>JAOPHQ010002843.1:290000-707500 GCA_030340625.1 Merluccius polli | reverse complement strand
CCACCGACACTCTGCTGGCCCCTGTGGACAGGCCCGTGCCCAGCGACTGGGTGGTGGTCCCGGAGGAGGACTTTGTGCTCATGCTGGCCATGTACCAGTCATGCCTGGCCGAGGACCTGTTGGCGGCCCCCAACGCCACCCTGGACCAGGGCGTTATCCACCTCATGTATGTCAAGGCGGGGATAACACGTGCCTCGCTGCTCAAGCTGTTCCTGGCCATGGAGAAAGGCACTCACCTGGCAACTAGCTGCCCACACCTGGAGTACAGCAGGGTGCGGGCCCTACGGCTGGAGCCCTACGCCCCCAAGGGTTTGATAACTGTGGACGGAGAGGCGGTGGAGTATGGGCCGGTGCAGGCACAGGTGCACAGAGGTCTGGCCAGGATGATCACTGGATAAGTGCCACCGCCACTGGGCACTGGGCTAAGCTAACGGCTCGCAGTCTTTGATGGGATCTTACAGTGCAACAAATTGCTACCGCAATAGATTTGGTTTTAGTTTTGCGGGTGAAAGAAAAAAAGTGACGCGTAAAATGTGTTTTCTGTGTGTTGCAAAGACACACAACCCCATGACAAACTCCATGATATAACAGCCTCATGCTTTTAAACAACAATACAGCGATAAACTAAATGCGACAAACGCACACTTGTGCACTACTTCAACACACAATGGTGTGCAGCGATCCATCCTCGCTTAGGGACGTGGATGTTGTGCACTGTAGCTTACCCACCATCAACATGACTCTCTTCTCATGTGATGTAACAGAGGAATCACACTCATGCCTTTGTAGCGACTACTGTGTGTGTGTGTGTGTGTGTGTGTGTGTGTGTGTGTGTGTGTGTGTGTGTGTGTGTGTGTGTGTGTGTGTGTGTGTGTGTGTGTGTGTGTGTGTGTTGCGCACATCACACACACGTGATGTGTCTTTGCGTGATGTGTGCATGTGTGTGTCCATGTGCTATGTGCATGTGTGGCTGCAATGTGGCATCTCATGATTATAGCCGTGTCTTTTGCTCAGTGTTCCACAGAGACCCTAAAGGTGTCGTGTGATCATTGGTTGTGAAGTTAACCTAATAGGCCTCTAGTGCCTTGCTAAAGGGCAGGTCAAAGACGATGACTACTATGTTACTAATCATGTCTCTGATTGCTCCAGCAACCCCCTACGGCTAGTGAGAAGAGCACAGCTATTACTCCATTGTAGCATTCAGTGTCTTTGATCTGGCTGCATCCCAATCATGCACAAAGCTTTTTAAATCTATTTTCATATTGCGATACACTGAGTTCGTCAGAATGAATTATGATAAGAGCATAAGCCCTGACAATAATTGTCTTTTTATTTTTAGATGAATTGGGTTGATCAACCCACTCATCAAGCGGAAGTGTACAAGATGTGGCTAAATGGCTTAAAACCTCAGAATGTGACACTAAAACTGTGAACCAAATGAATATATCTAATTTATATAAGAATAATGTATTATATTCATTTTGTAGTGTGGCTAAACAAAAGCTGTTAACTGCTTTTGTAGACAACAATAATCTGCTGCATTTCCATTGTGGCCTTCCAGCATTATAGCGTCCTTGCTTCGTCTTCATTGAACGAAGACATATCTGTATCAGAGGGCGTCCTCCCAACAACAGAATATGGTCGTGGGGAGATGTCATGACGACCAGTGACAGTCGTGGCTGAGGGCCCCATGTGACGTGCCTTAAATCCTCGGTCGAGTGTGAGTGAGGTCCACATTGTTGCTTGTTGGATTTTACCTCATGCAACTTAAGCTTTAAAAAGAAACACACCTCAATGTTTACACACACATTCAATGGAAGAGGTCATACTTTAAAATGATCATTTTGATCTATCCAATCATGTTAGCGCTTATAATAGCCAAAGCACCAATTCCTTAGCAGACGTTTACATGTCCACTTGTTAGGGGCAAACAGCCGCGGTGGTCCCTGTTGTCTTGTTAAAACACGCTGGTAGGGCACATAGGCTAGCGTGAGCTGTTGTTATACATAATACCATACCACACACATGTAAAGTATGTCTCTCTCACACACACACACACACACACACACACACACACACGCACACACCTGCAGATTCACACACACATGCATCTCACACATACATACATCCATGCTATAGTCTCTGTCCATCTTCCTGCCCCCCCCCCCCCCCCCTCCAGGGAGAGAGAGGCAGAATGCAGCAGCAGACTGAGTTGATGAGAAGATCAGGAAAGGAGAGAGGGAGCAATAGAGGAGGGGGGGGTCTTGACATGTTAAATGCTGAGCAGTCTTCCTTCTGCCCCTTTACAACAGAGGGCCACCTGGGGAGCACTAAGTAGCCTTAGCTGCTAGCTATGCATGCTATTGGACACAGAACTCTGAACAAGACAGCAAGTCCTTGTGGTTAATCACCACTTCCCGGATTTCTATTAGCCTATAACGATAACGTAGCTAATGATGTTCTGGAGAAGGTACTTATTCACTATCATGACCACATATGTTTGGTTTGAGAATACCTTTCATCCTTCACTAGTGAGCCTGTCGGTTAAGTTTAAAAAATGTGGATGATCCACTTGTAGTTGGCCTAATGGGTTCCTCTTATGGCCGGCAACATCAAGCTGAAAAATGTCCTTACGTTTGCTGTGGATCACACAATAAGTAGCCTAGAAGGACGTTTAATCTTTCATTACTTTGATGGATGAAGGCCTTAACATTTTTTGGTGGTGAAACTTCTTTTAAAAGCAAACCCGTGCTAAGATTGTTTGATGTTTCTTCTATGTGGGCTCTATGCCTTTTTTCTTCTCAGATTTGTATTTATATTTATCAAAAGCAAAATCGTTTTACCTTTGTCAATATTTTTTATTTTAATTGTTAAGGATGTAAAAAAAAACTGCTACTGTTTGAAGTGCCTTGATTGTGTCACCTTCTAGTGGTTGGACTAGTTTGCACATTTACCAATCAAGATATGTCAGTGACAGAAGACTAATGAATAAAATATCATTTCTTATAAATCATCTGGATGCATACATGTATAACTATATGATACTAAGAAACGTGAATTTGAAGAAGCAAAGTTTCTACCCATAACAAATACACTTTACTTGCTAAACAACAACATTAATTACCCAGATAGTCGGCTTTAAAACAACCACCAAAGAGCAAATGTCGGCCCACACTGGCACTACTTTCTGTCATCGATCCCTAAACCGAGGTTTCGGATAAGGCAGACTGCAGATACACATCCCTCTCTCTAGGGAGAGAGGGATGTGTAACCTTCCACGAAGGTTGGATAAGGGGAGCTGGGAGTTTGAGTGAATGGACTTTAGATTTAGCAGTGATGACTCACAAAAAAGTCTGATACACAAAAAAGAAAGAAAGTTGGGGCAGAAGCTCCACTGCAAAGTATTGTTTTTATTAAATTAGTCTAAGTGAGTTTTTTCCCGGTTCAAAAAAGTGAATACAGTGTACTGCTATTGACAGCAGTCAAAGGCAGTTCACAAGAATCTTTGCACAGGTCGTGCACGCACATGAATCTGCCGTGCGCGCTCTCATGCACATGCTGTTCTCTTAAGTGCAGTTTCTGAACTGAGGCCATTCTATGTGTGCGTTTTAACAATCTGTGTGTGCGGTGAAACGATAAACTGACGATTGATTGTCTTTATGTGCTTGATTGTCTTTATGCTACAGAGATCTATTTTTCCACATGATGAATGTAACTTTCTATTGCTTATTGCTTCGATTGTTTCCTCCAGAGTTTTTCTATTGATAAAGAAATAAACATGGACTTGAATGTGACAGGACTGCTTGGAGTTTTTCTTACACACTATTTTATTAGAGCTGTATGACGTCAAAAGTTAGTATAGGCCTAATGACAGCAAATATTTCTTAGTACACCCATCATCCTATTAAACATTTTACTTGTCATCTTGTCTTACATGGCCTGCTGGAATAGCTAAAATGTACCTGAAAGGATGTGTAAATGCAGGAAAATGCTGTTTTATGGCTGGGCAATATGGCCAAAATCTTCTATCCTGATATAGGTAATTTAATCTCCAACGATAAATATCACGATATAGCATGTTTTCTGGTAATTCAATAAATAAATAACCACATGGCAAGTACTGAGGTTTTTTTTTTTTTCATCACTACTATAATGCAGCCTTTAAAACCAGGAAAAGACAAGACAACCCCCCTGAATTATTATAACTTACACCCTGATTGTAGGGTCAGAAGTCAACATATGTTCTGTTCATTTATGTATTCCAATATCAGAAAAAGGTTTCCAAAATGACATTACGTTAGGTTTGCATGGAGACTGGCCTCACGTGACTTGAACCCCAGTCTCCAGAGCTGATGACCAACATCTCGCTGACCAAATTAATTTCACTGATCCTGCACTCTTTCTGCTGGCCTGATTCAGCATCTTATGTGTGAATAATCCTGAATACTGGTTTTACTTTACATACAAATAAGAGAATGATGCTGATTCTCAGCGCATTTCACTCACTGACAGATGGCTATATAATTTCTAACAAATTACACTCAAATAATAGCTCTTGAATCTGACCTAAAATTGTTCAATGACAACAATATATTGAGGAAGCAAATGCATAAAGAAAGGCAATAAAAGACAAAATATTACTGCTTTCCAAAGTTTAATGCATTATTTTTTAAACATTTTTATTAACGCAACTAAAGTAAATGTAAAAAAAATTCCCAAATAAAGAATCATCTAAAATAAAGTTGAGGTACACTTCCCACACTGAGCAGTTTGTACATGTAGACCCCAACAGTATGTGACTATTTAGAACTCAGGTTTATGTTAAATAAGTATTTATATATTTATAGTCATGACTTCTGTACAGAGAATCAGGTTACAAATCATAACTTTATTATTTGTTTTAAATATATCAACAGGCCACTGTGGAAATGTAGACATCATACAGTCAAGTTTAGTGGGTAGCCCATTTAGAAGGCTTAAAGCGACATGTTACATGCTTTGGCTGTAAAATAAATATATCGCACTAATAATAATAATAATAACAACAACATAATAATCCTAACCATAATAATAATAATGATTGAATCTGGCTAATATACACACATACACAGAAAATTGTACATAGCATTGTGTGCTTGGTATCCCACCGGATTTGTCGGTGAATAGCTTCACATTTAGCATTTTTGCAACTGCTTAGATATTAGAGACTGTATTGAATAGGGCTGCAAACAAGCTACTCCATAACTCCAATTGTCATTGAGGGTGTGTGTTTGTGTGTGTGTGGTGTAGTTTCAAAAGCAGCACTTGGCCAACTCAAATCTAGGAATATGGACTCCACTGAGATACTGCAGCACCTCCAGGTTCCACATTTTAACAAAAGAATACACTAAAAAAAGGTTGCACAGATCAATATAGACAGAAGCTTATTCGGCTACATGCTACAGGTCCAAGAGCCAATGAGGAGCAGCAGAATCCTCCAATGTCACTCAAAAGGCCAAACAGGAAGTAAAAAAGGGAAAAGATGTGTTGACAGCCTGGTCGCTACAACTAGTAGTGTTTTCATTTCTCAGAGGAACGGTCGGTGAAATAAATAAAAAGCAAAAAGTGGAAAAGACAAAGCAATGCAAAACACGCTCATATCACATGTTCAACTCTCTTAGATCGCAACTTTTGGTTCTTACGCTTCACCCCCCCCCCCCCCCCCATCTTGTAACCTGTCAACATTGGCACAAACTTCATTCGGGAACACTTGAGCAATAAAGATAATTCAAGTAAAATAGTTCAGGTTTTTTTCAGATAAAGCAAGCACAAGGGGTTTGACTGACCTGTAGAATAATAATAATGATAATATTAATATCTGGCAAGACACCAGGAGGAACCAGGTTCTCTGTTCCTTAAAATATGTAAACAAAGACTTCTCTGATTTCCCCAGGAAGCACTTTAAGATCTGGAAGGGAAGTTTTTAAGATTGGCTCGCAGCACTATTTCTTCAGTCATTAACAGCACATCTGAACCTGAAAAACGCACACACCCCCCCCCCCCACACACACACACACACACACACCTCCCTTCACCCCCATACACACACGCGGAACACCCATGGCTCCTATCCCGTCTTTCCTTTCAAAGAATAGTTGAAGAAAGAAAAAATATACAATACTGGAGGAACTTTGTCTTAAGTGCTGTTAGCTCCTAGCTGAGGAAGTCTGTATAGGCCTCCATGTTGGGATAAGGCAGTCATAAACCAGTTGTGCTTGAATTGTGGCAAAAGTAAAATAACAAAAAAAATGATCACAGTGCAAGCACAACAATCAACCCAAACATTACTTTGAGATAAAATCCTTAAGCATCTAAATGGAAAAGATCATCAGCATACAGCAGACTTCTAAAACCTCACCATCGTACGGCAGTAGGTAGGCTTTTTTGTTTCAATACAGATCAGGGAATCAGTTTCACATTTCTGTCTCTATGTCACATTACTATTCAATGCGGGGGAATACCAATGAATGGCCTGCCAATTCCTCAGAGGCAAAACAAAAAACCCAAACACTGAAATAGGATGGTGTGCGTGTGTGTGCGCAGTGTGTGTGGATTTGTGTGTGTGGATTTGTGTGTGTGGTTGAATGACAAGGATGGTGCAAACAGCTCTGTACACAATGGTCTTAGAATATTAACAATTCAAGTAAGGCAACATTTTGAGATGAATGACGGAATGGATGCGGTATCTTGTTTTCCTCCTTTTGTTTTCCCGTTAAAAAATCGTGTCGTTTGCAGTGGTATGGAGAGTAGTGATGGATTATGAGAAAGCTTAGGAGAACTGACCCTGACTTCTACCCCCCCCCCCTCCCTTATTTAAATACAATTCAATTTAAGTCAAATACAAAGCGCTATGCAGAGGGACTTTGGCGATCTACCAGCGTTACACAGGAGAGAAAGAGAGGATGGACGCTTGGATGGACAGTGGTGCGTAGTGGTTGGTGAGGCTGAGCAGCTTTAAGCACTGTCACAAAAACCATGAAAGTGGATCTGCCTTCCAGAGGTCGATGGCTAGCATGTAAACTCAAGTCCCTTCAGGTCCCCTTACGTCCATAGGTGTCGTCCGCACGGTAAAACTGAATGGGTCAAAATACAAAACAAAATTAATTGCAAAGCTGGGGGGGGGGGGTAGTGGTGGTGGGCAGTTGTAGAACATTCAGGTATTTGTTGAAGAGATGTTTAGCTTGGCAAAATGTGTACAATAAGGTGACCTCTAAAAAGGATTTCTCCCGGTCAAGTCAGTGGAGCGGCCGACGTGTCTAACCCGATTGTCCGTTAGTCTGTCTCAGTGCAGTATGATACAGCTTCATCTCAAGCAGTAGTGCTGTGGATGTGCTGGGGGTGGGTGGTGGGGAGAGTGCAAGGCGAGGATGTTCAGAGTATTGCAGTTTGTCCATTTTGTCGAAACAAACCCCCATCTTTAACATCCTCTCCGATATGTCCCAGTGGTCATCACACTTTCCCCCAGACAGCAGCACATGGAAGATGAGAAGGGACGCGATGGCACAGCTTATTTTCCCCGACAGTTTTTTTTTAGTGCCATTTTTAGCCATACACACACACACACATACACACACACACACACACACCAGGAGAAGCGCTTATACCATGGCAATTCCACGTGCTCAACCAGGTAGGCAGCAAAGTACGCAGGTTCCCCACTTTGACAAGCGATTCCAAGTGGCTTGCAGCTGAATGCGTATGTGTGCATAAAAAGGGGTGAGATTTCCAAAGGTAATTTCCAACAGAACCTTCCCAAGATGCAACATAACCGAGCAGGGGCCCAGGCTCTCCCATGTGGCCTGCACCGCCCCCCCCTCCCCCAGTGAGGCGGGGCATGAACAACTGGAAGCGGGAGACGAGTGGGAGCAGAGTTCAACCGGAGACAATCAGGATGAGCTGGGCAGATAGCGGGCGGTGCTGTGGGGTTAGCATTGGGTGAGATGGGTGGATGGAGGAGGACCCTCCCACTCCCCACCATATTCGAGGGCACATACTGAACAACAAATGGCCGAGGACCAGGAAGTGGAGGAGGGGGGTGGGGGGGGGTGTAACTTGGGGAGGACCAGGAAGTGGAGGAGCGGCGTTAGTGGGGGTCTGGGAGAGGCACTTTAGGTGTCCTCAGTGTGCTGGGGGATGCCGGCAGCGGCCAGCGCGGCCCGGTACTGCTGCAGCACTACTCCCACGCTCTTTACGAAGCCCTTGGAGAGCGGGAACAGCGGAAAGCCGATGTCTGGGTAGCCGCTCCGCTCTGGCAGGAAACTGCGGTAGCTCTTCCTGCGCTTCTTTGGTCGCACGGACGGTTGGCTCCCTGGCCCAGACGAACCCACCGTTGCCGCTCCCGCCGCCGGGGTAGAGCCCGAGTCTGCTGCTTCACTCACTGCCGCCGTCGTAGCCGAAGTTGTTGTTGTTGTTGTCGTCGTCATCGTCGTGGCAATGGGGCCGGTCCCAGTATGGGGCACAGCGGCCAGTGGGGGGTCGGCGGGTTCACAGTCAGAGTGAAGGCTCAACTCCTGCTGGGAGGCGGCTGTGGTGGAGGGGCTTAGCCCAGAGTCCTCCAGCTCCTCTTCCACGATGCAGCAGCCCTCCTCCTCCTCCTCCTCCTCTTCCTCCTCCTCCACCACGCTCTGGCTAGGGCTGCTGTGGGCCACAGCCACCGGCGTCCCGGCCCCCAGGGCCAGCTGCTTGTCCAGGGGCTCAGCAGCGGTGGAGGCCGGCCCGTCTCTGGAGCGCGGAGCGGACCGGGCCGAGGCCCGGCCTCGCTCCACACCGTCGTGGAGCTCCAGCCAGGACTCCAGGCGGTGCACCAGCCTCCAGCCACTGGAGGCAAAGTGCTCCTGGATCTCCTGGCTGAACACCTCCACGGGATGCTGCAGCAGCTGGGTCATAGACTGCACCATCTTGATCAGGGACATCTCGTTGTAGCAGCGGCTGTTCTCGTAGCCTTCCTGGAGGCCCCGGTCGCTGTCAAAGCCTGCCTCGTTGTAGTACGGCTCGTTGACCAGGATGAGACCTGCGGGGGAGGGACAGGTCAGTTAACTCTGGGCTGTTCACACACATCAACAGTCAGTTTTTCACTTTTTCATTTTTCTGCCGGTATGCATCTCTCAATGTCCAAGAAAAACCCTCATTAAGGGTGATGAAAGTCATTAGCAAAATCATCGGCACTCAGCAGAAGAGTCCATCATTAATGATCAACGGTCAGCTCTCCAGTGGGACTTTCTTCTTTCTTTCTTTCTTTCCTCTTTTATTCAACTCCGATAATGATCCGTATCAAATCTCAAAAACACAACACTAGCATTGTTATATAGATTGCTACATATTGCACTTTTTTCAATACACTAACTTTCATGGAATATCACACTATACGTGGAATAAAAATACACCAGATACAAAGCACTTTAATCCCTACTGAACTTTGACCACTGTATATTAAATGCATAATATTGCATCGCCTGATATTCCTGCCAATACATGGCCTATATAATCGATAAATAACTTATGGCATCATGCTCACATGTCAAGCTTAAGCATGTGTGTATGTTATGAGAGTTGTGTGTGGTCACCTTGTATAGAAATAAGGACCTGCAGCAGGCTGGACTTGCTGGTCCATCTCTCATTGCCCTGTTGACCAACACACACACACACACACACACACACACACACACACACACACACACACACACACACACACACACACACACACACACACACACACACACACACACACACACACACACACACACACACACACACACACACACGGGGTGTGTATTGGATTTGTCATCGTATGAGTAAATTCAATGAAGCACCGACAGTGGACGGCATGTCACACACGCCCACGTGGACATTTGTGTACAGACGACAATTACAAAAAATGTCTGAACTCTCGACATACGTCACAGTCTTAAAATGAATAATAAACACATTTCCATTTCATGTTGTGTTCCAATGATCTATAAATCATCATACTACATGCCTAGGGTTGTGTCCGGAATTGCTAACTACATACTACACGTGCCCTGTAATCTGGCATACTCTTAGTATGGGAGCCAAAAGTACACTTTTCCCGCATACTACGACGTGGCAGATTTTGCCATTTCACAAGGCAGACGGTCATAATGAGTGACAACATGCTTCATACCAACCAAGTTATATTCACCAAGAAACAGTGTGAAATGCAGGACTTCTCAATGGCAGAGAAAGCAGGGAGGGAGCAGAGAGGGATGGGACATTGTGGCAAAATCTTCTATCCCAGTAGGACATTTAATATCTCGATAATTATATATTTCTCAATATAGCATGTTTTCTGGCACTTCAATCAATAAATAGTCTATGTAATATAACCACATAGTAAAGCCTATTTTTCTATACTCCTATGTGAATTAAATACTTGACAAATTCTCATATTTTTCATCACTTTACTGAAATGCAGCATTTAAAACCAGGAAAAGACAACACGTCATATGACGACATTATGATGTCCCAAATCTAAGACGATATCTAGTCTTATATCACGATAATGATATAATATTGATATATTGCCCAGCCTTGGTTGGGATTGAACCACACATCCAGGATCTCATAGTCAGGGTGTATCCTTGGCTGTGTGTACCTTGCCGATCCACGTCCCCAGCAGGCTGACGCAGACCTTTCCGTTGTCGTAGAGGTTGGGGTTGAGCCGCCCACAGCACTGCGACAGGTAGCTGAAAAGCGGCGGCACGGCGGGGTAGACGTTGGGCAACTGGATGTCAAACAGGAAGAGGCCGTCCTCATATGGCGTCCGCGTCGGACCCTTTATCAGAGCCGAGAAAAGGTCCTGGCAAGGGTGGGGGGTCAAGGAGAACCGGCATGGTTACGCTCGTTATGTTCACGTCATCAATAATGTCTATGTGACGGGTAAAGACTAATCTCCGCCCCTTTACATAATTTCTTTCTACCGTTGATAATAATAAATCATAATTATTACTACTCTGTGTATATAGACATTTACTGTTTCATTGTTGTTTATTTTTTCTTTATTCTACTGTCCTGTACTTGCTACTGAGGCACCTTGATTTCCCATCTGGGATCAATAAAGTATTATCTTATATGCATGCATTTTTAAAATACAGGAATATAAAATATGACCATTTTATATTCCTGCATGTGTTCAGAAATGAAGCGTGTTGGTGAAAGGTATTTCCTAGGTTTCAATTGGCTTCACTTAACTTGCTTATGGTACTCTGCAATCTGTTCAGCTGTTTTTAGAGACTATTTTTAAACTTACTTTTTTTTGTAGCTACACAAATTTTGATTGTATACTTTGATTGTTTGCAGCCTAACTTGTAAGTCGCTTTAAATAAAGTACATATAAAGTGTCTGCTAAATGACTGAATTCAAATGTCAATTTGAGTTCATAGTAGTAACTCATTCAAAATTCAGTAGATGTCAAGATATTTCCAGAGAAATGCACAAGAGGAAGTCCTTATCATCCACTTTGCTCCTAGCCATGCAGGTTCCCTCTCCAGTTCCTTCCCCAGGTTTCCTTCCTGTATGTTCCTCACTGGGCTGTGGGGAGCTGCTCCTATTTTCTCCTCAGTGTTGAGGGGTGCAGCTGAATCCAGTGTTAGGATCCAACTAACCTGGTGGTGAGGATGACAGGGTATCAAGTGAGGTTTATATATAGCTTTGAACTGACCATGCGATCCTCAAAGATCTTGACCATGATGCCGTCGGGTAGCGAGGTGGCCAGCAGAACCAGCTCCTTCCTCACGGTGCAGAAGAACCTCTTGGCCTCCGCCGGCTGGAACTCCATCTTCTTAAATGTGTGGGTGTCTGCAGAAAAATGACACACACACACACACACACACACACACACACACACACACACACACACACACACACACACACACACACACACACACACACACACACACACACACACACACACACACACACACACACACACATTGTATATCTGGTGTATAGAACCTTTCAGCTCCTTGCGTTTTCCTGATTGCCATGTCTTAGCTTCATGTTATCGTCTTTGTTTTGTCCTTCCAATATACATGTACTTGTTGTGTTGCATGTGATTGCATGAAATGTGCATTATTTTATTCATTATTTGATTGTACAACGTGTATATCATGACCTGGGGCTCCCTCCACTAACTGACTGACTGACTGTGTCTGTCTGTGTCCATCCTGACCTGGGGCTCCCTCCAGGACAGAGAACACCTCTCCCTTGGCGCTGGTGAAGGTAACCCCGGGCTTCCCTCCACTCTGCTGGCAGAGGACGGGCGTGTCGCTGGGCCAGTCCGGAGCACCCACGGGCGACTGGGGGTCTGGCTGCACCCGCTCCTCCCCCCCTCTCTCTGCCTGAGGACACCACACAACCGGGCGTCATGGGACAGATCAGGAGATGGGATAAACAATGTCATCTTGCAATTTGACATACAAACCGCCCTTCTTAGGTTTAACTTACTTAGGACCATTTCGTCATCCTAAGTGTACTCAAAGTGCTTTGCAAACAATGTCTTTAAAATAGGTACTATACAAATAAAGTTTATTCTATAATATTGTCAGGCCACAAAGTGGAACCTAAAACGACTAAAAACAAAGAGAAAGTAAACATTTACATTTTTCATACAACTGAAACATGGGTTAGCGTCATAGAGGAAGGACTCCTATGATTTTATGAGCATTCAATGAAGGCATTAATTAATTAATTAACAATGGGAGTGGCCAGTAGATGGCGCTGTTGAAAACTGACCTCTGCTGCAGCGGCCCCGCCCCCACCACCAGCTCCTCCTCCTCCAGCCTCCACCACCGCTTCCATCTTCTCCTCCTCCACGATGGCCACATTGTCCAGGGTCTTCTTCAGGTTGTCCTGCAGCTTCTTGATGTCGTCCAGGAAGCGCTGCTCCTTGCTGGGCTTCTCAGGGACCACAGGGGTGGAACCACCGCCGGCAGCCAGGCTGGCAGCAGCCGACTCCACTGAGGTGGGGGAGGTGGGCGAGCCCCCCGTCCATAGCTGCTCCACGGTCATGTTCTTCAGGCTCTGCAGGATCTTCAGGCCCTCTCGCAACTCCCTGAAGCCCCGCGGGGGGGCCTCCTTGCTGGGCTTGTCGGCCGTGCTGTCGCCAGGTGCTCGCCCTGGGGTGGCACCTGGATGGACACATGAATACGTGACATGAAATTTAGGTGGCTAATTTCTTACCAATCAGGGCATCTCTTCCGTGATTGATTTGGGGAATCCATCCAATCAGAGACGTAGGGAGGGTATTTGGTATTTATTTTCAAAATCAGCCCTCTTCTGTTCTCTCTCTCTTTACCACTCTCAAATCTTACCTTCAGCAGCTTTCATAATCATCACATAATTGTATTAATTACTCTAGAGTTTGCCAATTAGACCAGATATATGTAAAATTACTCTGATTAGTTGGACTATCATTTGATAAAATATTTTTGATCTGCAGGAAGCATTTAGTTCAATTAAAGCCTTAAAAGACAGTTTTTAGGCTACTTGCTTATATTATATGCTTATTTGATAGATATTTGATACCCATTTGATAACCATGTGAGCAACAGCCCCCCCCCCCCCACACACACACACACACACACACACACACACACACACACACACACACACACACACACACACACACACACACACACACACACACACACACACACACACACACACACACACATCCAATAGAATCCCATTCAACATCAAACTCCATATTAGTCTCATTAGTCTATCTAACAGACAACATACAAATAAAGGGATAATTGTTAAGCACGTCTCTGCTTCTCATGACTGATATTGTTCATCTAATGATTGTGTCGGCCTTCATTTTTAGATGAGTGATTTCATTTTTTCTTTGTATAAGCCGGCACACCTCCTCCTGCGGCAGCAGTAGCTCCTTCCTCCTCTGGGCCGGGGGGGACCATGGCTCCGGTGGGGCTAGTGGCGCCCCGGGCTTTACCCAATGCCCCCTCCCCCTCCCCCTCAGGGATGATGATGAAGGTGCTGGAACCCATGGGTGTGGCGGGGGGCGAGGCCGCGCCCTCGGCAGGGGCATTGCCGTGGGGGTCGTCCTCGGTGGTGAGGCCGTTGTCCGTCTCCCAGCTGTCTGTCTCGTCCTCCCACTCGCCCGTGGACAGCCCGCTGCTCGTCTCCTCCACCGAGTCATAGTCCGTCTCCTCGATCTCAGACTCCACATTGTACAGGTGCTACACACACACACACACACACACACACACACACACACACACACACACACACACACACACACACACACACACACACACACACACACACACACACACACACACACACACACACACACACACACACGTTAACAATACAATGTTGTAGAAAAAATATTTTAACAGATTTTTGGGAAATATTTTTGCATATTTTGAGGCTGTTTTAGGGACATCTGTTTATATTAAGGTGCCACTGGCTAGGGATTTGGCTGGTGTACATTTTAGGTTGAAAATGATTGCTTATAATTTATATTATTCAGTGTTGCTATCACAGCTGGTGCAAATTTCCTTCTTTATTTTAAGTGACTAACATACTCCGTAGACTAGTTACACTGTAGCTACAGCACTTTCATCCATTTGCGTCGCTCATCGAGGCGGTTAAAGGACAATTCCGGCGCAAAATAAGACCATATGATCATAACACATGTCCACCGAGTTCGACCGTTCTCTGGGATCAGTTTTCATTCTAGTAGAATGTAACCAAAGTTATCGAAAATCGCTAAATAGCTTATAACGCTAGCTGTGGGGGCAGCATATTTATATAAAATAAATCACAATTCTATACCACTAACAAGGCTCAAAATCGCACCACACTTCCACGGTAGCATAATGAGGGTCCCTACATGTATAACGAAGCATTGAGAACTTTGTAAGTGTACAGACAGTTTATTAAAAAGAAAGTTTAGAAAGCCAGTGCCTTCACGAAAACAAGCGGGCGCCATCTTTTGGAAAACAGTCACGAAAACTGATCCCAGAGAACGGTCGAACTCGGTGGACATGTGTTATGATCATATGGTCTTATTTTGTGCTGGAATTGTTAACCAAATGGGAGATGACTACCTGTGGTAGGACGATGGTCATGGAGTGGTCTGCCCACACTACCTCCACCTTGCTGCTCACATCCACCCTGGAGACCTGGCCTACTGACGTCTGGAGGGGGAGGGGAACAACATGTATGTCAGGTGAAGTCTATTAGACTTCTCTAGAACTTCAATCACGATCACAGCATCTGTGGTCTTCACAGGCCCACACACGTAAGGAAAAAGTGTTAAATGCCACTTGGAAATTTAAGACTTGATGAACAGTGAAATAAGATGTGCAGATTGACAATTGGCAATACCTTTTAAGGCCCTGTATACAAGTTTGTCAGCAAGCTATTTTGCTACTGTTGGCTTGTTAACTACAAGCAGTATCACAATTAGTATTAGGTGGTAGACCTGGGCAAAAGATCAAAGATAAAGAACGAAATAACGATGCATTGTGGTAAATTATCAAATGACAGTTCTAGAAACAGGAAATGACCAAAGAACGCCTCTACCTGCTTGGTCATGACCTCTATTTTAAATCATTACAGATTTAGCAAACCCTCTTTTAGGTTGTTTTTTTAAATCCCTTGCCATATCTTGTGAAGTGAAGGGAAGAGAAAGCCCATTACCCGGGCAACCAAATGACCACCTGAGAGTACGGTAATATCTATAGAGTGACCGGGAAGAGCTGTGGGGTGGACGTCCTCACCTCATTCTCACAGTCCTTGGTCTGTCCGTTCTCGGAGTTCCAGATCCTGATGACGATGTCCGTGGTGCGGAAATGGAAGTCGGGATGGTCGGCAATGTCATAGACACTGACGTCCTCCTCCTCGCCTATGACCTGGAATTCACAAAATGGTTACCTGGGAGTTACCTACCAACAAACCAATTTAGTACACCCGGTTGTTTAGATAGCCATCAATTGCAGATCAGGTCACAAGTATACAGTGCATGTGCAGCAGTCTCTTTGTCTATCTAATGTACACACACCTCGACGTCGCTGCTTGTCGAGTTGAGTTTGATCCATTTTACGGCGCACGTCCTTCCCTTGTGGTCCCCAGACTGAATGACACCATACACCCCTGGGTCCTGCAGTGCTTGAGCTGCGCACGCACACACACACACACACACGCACAATGTATAGCAATTAGTCCCTAACAAATCATAACTACCTCAGAGACAGAGGCAGTTTAGATAAACGGTTGAAGTGAAAACAAAACATTTCTATAGCCTTTGATTTATCAACAAAACAGGCATACCTTCAGCTAATGGCCTAGATGACTACTGTCTCAAATAGCCTACATCTTTATTTTGAATGACACAACCCATACAAGGCCTCATGCAAACCAACTACATAAAAAAAAAAAAAACTAACAAAAACACAATGGGTTTGAATCCCCTTACGTCTCTTGTCAACTACAAAGTCCCCAGGGCAGAACTCATGACTGTCGAGGTGCTGAATGGGAATGAGGTTATTGGATCGGATTCCCTGCTCCACACGTCCGTCCTTCCACATCACGTCCGCCCTGGTCTTGGTGGAGACCACCTCCACTGCAACCCTACGCACGCACACACGCACACGCACACACACACACACACACACACACACACACACACACACACACACAGCAGCTTTAACATACATGGGGACAGAGGCTGCCAAACGCAGACTGATGCGAGTGAGCAAGAGAAGCCAGAGATGTAAACTCAATCTTTTTGGATATACTAAAATAGTGTTGTTGGTTTTATTACAGCAGCATTACTGTAAAGTGAAAAAAAGGGGAAAGTTGTCAAGTATTTAATACACAGGAGTATACAAAAAGAGGCTTTACCATGTGGCTATTTTATATAGACTATTTATTTATTGTGAAACGTGCTATATCGTGATATATATCATAATCGAGATATTAAATGACCTATCGGGATAGGATATTTTGGCTATATCGCCCAGCCCTGCTAAAGACCCACCTGTCTCTAAAGACCCACCTGTCTCCGGGCTTGAACTCCCGGGAGAACTTGGTCTTCTTCTTCTTGTGTTTCCTCTTGAGGTTGCGGATGGAGAGAGGGATGCTCTTCTTACGGTTGGCCGTCAGACCACCACTCTGGGATGACGCTGTGGAGCTGGCGGAGGAGGTCAGCGAGCTGAGGAGAAACACACCATTACAGATCATAATAACCTAATGTTGTTGTACAATGAATTGTCTTAGAAATAATTGACATAATAATTAACAATATTTATTATTTTTCAACCAAATTAAAGTTTTGAATGAATCTCAGATACATCTTTAGGTTATTTCACTGTTATGTGACCTAGATAATGTAATAACACAAGTACACAGCCTATGAAGTAAACCACGCCTCTTTATTATTATAAAACAATAGTTCAATAGTCCTCTCTCTACCAAATGTAGGCTACTGTCTGTTTGCCGAATCCGGTGTCGACCTAATGCTGTAGCTGACAGCAGGCTGACAGTCTAATCCCTCCCCAAATGATCAATTGTCCAATTGTAGTTTAGCTGAATTCAGTTGGGCGTTCTGCGACAATGAGGAAGTGGAGTTTTGTTGTTGAAATAAATGAAGGGTGAACTCTTCAACAAGGAGTTGTCTCCGCGTTTCTCTAGCGCTCAATTCATCTCATTAAAAAAAAAAAGAGCTTTAACCGCAGTTCAACAAAGAAACCGCAATAAACGTCAAAACATTGCGGTTAGACAATTATGAAATAATTGTTACAGGCCTAACCCAGAACATAATAACCTACTGACCCAGATCATAACCTACCAGACGAGACCTTACTGGACCATAACCTACCAGACCAGACCCTACTGGACCAGGGTACCAACCTGCTGTCGTCAGTGTCTTCTGCCGCCTCATCGTCTGCGTCCTGCTCAGCAGGTTCTGCCCAGCCATCAGCGGGAGTCTGGGTGTCTGGCTGGCTGTCAGGCTGGGCGTCTGCTGGACCGTTGTTGTTGGGATGAACTGGGTCTGGCTGCTCTGATTTGTGCAAGGTATCTGCAGGAAGCATTTAGTTCAATTAAAGGCTTAAAAGCTTTCCAAACCCCTTTCAACAAGTTGAAATGTAAGACCTTATCAGCAGCAATAATATAAGCTGTGGAGGAGAATATAAAATGTATTTAAACCATTTATCCTTTTGGTTAAAGGTGTTTTTGCCCATGGCATCTGAATTTCTGACAAATTGCATTGCAATTTGAATTGCAAAATGCATTCAATTGAATGCATTTGAATTCACCTGAATTTAAGACCCATTGAAACTTTTTAAGAAAGTACATTCCATGTTTTGCACATGCATGTTCTTTGGCACCTTGTGTTTCTGCATTCTCCGTCGTCTTCTTTCCAGCATCCTTTTTGTACATCCGTTTTAGCTGCACACAAACAAATATAAAGAGGTTTTTTAATGACAGTTAAAAAGCACAAAGCAAGATGTTTTAAAATGCAGTATGAGGTTGTGTATAAAAACAGACTCAAACCCTTCTGGCGACAGGGTCCTCAGGTACTACAGGGGCCCCCTCGGGCCCTTCGCAGGTGATGCGCGTGGCATCGCCTTTAGCCGGGAACACGTAGAGCGCGCGCTGCCCCATCTGTCTCTGGGTGTGGTCGTAGTAGCCCAGACGCCGTACCCTAGGTTACAATTTTAGTGTCTTTATTGGTTTCACACACAACAAAGTACAGTAAAAAGGCACCTTCATCAGGAGGGATTTAAGTAGAACACGAGAACAATAAAAGGTAGCACAGGAAATGAACGCTGACGGTTTCAGATCTGCACATTTTTGGTTGCTTTCCCCCTTTTCTTTTGCCACTTTGGGCTCTGGTTATTGTGATGGACTAAAATAGATTCATTGATTATTGAAAAAGAAAACCCCTGAATAAAATGCAAAACGATAACTGTAGACACTTTTACGCGAGTGAGCATGTGTTTCAACCTGACGCGTGTATCCATAAGTATTCCATTGACACATTGTTTTAGTTTAAAAATATGATTTATACTTAAACGTTCTTTTACAAATGAAAACTACGTGGCTCCACTCTCACCAAGCAAACTAAAACTCTGTGGTGCCATGAGTAGCGTCTTTCCTTAAAGGCACAACATATCTGTCGGCTCAACAAATGTCTAACTGTGCGTTCACACCAAAAGTGGACAAAGAGGAAAATTATCCCGGAAGTCATTCACTTTGTATTCGGGAGCCAGGCGGAGAGAGAGGGAAAAGAGGAATTGGCGGAGGCGGGTGGAATAGGCGACTTAGGAGGATTAAAAAAGTTCAAAATCCTGCAACTTTATGTAAATGAGCTATGACGCCTCTAGGAGGGAAAGGTGGAAAATCCATCCAATAGCCAATGGGGATGTCTCGTTCTGCTGTCGTCCCTGACCCTCGGTCAGATCTGTCCCAGAGAACAACCCGCGTAATTTTAGTTCCTACCAAACATTCGTTCCAAGATGTCGCTGGAAATGCTGATTGCTGCCGTAGCAGAACACCCAGCCCTCTATGATTTGACCTTGTTTGCATACAGGGATCAATTAAAGACGGCCGATGCGTGGAAAAAGTTTGCTCTTGTCGTTGGTTTGCCAACGACAACAGCGACATTTCCGTAAATATGATAATGATAAATATCATTTCCATTTAATTTCCATAAATATGATTGGGGAGTAATTCTGTTTTTAATTACTTCATCAAGTCACTTTCCATCAAGTAACTTTCTGTGATCAACGATGTCGGTAAATGGGCTGTGCTACAGCAGTAGTTGCGTGGTGGTGTTTAACACGTGTGGCGCGCTGGCCCTTTAAATTTAGAAGCAAGAACGACCATTCTGAAGGGTGAAAAAAGCGACATAAGGTGGAGTGGACAAGGCGGATTCCTCTTTGTGCGCTTTCGGTGTGAACGCACAGTAACACACTAACGTGTATATCACATAAAAAATATAATAGTATAATATAATGAGCACTCAATGATAACCATATAAAAAACTAATGCTAAATACAGCAGTGTTTCCCATACATTGATTTATTTGTGGCGGCCCGCCACAATATAAACATTAACCGCCACATATTGATTTTCTATTTTTCAACTATTTAAAATTGGTAAAATCTTATTTCATTGTAGAGCTGCGCAGCCCATCAGCCCCTCCTTGCCCCGCTTTCGCTCTCTCGCTGCCGTCTGTGAATAGCCCCTCCTCTCTGAATAGCCCCTCCTCTCTGTAAATAGCCCCTCCTCTCTGTAAATAGCCCTTCCTCTCTGTAAATAGCCCCTCCTCTCTGTAAATAGCCCCTCCGCTCTCTGTAAATAGCCCCTCCTCTCTGAATAGCCCCTCCTCTCTGAATAGCCCATCCTCTGCAAATAGCCCCTCCTCTCTGTAAATAGCCTCTCCTCTGTGAACAGCCCCTCCTCTCTCTGAATAGCCTCTCCTCTCTGTGAACACTCAGTGATTGTGCACAGGAAGGATGGTTAGAGACAGCTGGAATTCCTGAATAAAATCAAACTTGAGTTTACAAATGTAGGAAATGATTACTAGATTAACCTGAATAATTCAAGGCCAAAAAATCCTTGAATCAAAATTTCTGCCTCGGGTAATTGCAAATGTCATCATTGTAGCAGTAGATTCTGCCATACGCCACACAAGTGGCTTTTGCTGGGCCCTTCCAACACAAGACAGAGGTTGTTGGTGGGAGAATATATACATTTATTGGAGATGAAAATTTGGCATACGCCGAGAAGATGTTACATGCTGCCATGACAGTGGCTCTCTCCTAAGTGTGTGTGTTGATAGCTGGTTTATCCCAGAGTCTAATCAGTCTGACTCAGGCCAGGTGAGGCTGTAAACCAGCTATCAACCACACACACACACACACACACACACACACACACACTCCAGTTATATATACATGCATACATACATACATACATACGCGACACTTGATAGTCTAGACGTGATGTACCCAAAAAGTGAAAGTGAGGAGCATTTATGAGTACAAGTCGGGAACCGGCCTACTTTACATATTTCAAGGGTGCCGAATCCAAAAAAACTGGTACCCAAGCAAAATTGTGAGTTTTTGACCTTCTAATTTGCATATCAAAATGGCCACCAAATTGCCTATCTTGCTCAGTCGTTGGACCATTTTCCCCTAGTTTTTTTAAGTAGGCAATCAAAGATGAGGAAATTAAGTTTCTAGATCTATAGTCTAGGGTCAGAGCAAGGATATAGTGGAGGCTCAGTGCCTTTTTATGTATGTATATATATATATATATATATATATATATATATATATATATATATATATATATGCAAAATACCAACTTTTAAGGTGAAATTAAGCATTATTTCCACATTGAAAATGTAGATGAGAATAAATTCTTAGGAGTTATAATAGATCGTAAATTATCATGGAAAGCCCATGTCAGACACATAAAAACAAAAATCTCCAAAAGCCTTTCAATCATAAATAAAGTGAAACCATTCCTTGATGGAAATGCACTCCGTACTTTATACTGCTCCTTGGTACTTCCATATTTCACGTATTGTGTTGAAGTGTGGGGGAACAGTTATCAATGCACAATCAAACCGCTAGTTACATTACAGAAACGAGCAGTGCGGATCATTCACAAGGTTGGGTTTCTAGAACACACTCACAATCTGTTTATTCAGTCAAAACTATTAAAAATCCATGACCTTGCAAATTATTATACATCAATAATTTTATTCAAAGCATTCAACAAACTACTGCCAAGTAACACAACATTTCTTCACAATTCGGGAGAGAACTCATAATTTGAGAGGATATGGAGATTTCATATTACCGAAAGTTTGAACCACTCGCAAAAGTTTTTGTGTGTCTGTATGTGGTGTAAAACTTTGGAACAGTCTGGATATCCAGCACAAGAAATGCCAAAACATCCACAGGTTTAAACTGTTATACAAACATATGGTCTGGTCACAGTATAAAGAGCGCGGATCTTAACACGATGCTAAATCAATTTTCTGTCTTAAATGTTGGTGTGTGCTTGTTGCTTCTCACTTAGTTTGTATGTATTGTCCATTACCTTTCTGGTATTGTTGTTCTTACCATTGCTAGTATGTGTTTTTCTCTACCATTAGTGGTATTGTAGTTTTCTTACCATTGCTGGTATGTATTGTCACCATGAATGTAAATTTTTTTCACACACTATTTTTACACACATTTGGTCATATAATGCAAATACTGTGGAATAATTCATTATAAATTGGTATAGGCCTTTTGTTTATTGTTTTGGTTTGATGTTAAGAGATAGGAGGAAGCATCTAGAAATTTTGTTAAGTTTTTGATGAGAAACAGGGGTGGGATTAAATAAGTTTTCTTCTTCCCACTCCTTTTCGAGCGTTGACGATTTAATTTGAATATTGAACCTGCACATCATCTATTGCAGTATTTTCCCAACTGAATTTGTTGTATGCAGGTCGTTTTTTGTTGTAAGGATGCTCTGCTGCTCGGAATAAATAAAAATGAAATGAAAAATGAAATGAAATTATTTGTGTCATTTTTTAAGGCTGACATAAATATTCAATCAATATCACTCTTAACTGTTCCCAGTGTATATATGATATGTGATGTATTCCAAATTACAAAATAACTAAGAAAAACACCATTGCAAGTTGTCTGAGATTTCATTTTTTTATGCAAACAAAGCATTTATGCTCTTAATTCAAACATCGAAAAACCCAAGTGAATAGGGAATAAAACACTAATTGAAATCATGGTCGGGGGAGGTTTGGGTCGTCCCAATCTCGTGCCTTACCCCACAGGTGCTGGACAATGACTTTGGCTCGCGTTGTGTAAGGGATGATATAGCCAAGAGGATCATACTGGCTTGCAAGAATGTGATAGATGTGACGCATGGTTGGAGTGGTGGCTTCAATGGCTCTGTGCCTGTATTTTAAAGTGTCTGTGTGGCAATTCCAGTGGAGGCCTAACGTAGACTCCATGGGGTCAAGGGAAGGATGGTGTAACAGCCAGAGTTCTGCCTGATCGGACCTGGCCTCTGGAGGGAGGTCACGGATGACCTGTGGGTCATTACTGGCCCATTGCCTAATTTCAAAGCCACCCGAGAGGAGGGTTGTGCGCTGCCCTTGAAGGAGGTCCTTGGCTTGCACTGGTGTGGGGAGGCTTTGAAGGCAGTTGTCCACATAGACGCAGTTGTGGATGGAATGGAGAATGTGTTCGTCAGCCTGTGCCTCCTTGGCAATCCTCTGGAGGGTGTAAATGGCACAGCATGGGCTCCATGTAGTGCCAAATGGGAGAACATGCCACTCATACACAGTTGGAGGGGATCTGCAGTCTAGGTCAAGCCAGAGGAAGCGCAGGAGGGGTTTGTCTTGGGGCAACAGGTGCACTTGGTGGAACATCGACTTCACATCTCCACTGATTGCGATCTTGTGCTGCCTAAAGCGGAGCAGAACCCCCAGGAGGGAAGGCCCCAGGGTAGGTCCAGGAACCAGCTGAGAATTCAGGCATTGATTCTGGTAGGAAAAGGAGCAATCAAACACAATGCGATCTTTGCCATTGTGATGCACAATGTGGTGAGGTATGTACCAAGACTCAGGGGCATCAGCTATTTCAGATGAGGACAATTTCTTGACATACCCGGCAGTAATCAATTTCTGGATCTCGTTGGTATAGGTCTCCACCTGTTTAGGGTTTTGGAGGAGTCGCCGCTCACAGCTGCGAAGACGGGACAAAGCTGCCTCCTTTGGGGCGTTGAGGGGGAGCCAGGGGTCTGCTCGGAGGAGAGGTGTGGCATATCGTAGGACTTCATTAACAGGGACTCTGATGGTTTGTGTCTCCAGTTGATGGATTGCCTGCTGATCCTGTTTAGAGCGCACCACCACTCTGATGCTTCTCGGAGGCAACGCGTCCAGCTGCCACAGTTTCTGCACATGTGATCGTGATGGATGTCATCAGGGGGGCATTTGAAGGCGATATAGTGGCACCCGATGGAGGGGGGGCTAGCAATATCTCTCACAGGGCCCTGCAGTGTCCAGCCAAGCAGGGTTCTAATCGCTGCAGGGGCACCAGGGGGACCTAACTTCCCAGGTTGTGTTCCCAGGTTGTGGGTGATGAGGTGGGTGTAATCAGCTCCTATGAGGAGCAGTGGGCTTACTTGGTCAAGCTGTTTAAGAGAGAGCTGTCTCAGATGGGCATAGCGCCGCTGAAGGGATCTTACAGGATGAGAATGCTTGGACAGGGAAAGCTTGTCTGCCGTGAAGGCATTGCTAATGGCATAGGATTTCCTTGGATGGGCCTTACGAATGAGAGTGAAGGACACAGCAGCTCCTTTCAGAGTCTGGACATCCTGTCTCACAGTTCTCAACTTCAGGCTCTCAGGCTCACCTGCTAAATGGAGCTTCTGGAATGCAGGACGATTGTCCGTTCAGACCCATCATCCAGTATGGCATAAGTGTCTAGGGACCGGCATCCATTTTGTAGGGTCACTTCTACTACTTTCAACAGGGCTCTGTTGCAATCACTGGGGTGGTCCAAGTAGAAATTCTGCCCTTGCCTCTGATTGATGCTGCATAGGACCTGCAGATTTTTCCCATTGCATTGGTTGCAGCGCCCCTTCAGATCACATTGGGTTGCAAAGTGGTCTCGTGCACATCGCCAGCAGCGTTTCTGCTCTTTGATCCAGCTTGATCTCTGCTCATCGGTGAGCTGGAGGAATCCATCACACTTGCTAACATGATGTGAGCTGGAGTTGCAATAAGCACAGACCGGGCAACGTTCTGATGAGGTGTTAGGGAGAGGCTGACTGACCTTAGGGGGAGGCTGACTGGTTTTCGGTGGGGCAGGTTGGGCTTTAGGTGAGGTGACTAAAGGGGTGTTCTTGGCCCCGTGCAGTACAGCTGTACCTCTGTACAGGTGAGGGGGTTGTGGCGGTCTTGGTCGGGCGGGCTGTGGCAGTCTGTCCCTTCTGGGTTGGCAGTATGCTTCCTGTTGCAGCCAGTTGGAAAAATCCAGGAGGTTGTAGGGTAAGGGGGCCTGACAGGGTCAAACTCATGCTCCTCTTAAACTGACTAAACTGGTCACTGGGAAGTTTCTCCAGAAGTCACTCGACGTGTGAGCCACAGTTAAGTTCAGAGAAACCCTCACTACCCATGGACTGGAGGAGACCGACTAGGGCCTGGACTCTAAGGGGCTCTAGGGCTTTACCATCACCTACTCTGATGGCTGGCATGTCCATTATACCTCGGAGCTCTCTCAACACAAGCTGCCTGGGTTGACCATAACGTTCATCTAGGGCCCTTATAGCTTGAGTGAAGGGGTCTAGGGCATGGACAAAAGCCAATGCAAGTCGCTTAGCCTGATCTACCTTTAAATGATCCAATAAGATGTGGTATTTATACTGCTCGGACTCACCCGGGGCTATCAGGTTGGATAGGGCCATCTTCAACATCATGTACTGGCTTTCATCCTCTCTGGTGAGGTCAGGGAATGAGGGACCTTTCACCCGTCTGTAGGACAGCAGTGGGGCCACAGGGGGAGCTAGAGGGCCTGAATGAGCAGCAGATGTTAGGTGGTGCGGTTGCACATTTGGCGGCTGGTATGCTAGCTGGGCAGATTGGGCCATGGGGCCAGACAAGGTTTGAGATGGCAGCATATGGGCAGCAAGCACAGGGTTATAGGGGGCTGAGACTTGAGAGATGGCCGGGCCCTGACTGTGGGCAAGAGGGTGTGAAGAAATCCATGGCTGGGCACGAGGCTGAGGACTAGGGGAGTTGGAGACTTGAGAGGCGGCCGGGGCCTGACTATGGGCAAGAGGATTAAAGGAGAGCCAGGGGTGGGCATGGGGCTGGACAGAAGGGGCACGGCTTACCGGAGGAGGAGAAGCAAGCTGTTGCTGAGGCGAGGGAGGAAAGGCCCTGTGGTCGCTTGTGGTAGGTGGCACCGAAGTGTGAGGGGCTTGAGATGCAGCTACCTGCTGTCCAAGCGATTGTGGGGGGCCGGGCGATTGTGGGTGGGATGACCGCGAGGAGTGGGGACTACTTTTGATCATGCATTGCTGTATTAGCCTCCCCTGATTCCTTACTTCCTCTAGCAGCTGCTGTAGGAGTGTGGTTCGAGGGTCGGGGATTGGGGCTACCTGAGGGGCAAGTGGGGGCGCATCCACAGGGGCCGGGGCTCTCGGAGAAGGAACAGGTGAGGTCTGATGTGAGAGGGCCTGAGTCCCTCACTCCACGAACTGCTCCGGCTCCTCTGGTGGTTCCAGCTCTTCTTCCTCAGGTCCAGTATAAGGCTCGAAGGGCTCCTCCTCTTCCTCAGACTCATGCTGGCGTTGGGGTACGTACACTGGGCCAGTACCCAAGGAGTCTGCAGAGGAAAGAGGTGGCTGCTCCTGCTCCTCCGTGTGATGTGACCGTGGACCATACGGCAGGACAAAGTCATCATAGCGAGCAGGAAGCTGGGTTTGGCGACGTGGTTGCTCGGTCTCGAGCAACGTTGGCAAGGATTGACTGGGCTCCATTGGTCATCAAACTATCCGGCTCGAAGGACCATGATTGAAATACACAATTTTGACCCACTATGGTTGAAAAAGTATCATTTTGGATAAATAGGGTTAACAAGTTCAATCAATAACTAAGGATTATTGACATTGTTTGTCTAAAAAAAATCAAAAAACAGGAAACTTACCAAAGCTGTTACATTCACCTCAGGTAAAGGGTCCTCAGAGATGGGACTGACCATGCTATGTCCTGATCTAAATATTCAACTTGGGAAGTTTCATGGTGGTCTCTTTTTGAATATTTTTCCCTATTCACCTGGGTTTTTCCCATCTTAGAATTAAGAGAACAAATGCTTAATTTGCATAAAAACATGAAATCTCAGACAACTTGCAATGGATTTTTTTCTTTGTTATCATGTAATATGGTGTACATCATATGTCATATCAACAGGAGAAATTTCAGAGTAACATTTATTGAATATTTATGTCCACCTTAAAAATGACACATAATGCTTAATTCCACCTTAGAAGTTGTACATTTGCATGTATATACATAAAAAAGGCAGTGAGCCTCCACTATATCCTTGCTCTGACCCTTGACTATCGATCAAGAAACTTAATTTCCTCATCTTGATTGCCTACTTACAAAAAAACTAGGGGGAAATGGTCCAATGACTGTGCAAGATGGGCAATTTGGTGGCCATTTTGATATGCAAATTAGAAGGTAAAAAACTCAAAATGTCGCTTGGGTACCATTTTTTTTGGACTCAGCACCCTTGAAATATGTAAGGTAGGCCGGTTCCCGACTTGTACCCATAAATGCTCCTCACTTCTTATAGAAGGCCTTTTTTCTGAAATCCGTCTAGACTATGACCTGAATACTGGCACTTGCCAAATTTTTCTTTTTTTATATTAAAAAATACTTTATTTGAATACAGTGCTTAATATAACGGTTTCAAGCTGTTGAAAATATATATTTTTAATATTTATTTTATATGCAGTGCTGTATGTTTTTTCTACAATGCCAAAGTTAAGGCTGTTATTGTTCTCATTAAATAAACATTAAAAAGCAACATTTTCTCAATTTTGTATCCGATTACTCAATCAGACTAATAGGTCAGAATAATCGACAGAATATTCGATTATTAAAATAATCGATAGTTGCAGCACTACATGAATAGTTAGTATCATGAACACCTCTACAAAGTTTGTCCAAAACTGATACATTCAACAAGTATGTAAGGAGCCGAGCTAGTAAGGACAGCTATAATTTAACGTTAGAATACAACTGGGTTGTCTAAGTTAGCACGCTGTAGATAGCTGCTGGTCAATATCAAAAAATATTTTCAAAGAAAGCATGGGTGTGCCTCAAACCACCCACCCCCGGGGAGGCTGCCACCCCAACTAGAATCTAATTCTGTGGGAAACGCTATACAGACAATTATGTACATCTATTTAAACGTTAATTTGCTAATTCGCTCCTACAATAACAATGAAAAACATAATGCCAATACACCAGCAGGTCTGCAGATGATGTTTAACCAGGACAGGCTGTTCTGGGATGTGATTCTCAGACAAAAGCCTGGAGACAGACAAGACGTCCGTCTGGGTCTGCAGCCAGGAGGGGGGGGGGGGGGGGTAGTACCTGTTGAGGTTTTCCTGCGTGATGGTGGAAGCAGGTGGGAAGACGCTGTCCGAGCCCTTGGGGGAGTAGCTCTTGGTGATCCACGTCACTTTCAGCTCCACCACCTTCACCTGAACATACACACACACAGACACACACACACACGGTCAGATTGGTACCACACTCACACTTTGGCCAATGGAGGTATGCAGGTAAAGATGGGACAGAGTGGAAAAGAATACACACCGACGTGCTGGTTTCAATTTCATGTCATAGGGAAATACAATCCAATTGTATCAAACGTTAACAGCCAACCATTTTTTTTGTGTTTTCCCATGAAGGTAAGAGAGCGACTAGACCCTTAAACATGCACAAGGTCAGCCAAATCAGGCCAGCCATCATCTCACCTCCTCAACCACCACCCTGAATTTGCACTTCTTGCCGATCACAGGTTTAATTCCTGACAACCACTGCACGTTGGAAAAGACCTTGGCTGGGCCAATCAGAACCTGGCCGGGGTAGAAACCATAGGCTTCGTCGAAGAACATCCCCTGGCAACAAAATCAAGAAAATGAACGAGAAAACATCACAACAGACAACATTAAGAGCTGCCAAGGAGCAGACGTCTATAGTGACTAGGAGAGGACTGAGGAGAGAACTAAGTAGAGGACTAAGAGGAGGGGTCTAGGAGGAGAAAACTAGTAGGACGAGACAAGGAGGAAGGACGAGGAGGAGAGAACTAGGAGGACGAGACTAGGAGGAAGGGTCTAGAAGGAGAGATCTAGGACAGGGATGCAAACACATGTAGGGTTAAAAAACAGAGCTACCCAAACCTATGCAAATGACATTTGCTCAAAAGCTAGTTGTTTGCATCCCTGTAGGAGGAGGGGACGACAGAGGAAGGGAATGAGGAGAGAACTAGGAGGAGGAGACTACAGAGGAGGGGACTAGGAGGAGGAGACTACAGAGGAGGGGACTAGGAGGAGGGGGCGAGGAGGATTGGAATAGGGGTAGAGAACTAAAGAGGAGAGAACTAAGAGGAGAGGACTAGAAGGAAGGGACTAGGAGGAGAGGACTACGAGTAAGGTACTATGAGGAGAGAACTAGGAGGAGAGAAGAGAACTAGGCGATAACTAGAAAAGCTTTGGGAGTAAAAGGTATACGTACAGAGTCACTGACATGCGGACAGACATCATAAAGCTTGGCACCGTCCTCCACACTCATAGAGCACCTGCAGGAAGAGAGAAGGAGACGGAAAGAGAAGCGGGGTTGATTTGTATAAACATGACTACAACAAAAATTATAATTGCGATTATTTCGCCCAATATTGTGATTGCGATTATTGATTGCGATTAAAAGATTATCGATTCAATTGATATTCTGTTGTGCCTACTGTGCATATAAAAAACAATAATAAACAATTGCCGAGTTGTAACAGCTTGTAATTTGGGTTTAATGTAACGGGCATACAAAACCTGATTGATTTATGTTTTAAATATTTTGTTCATTTTTTTGTTAATTGATTGCAACCTTTCACAATTAGTTAATTGCAAAGGCTAAAATCGCGATTTCGTTTAATATGCAATTAATTGTGCAGCCCTAAAATAGAGTTTTGGGATCATGATTATACACTTGACTTATACATATGCTCTACCTGGCTCCGTTGGACAGTTTGAGGATGATGTGGTTGGTCAGGTCGTAAACCTTCCCCAGCCAGAAGTCATAGGCGATGTAGTCCCCATACATAAAGGACTGGAAGGAACAGCAGGATTAGTCAAAGGTATACGTACAGAGTCACGATTACACAATTACTACGATTACATTAAAATGGTCTATTCCGGCATTCCTCTGATAAACTAAATACAATCTGATCGTAGGACAAACACAGGTGTCACTCATAACACAATTCTGAGTCTGCTCCTTTTATGTACCAGGACACGGGTAGTAGACTAAACTAGTGAAGATAAGTCTACTACCGTGTCCTGGTAGTAGACGTATTGTGTTTGTCCTATGATGACACCTCTGTAAAAAAGGGTCCATCAGAGGAATTAAACCAAATCTCAAGAACACAGGGACTCCCTGTGCCCGATTTTCCGCTCACCGACAAATTCAGAAGCTTGCCAACCCCCAAATCGGAGGCAAATCGGCATTCAGTCAGGGCTCGCAAATCAGCACTCGATCGCTGTGTGTGGACTACCAACGACGCGATCATGCCGATGCATCGCCGACATCTGCCAGGTATCTAGCAGGCTAAATATCTGGACATGTCGACGAGCACGCCATGAGCACATCGACTACTACGTCAATGGCGTTGACGCACTACAGCCCAAGACGACACAGGCGGAAACCCATCCTGGTGAAGGATCAGGTAGTGTGTGACCCCATGTCGCCGATCAGTCACGTAGTTTCAACAGCACAAAGACTGAAAGCCTCGCGATTACAAGACAGCAAGTCGTGTAGTATGAACGGTACAGCGATCTTATGACTTTGAAAATCGTGTAGTGTGTCCTTGCCATTACCCAGATGTGCTGGAGGTCTTTACTGTTCACTGGATACAACACGCAGTTGGTCCCAACCAGTTTCACCGCACACTCTATGTCTATATTGGTCACAATACCACACTGGTTGTCCTGGGAAAAGAAAACAATAAGATAATATTATCATAATATTATCACATCAAATATTACATAATGATCAGTCATAGTCAACAGCATGGTGGCGCCTTGTTTTTCACCTGAAATTTAATGTTTGAAATTTGTTTGAAATTTTTATTGTTGTTGTTGGGAGGATAACCCCTTGAGATGACACATCTCGTTTTCGAGGGGGTCCTCCAGACATAAGACAAAGACAATACAAACATGTTCATTCACACTAGCTCAAACTCTCCCTCATCCCGCCTCACCCGCCCCACATATAAACAAAAAAATAAAAAATAAACAAAAAAATGTAATAATAATGTAATAATGTATCCAGAGTTATGGTCCGATATAGATATACCCGACATTGAACACTTCCTAGGTGATCGATATTTGGTGTGTGTGTGTGTGTGTGTGTGTGTGTGTGTGTGTGTGTGTGTGTGTGTGTGTGTGTGTGTGTGTGTGTGTGTGTGTGGGGGGGGGGGGGGGGGGGGGGGGTCTCCACTTACATTAGAATTCATCCGCCGCACAATGTCGCGAATGACGATGGAACGGTCTTCAAGTTTCAGCTGCAAGACAAAAGAAAAAAGAAAAAGAAAAAAGGGTCAACGAAAAAAACAAAGAGTCCAGACGTTGTGTCAGCAGCCCCTCTAGAAGAATACGCCCTCTGGATTCCCATCACCGGTGCAGTCTTTGAATCGCAGACTAAAAAGATGATTATTGACTGGTGGTGCATTAGAGCACAGCAACCTTGATGCCAGTGACCCTGAGGCTACATCCACACTACTATGTTTTCGTACACACTACTCGGGCGTTTTACAACCCCTAAATCGAAGATTATTGAAAACACTGCTGACCCAGTTTTAGTGCGAAAACTCCGGGGTTGCGTTTCAGTCTTGACTATGAGGACAGGCGGATACGGAGCCGATGAAACGGACACCCACGTTCGCTTCCTGATTGGGTCTTATCAGTCATGATGTGTCCTTCCCTGATTCACGCCCCTATCATGTGACCCTTTTCCGGAAGAAAACAAACCTCAGCCTCGAGGTGGTTAATTCAACCAACATGGATAACGAATTACAGGCGTTTATGACCTTGTTGTCTATCCTAGCAGCTCTTGTGCAGTTAGATTCTGAATTTTATAATGCTACTACTACCTACATGCGTAAGCTATTATTCGAGCCATTTGCGACAATCCCCGCGTCCGTTGGCGTTATCAGTCGTACATGGAGCAGAGTAGACAATCTGCTTCCTGTTTATACTGGCACGCTGGTCACATGACCACACATGGTCATGTGATATGCGTTTTCAGGCGTGGTAGTATGGACGGAGATTCTTTCTGATTTGGTGCTAAAACGCTAATGGGACGATCATTTTCGTTTTAAAAAAACATAAAATCGAAAACGATGTAGCCTGAGCTTGTTGGTCGTGGTTGTACAGAGGAGAGACCAGAGAACCTTTCAGAGGTGTCCTGAAGACACACCTGGGGATCTGGGGGGGGGGGGGCGGTCAGAGCACAGTAGGGCAGGCTGGCTTTGAACTCAACACTGTAGGTTTCAAATATACACTTCATCTATGAACCAAAACAGTGAGGTTGCACTGGGAGAGCATATTTGTTACCCATCAATTAGAAAGGATTGGAAAATATGAACAACTTTGTGTCCCAACTAATCCAAATGATTAGAAAGCACTGAGATGTGTGTGATATCTACTGTAACTGTTTACACTACCACTAATAATACAAAATACATACAATATTGACTAACCTTGTATCTCTGATTCCTATTACTACTCTGCACTCTCTCCAGTTTTTGGGTGGACCGGCAGGCCACTGACTGACTGACTGATAGAGTTGCACCATTGGTCGGAGTGAGTAAGGACGTGGTTGTTGTCATTTTCCCATTGGGCCACGATAGATGATTGACAGGCGCTCTCCCACAGGCAACAGCCCGCACAAACACTTCCTGGCTGTACCCGATTGGACGAACGCTTTCAGTTGTGAGCCATCTGCTTTCGGATTTCAAACCAGACCAACATGGCAGCTGCCTCGTAGAAGAGAACTGAACTTGCAAATGAAGAGCATGCCAACGCGACGCCCAATTTCTCAAAACGCCACGCTATCAGAATGCATTGCAGGGCTGCTCACACAGACAATGAATGGGAGGCATGGAAATGACAGAACCTGTGGACATGTGTCCATTAGGTCCTCAGAGAGTGTTTACAAGCGCTCCGTTTATTGACTGCCGTTCATTCTGAATCCATCAGAGCATCAGCATCAGAGCGCTAAGGACAGATTCAAGGTCCAGCCACATACTCGGTTTTGACCTAGTCTTGTTTTTTTTACTAGGTTGTGCAGCACTATTTTTAAATATTTTCGGAGCCATCCTCTAATTTTGATTTGTATGCTTTGATTGTTCTCAGCCTTACTTGTAAATGACTTTGGATAAAAGCATCTTCTAAAAGACTACATTTAAATTAGCTAAGCGCTCTAAAACTGCTTGGTAACGGATGAGAACAGAAGATTGGACCACTGTAAATCAGACCATATCTAGTCCCATATCGATGAGTAGTACTTTTCACAGATGTACAGCAAATGAGAAATGGAACGTCATCAAGAGACAAATTACATAATTAAATTAAACCAACTGAAAAAAATATCACGTTGGATGGAGGCAGATGGACTTGGATGAAAAAAAATAATTCATTGATCACTAACATGCAAATGAATCGGATCCATTGTTCTTACATTACACCCATCAATAACAAAAAGGAAAGGAGTAAAATAACAGGCTGTTAATCCCCACTAGGGAATCATGTTAAATAACCCTCACATTCTGTTCAGTTTTTGCTGCCGTTTCAAATGTATAAATAAAGCGCTGGCGCCAAATATTCAAATAATGGAAGTATCCTTCATTAGTTTTGTATTCAAACATTCTACTGTTACCGTAACTTTCTGTTGTAGTTTAGTATACGTCATAATTACAAGTAGCAGCTTCGGCTTTTTTCCTTTCAACTGAGATAATGTTTCTCGAGTGGTAATCCTTACATCGTACATTGTACGATTGTTTGAAAAACGGCAAGACTGCAGAGCTTTAACAGGTTTAGGTGTTTAACTATTCGAAACGTAACGATTATTGGAAGCTTGAAATTTGAAAGTATGCAATCGGGCCAGCCCTCCTTTCCAATGAAAAAAAGAAACCTGGTAATTTTGTTACGGGTCTTTTGTGCATTTTTTATAGCACATTTATTCTTATCAGTTACCAGTTAATGACTGGTTAATGAGTGGTCAGAATTAGCATCCCTAATCCCCACCACTCAAGTTTTATTGGCAGGAAGACAGGTGTACAGGTATAGGTGATAATAGACTTTCAGGGTTTAACAATAAGAGGTGCACGATGGGCCTACGCATACTGTACACTGTGTAACGCCAGTCAACATTAGTTAACTGGCTCAAAGAGGGAGCAAAAAGCAGCAGGAGTAACTATGATGACAGTGTTTGAGCGACTGTGTTTTTGTATGTATGGGTACTAGCCTACTAACGTCCTTTTCAGTCTGTTTAATTTTCTGTATGTACAAAGTTGTACCCATGACATTTTTTTACACATTATATTTCTATTTCTTGATGTGGAAAATTCAATTTCAAATTAAACTAGAGATGTTAACAACTAACCGTTTATCCGTTAACCGACAATATCATTTTTGACTGATTAACACCATCAGTTAAACCGTAAAAAAAAATAAAGATTATAAAACAATCCACACGTTCTGTTGTCATTTTTGCTGAAGTTGCACATGTAAAAATAAAGGGCTGGCCCCAAATATTCAATTAATCAAAGTATCCTTCATTATTTTTGTATTCGAACATTATAACATTACTCTAAAACTTTCCTTTGATGTTTAGTACACCGTCATAATTTAATTTGTTCACGTTACTTTGCCTTTAAGAGTGCCATTACCATTAATCAGCGAGGTTGTCAGTGATGACGTACCCTTAAGGCGCTCAGTTGTTATTATCTTTTAGCCATATACATCCACGCTTTTAGCAAGTAGAAGCATCGGCTTTTGTCCTCTCAACTGAGATGTTTCTCGAGTGGTAATCCCCTCACTAGTACATTGTACCACTTCTGAAACGGCAAGACCAACAAAGCTGTCAAGATTTGTTGTCGCTGGGAGCACTTTAAACTAACCAATAGCCTGTAAAGCCATGGACACACTACATGATTTTGAAAGTTGTAAGATCGCTGTTCCGTTCATACTACACAACTTGCTGTCTTGTAATCACAAAAACACATGTAAGAAGCAACACAGGAATTAACACGATGTACGCGCACAAAACAGGAATTTTTGTGGTACAGTTCCTCCCCCAGGTTTCGCAGGTTTCCGCTCAGCCCATGTCGTCTTGCGCTGTCATTGGTTGAAGTGGTCAACCCCATTGACGTAGTAGTCGACGCACATTATGCCAGTTGCCGATATGTCCATATGTTTTATTGAATAATGCTGGGAGCACATGCTCACACAGGCTTCACATAGCCAGTCGACACATGACAAAGACATTAACAGGTTTAGGTGTTTAACTATTCGAATATACCTTCGGTAACGTAACGATTATCAGAAGCTTGAATTCGGGCCAGTTTCCAATAATTAAAAAAAACGTGCAATTTTTTATTGGTCACACTAGGGGTGTCCCCGACTAAGAATTTACATAGTCGAATCTGATTCGTCAAGTCTTGCCTATAGTCGACTGATCGTCGAATCATGTTTTTTTCGTTTTTTTTGCTCATTGATCCATATTCTCATTTGCGACATTGGCTTCCATTTTTTCCGCGCCACCCTGCTACACTTCACGCCACTGTCCTATTTCACAGCGTCGCCGCGCGTCAAGTGCCACTGAAAAGGCGCTTTTTCCTTTTCTTTTGTTTTTCTTCTGCTCCGGAGGCGACTATATTCCTGTTGACACGCCGCAACGCGACGCTTCCTATGTGTGCTAGGGGCGGCACTTGTGTCATAGACGCGCCGCAGCGGCAGTGTGTTTTGCACTTGATATTTATACAAAAATAGGCTATATACATCATGATTTATTGGGTGAAATAAACTATATGTAAAATCAGACATTCAGCACTGCCTATAGCCCGAATGGAATGATCCTGGCAGTTGAATCAGGCTCCTTTGATCAAATCATCGACTATTCGGGGTCAGCCCTCAGTCACAGACATTCGTCCATTTTTTTATAGCACATTTATTCTTATCAGTTAACGGTTAATGACCGGTTAACGAGTGTCGGTTATCGGTGAGAAAAAAGTCAGAATTAGCATCCCTAAATCAGAGAAACCCTGCCACGAACATTTAATGTTGATTCAGATCGAAATCAAAACATTAATCTAGCACCATTGACTCCCACAAAGTTTTCCGTTTCTAAGGTCCAGATGAGAAGCAGGAGGTGGGCGTGACTAAGCCACTCTATTCTACCGAGGAGAAACTCATTTGCGCGAGTGGATGAAGCTTTCAGAAGGGGATTTTAATAAGTGTTTTTATACAGTAGCTAGTCTACACGGTGCTCGTTTGAAACCTTTACACACTTTTTTATAGTTTACTAGTGCTGGCTGAGTTTGTGTTCGCTGTTAATAGCCAATTATGCATTTATAGATCCCACCTCAGCAACATGATTGCTGGAAACAAATATGAAACGAAAGAAAGTTATACGGCCCCACACCACATGCTTACAGAGTTAGCATCCCAACTTTTGGGCATTCTTCTCACAAATAAGAGAAGCGGTAAAAAGATGCGGCAGCCGCAGATGACAGTATTAGCGAGGAGCTAGAGGTATGGACAGATGGAGGCCATGAAGAGGGGGAGTCGGTAGAGGTCTGTATGCCAAGTGGAAACGCCTACTAGCACCAATTCAGGCTAATCAGAAAGAGCAATTTGATATTCTCTGTATACTGTCACAGTATTTTGATATCATTGTTCATCATTTTGTTTGGGCACAGACCCGGCGCCAGACACATTTGCGGAGGGGGCTTGCATTGTTCTGAGGGGGGCACTTTTTTTTTTAGGCCAGAAGTGTAAAGTCCTATTTAATCGGGGGTTTCTACCCCGGGATATTTGCAAAAATGTTAACTGTTCAATATGCAATTCTAACGTAGGCCTACTTTGAGAAGGAAAGAGGCTCAGGCAAGAGCAATCTTCTCATGTCTCATGCCGGGCCGTCCGGTATAAAAACCCCGCGCGCACCGCGTCCCGGTCTAGTGCGTCTGCGGCAACGCGGCTGACGTTAACGGACGGACGACCCGCATCCATCCGAGGACAGCGCACCCCCCCCCCCAAACTCACTTCAGCTTCTTCTCAATACTCTGCTTTCTGACTTTTTTAAAAACAACATAACCATTTGTCTTCAGTAGTATCTATAATAGTTTTCATATTAAAATGTCCGGTGTCCGGTGGACGGCGGGGCTCCTGGATTGAGGAAACAGCGTATATTACCGTAAATAAAAAATATGGATATACGCCGGATATACGTAAATAATTTACGTATAGTTTTTATATAGTTTTTTTATATAGTTTTTTTATATAGTTTTCACTTCTCACTCTCACAGTCCATTAGCTCTATTAGACAATCGCTGCCAGTAGGCTGTCAACACTCTACACATCATTTCCGTTTTACGTTTCCGTATTTCATGAACCAATCGAACCATTCACAATTATTTTAGTAAAAATCAGATAAAGCACAGTGTGTTTATCAATATTGTTATTAATCATCTATGTTGGACATTTGTACAAATTGTAATCATGGTAGTAGCCTATGCAATGTTTTTTTTTTTGTTTTTTTTTTTGTTTTTTTTGGCTCGTCCGTCCAGGGCGGTCCCAACTGACTCCGAGGGCGGGCCAGGCACCCTAAGGCCCCCCCATGACGCCGGGTCTGTTTGGGCATTCAGTGAAACTGGACTAGTGTGACTAAGGGTAATAGCTTTGCACTCTGAGGAAATCCCCTGTCTCTTTCAGCCCAACAACAAACCAGAATGTCGGTAGGATGCTCCTAGACTTGGAGGAGGAAAACGCACTGGGAGTGCTGCTAATTTGTCTGGAGCTGTAACCCTAGCCAGTTGAATTCTGGGAGAACGGTGGAGAGGAGTGGGGAAGAATCAATAAGCGGCCATGTTCCCTTGTTGTCTATTAGACAACAAAGTGCCTGAGCCTCTCTTCTCTGCCGCTGGGAGATGGGGGGGCAGCATGAAAAAGCACGCGCACGCGCGCGCGCACACACACACACACACACACACACACACACACACACACACACACACACACACACACACACACACACACACACACACACACACACACACACACACACACACACACACACACACAGCAAGTCATGGTTCAGAAACCCAGACTCTAAGCCAGTGCTGCGCTGCCCAGTGGGCTCTAAATCGAACAGAACCAAGCCACACATCCAATGGACGCATCTCTCCACAACATAAACGGAATATCGCAATCTTTCCTCGACAATTATCATTTGATATTGCCGATGTGATTGTGTGTTGTTGATAGCTTGTTTACAGCCTCACCTGGCCCGAGTCAGACTGATTAGACTATGGGGCTGGGTGAGGCTGCACACCTGTGGTGCAGAGCAATCACGGCACCCAGGATAAACCAACACACACACTCAGGAGGAGCACTCTGACATGTCAGTATGAAACACATGCTCAGCCTTGTACCATCTCACCAAAAAACAGCTGTATACCAACATCTACCTGTGTCCTGTGTCGGAGGAGCCAGCAACACCACTTAGGTGGCATGTGGCAAGGGTCTACTGTCACAGGGGGCACTTCAAATTAAAAACAAAAAAAAGATAGTTTGTATTTTCCATGAAATTGCACCGCAGCACTAGCGCTATTCAAGAGTATGCGATGAAAAAACACACACACACTATGCTGGATGACGGATCACCAGAAAAGGACAAAAAAGACATTGTAACTGGAGTCTTTATTACCTAATTACCAGCAGGTAGAGCTGATATATTTTGCCCTTGTTCAAACATTGAAATAAATACCCCTACCCCACTCTGAGCAAGCTGGCCAGAAAATATCTGTGTGTACCCCTGCAACCAGCTCCCCCTCAGAGAGAGTATTTAGTAAACCCTTGTGTTGTAAGAACACTTCTTTAGATATTATGAATCTATATTGATGCGTTTTCCCATAATTTGTGTTTTTTCATACGTTTAAGAATATCAAAATTAATATCCATATCACGGTATTCATGAACAATATTGCAATATCATATTTTGTAAATGTTTGTGTGTGGAGTGGTGTGTGTGTTCTATGCAGAAGAAGGAATGAAAAAGCCATTGTGATAGAGCAGAGGATGGGTGCGGTAGCGAGAGAGGCAGTGTGCACGTGAACCACAGCATCACTGCCTCTCAACATTCTCCAAGACAGGTTTACTGGGACACGGTGAGAAATGAAGGCAGCAAATTAGTCTGAAACAATGGGAGGGGTGGAGAGAAAGAGAAAGGAGAGGGGAGGGTGAGGGAGAAAAAGAGATAAAGAAGGTAAGATAGAGAAATAGACATTGGTAAGAGGAACTGGGGTGCGGATTAAGCGAGTACAAGATGAGGAGCAGAGCAGCAGAGGAAGCCAAAGCAGAAACCTAACAGGAACACAACATGTACCATCCCATGTTGTTGCATTTTCCATGTGGTCAGAGATTAGTAATGTTCACACGGCCCTTTGTTATGTGAACCTGAATCTGTGATCCAACCGCAGTCTCCAACACATGGATGGAAAGTCTTCAAGTTGTGGAACCCACAAGGGGGCATCTACAGTGTGTAGAGATCTTGTCTCATTATTATTCATATTCCCAACAAGAATAGTTGAAAACAGTAGGACTGAGAATCGGCCCCATTTCATTTTCGCCAACTAATCCAAAATTCTCGTTTAGCAGTGTAAACTGCTACTATTGTGTTTCCAGAGTTGAGCTGTTCTGATGCATCTTTGGACTTTACAAGGGGAGCTGAACTCCACTGACATCGTACAAGCAATTGTGTGATACTGTAAATTTGCTTTTGTGTTATTGGAGGAAAAAATAATAAATTGACAGTACATAAATTGATGTTGATGACTTTTTCAGCATCAATGTCATGGGTTACGGCAGCCCTAGTTGGATGGGATTACATTCTCAGCCATTGCAAAGTGTAGTTCTCTATGAACCAAGGCCCAATTTTTCAACCAGACCAGGAGTAAACCTAAACTGTCCGGACCAAGACATCAACAGGAAGGTAACGAGTCAATACATTAGCAGGCAGAAACTGGTTTGTTTGGGCTACACTGCTTCCTTATTGCAAACCGAGGTAGCAGCACAGCAGTTTTAGTGCCATGTCAGCTATCAGTTAACAGATGTACAGAAAGGTCCTTTTAGCCTGCAATGAGCCAGTTGGACACGCAACACGGCCTATATTCTAAAACAGTAAGGCAATCACTGGCGGCATTACTAAATAAAAAGCCTAGTCATCACAATAAGGGTTTCCATTTTCACAAGCTTATCCATATCACCGCTAAAATAGCTTTAGGAAAGCCCAGACTCAGAGGAAGACAACCAGTCTGGTTCATGGCCAACAGAGGACGAAACAGGGCTGAGTAGTAGGAGGCTGTCAAATTTCCCATCCTCTCCCTCTCTCATTTGGGACGGAGGCATGTCTTTCTCTGCTGAGGCACCAGAGGGGGAGGTGATGAACCAGGGGTTTTTACAGGAATGGATTTGACAGGACCAGGCGGATGGATGGAGAAGCCCCGCCCTTCTGCCCAGCTACCCCCACTGTCTGAAATGGATTCTTCCAATCACCCATACATCACCAGCAGACATCCATGACCAATAAAGATGCAATTTCTCAGCCTATGGGTTGAGTAGGGGTCAAGGCAGTGGAGATGCCCATCTATCCGCATGCCAGTGAACACTAAATAATACAACAATCAAAATAACTTCTGCATTACTGCAGATAGTCTCTTTAAAAATATTGTAGCTTGTTTACATTAACCATGTCCATGCCACGTCAGTTTTGGCTCCAACAGAAAACACTAAAGCCCATTTCATCACCACAGTGTTTTGATTAAAATTGACACAATGGGATACATGAACACACCAGGAAAGTAATACATTTGAGTTTGTCAAAATCATTCCCACGGAAATTTGGTTTCACGACAGCGCCAATAAAGAGCCATCCCCTTGCTGATGCTTTGCATCCATTTTGAACCAATTCTAGTCAAACAGAGTGGGTGGTTTTAACAAAGAAAATACTCTGTCTCTCTCCGCTTTATTTATCTCTGTGGTAATAAAGCGTAACTGCATCTATCTCTGGGAGAGGGTTGGAGCCCACAGATTACCTCCATTCTTCTAACACAAACCTCATGCTTCTTTGAGCGTCCATTTTATAAATTATTGGCTGCTTCCCGAATTCAGTGTAGACCGATACTTTTGGTAGTGAGGGCAGAGTGTTGACTCAGCAATGCATCAAGATGTAATGGTATATGTGTGGGAAACGTTTTACAGTTAGGAACAATACTGACAGAATCTCATATCAACATGATGTTGGGCATTTAAATGCCCACCCCAAAAGTAATTCGCTCATAGCCATATGCTACCATCAAGAAATAACCAACATTTTCTTTGAGCAAGGCATTCAGAGCAGGTATTCCAGGTAGAAATATACATGCTTGAAGTCTGTCTTTTCTGAAAAATAACAAGGTTTACAAGAGAGTGTTTTTTTATTGTATCACAACAATGTCAGTTGTGTTCTTGACCGATTCACTCCCTCAAAACAACACAGAATCTGCAATAAATAATGCCTCACCGGAGCATACCACCAGTTGGTAGCTGTACTCAGAAGATACAAGTCTGATACACTCCCCTTTGAGGATGACTTCCAGTTACATTTGAATAGAGCAGGCATTCCCAAAGTGTGGTGCGCGCACCCCCAGGGGTGCGCAAGCTACGACCAGGGGGTGCGCGAGAGGAAAAATGTAATGGCGGTCTGGTGTAATATTACACAATTACAGTGCTGTTTTTTAAGTGGGATTTTCCATACAATAAAAAAACATTAACAGTAAACATTTCCTTTGTAATCCCTTTTATTTTAAATAAAAAACTATAATTTCCTAGTTTTTGATAGAAACGTTCTTATTTTCCTCCGCGGCGCTGCGCCCCGACCGGCTCTGGGTCGGCTTGGAAGGGTTCGGGGGCGAAGGTGGCCGGCGGCTTCGGCCTCTGGCTTTACAGCGCTCCCCCGCTCCGACCTCGCCGCTTCCCGGGGCCGCGGACGCAGTATCTCGCTGCGCCTTCCTCCCCCCCCCCCAGGGGGGGGGGACGGGGCCCCCTCGCCCCCGGCGTGACTGTCGACCGGGACGGACTGTCCTCAGTGCGTCCCAACCGCGTCGCGTCGTTCAGGGCGGGGATCCGGCTCACGTACAACTGGCGCAAGGGGGCGGCGGCGATGTCGGCTACCCACCCGACCCGTCTTGAAACACGGACCAAGGAGTCTAACGCACGCGCGAGTCAGAGGGTCCTACGAAACCCCGCGGCGCAATGAAAGTGATGGCCGGCGCGTGCCGGCCGAGGTGGGATCCCGGCCCCTGTTTATCTGTTTCGGAGCCTATTCTCTTAATGTTGCGGATCGTTTGTAACTTCATTGCAATTTAATTCAATGTACTGTCGTTCTATTTTCCATAACCATTGTGTTATAATGCTGCTATAAGGGGGGGGGGGGGGGGGTGCTGCTGCGCGATTGTTGACGGGGGGGGGGGCTGCTGCTGCGCGATTGTTGACGGGGGGGGGGGGGGGGGGCTGCTGCTGCGCGATTGTTGACGGGGTGGGAGGGGGGGGTACTGCGCGATTGTTAACGGGGGGGGCTAACCCTAACCCCGTCCCTGAGGTCCACGGGCGTTTAATAGGCCTATTGCTGCAATTTTTCTTTTACGCGGCTGAAAATAACCGTAGGCCTACTTTCTGTCACTGAGCCGTGTCTGTCACTCATCCTCTTAAAAGTGGAAGCTTGTGCGTAGCTTTGTTGCATTATATTGAAACTTTGTTGATGTTGTTATTGTCATGCGTGTTCTGGTTATTTGCGCATGATTAAACATGAGTCTTTATATGGTGATAAAACAAAGCTTTGTTGCGTTTTTTTGTTTTTTTTGCGGTGGGGATTGGGGGTGCGCCAACCCGGTTGGGATGTAGAAGGGGGTGCGCAGGAAAAAAAGTTTGGGAACCGCTGGAATAGAGGAATGGAAGAAAAATGTGTCCGTTTCAACATAAAGCAAGAAAAGGGTTCCCTAGTCAGAGAGGATAGCACTGATGATCAGTCACAATTGTTGAAGAAAGGAGTGCCATTAGAAAAGATAAGTAGCTTTTAATATGTGCAAATAATACTCAGGGGCTCTTTAAAAGTTACCTGTACTTATGGAATGTCCTACTATACAATTAGTTTTTTGATTTTAGAGATAATTGTGATAAAAGCCATGATTTGTGGAGGAGGAGGACAGGTTTTACAATCAATCTTTAAAATGTTTTAGATTTTTGGTGACCTGCCAAATTAAAACAATGCAGAAAAGGAACTGGCAGGTTTACTCAGTCCACATACAAGCACACACAATACAGTTTTCAAACTGACATTGTGACAAACAATTTCATAATATTAAAATAGGCCCTTGAATTTAACACAGTAAAGGTTTAAAAATATTAATGACAGTTTAAGTTGTTCAATAACTCAATATAATATAACAGTATGATGTCATGTAGATTTATCTATGTTGTATATCGCATATTGCCAGGCCCATGACATAGTAAATAGGCTATTAAAAATGCTAAACAAAATGTGATGACACAAATATACACTGTGAAGCCTTTGGGGCACTGGACACTTCACTACTTGTATTGACACACACAATAGGTGTTCTGGCATGTCAACATGTGTTTCATTGTCAGACGTCAGCTTCATTCAACCTTTGTTCTTATCCATAAAAAGGATATTAGGCCAGAACTTTACACATTTTGCCCATTTAGACAATGTCAGGAGAAAAAAGCTCATGAATAAGTTTCTAGTCCTATCCTATGCTTCTGATAAAAAAAGGAAAGGATTTTGTTCACTAGGGCCATTGAGTGTGGGCCGCCCTAGCCCTCTGCTGAGGCAGAGTGTGGGCCGCTCTAGCCCTTTGTCCAGCAAAGCAGTTTGTGTTTATGTACTGTTGACTTATTAAAGAACATCCCAGGTCCACAGGGTCTTGAGATACTCGTAATATAAGAGTTGCATGATTCAATGTTTGATGTTCAAACATAGTGACGGTATACTTGCAATACTTGCATTGAGTCTTTTGTTGAAAGGTCATTCCACAGTTAAAACCAGACCTATATCACAAGCTAAGTAAGGCATAATCCACGACCAGGTGTGCATGTATCGAAAAATAATGCACTACACGTCGTGAATTTGTTTTCGATACATGCACACCTCGGAGTGGATTATCCTGCTTATACCAAGGCCACTTGTGAATCAATAAACATATAGGGGTGTTGATTGATATTTTGGGGTAAAGCTGTCTCAAAAGTACAACTTTTAGCTTGCACTACGTTTTGTGTTCCTGGAAACAAACAGAAAATGACCGGAGAAATATATGGGTCTGACTACTGCCTGGAACGCAATCAGTTAACATGAGATTCATATGGAATGCAGATGTCACCTTATTACTCCAGTAACATGGCAACGTTACCTTATTACTCAAGTAAATAGAGATGATCTTAGTAACGCCATGGCAACGTTACCTTATTACTCTAGTAAATAGAGATGATCTTAGTAACGACATGGCAACGTTACCTTATTACTCCTGTAAATAGAGACGATCTTAGTAACGACATGGCAACGTTACCTTATTACTCCAGTAAATAGAGACGACCTTAGTAACGACATGGCAACGTTACCTTAATACTCCAGTAAATAGAGACGATCTTAGTAACGACATGGCAACGTTACCTTATTACTCCAATAAATAGAGACGATCTTAGTAACGACATGGCAACGTTACCTTATTACTCCAGTAAATAGAGACGATCTTAATAACGACATGGCAACGTTACCTTATTACTCAGTAAAAAGAGACGATCTTAGTAACGACATGGCAACAGGGAAGATTTCTAAACGTAGTCCCATCCGAGTCCGGTCCAAGTTGACAGTTATTAAAGTTTAGCGCATTCATTTTTAGACCGGCGATGAGGCTGCTGTTACGTTACTTTGACTTAATTGTCGTGCAGTTATCGAAAAATAATTCACACCATTCCAGCCAATCAGAATCGAGTATTCACCCGGGCCATGGTATAACGGGCAGTTTTATGACAGCTACCTTCTGAAGAGAAGAGATTATAACATTGTCCTGAACCTCCTACGTATATCTTCATTTGATCATAATAAGTACTGTCAATAAATATATTGGCCTGGATGTCTGGACTGAGTACAGTTGGCACCATTTTGGATTTAGATATAAAAGGGATTTAGGTGTCACGCAGGCCATCAGCGACATGGATGAAATGTATTATTTTGCATCTTCCAACATATCCAAACATATTGGAAACGCTGACAATAGTTTGCTGCAGTTATTGCCACACCTGTTTAGTTTGCGTGCGTACCCTTTCAACCGTCATACAGATGTGCATCACTACACGAGTCAAGCCTGGATAATTGGCGTTTCCTGAACCTGAAACAAACATCTCGATCATGCGCCAAAGGCCAAGTCACACCCAGTTGAGATTTGAGAGATTACAGATTTTAATCAAATGTCCAGTGTTGCGAACAAGACAACAGCTCATATGCAACCTTAGGATAGACTACAACGCGTGTCATCCCTCAATGCATGTTGTGTGAACGTACAGCTGGGGTGACATACGGACGCGTGCAGGTGGAGGAGTAACCCAATTTAGCATGTTTGCACCAGCCGAGAAGAGCTGTACTGTAGCAGAAAGCTAAGTAGCTAGCTAGCACACATGCCTTGCCTTGCACCGTTAGCCAACTTAGCTGGTTAGCACATTTTGGCATATTGAATAAACGAGTTCAGTATATTTCCCAATAAGTGGCAACACCGTCATCTCTACGACACCAGCCAGCCGACACACACAAGCAGTCACCCATGGAGGCGATTCATGCGAGTGTAAACAGTTAGCACCGCCGCTAGCGGAGGGATACCTTTGTCTCCCGGATGTCTTGCTTTCCTCCTTCAGGGTACCACTCCACGCGCACGAACCCGCGTCCGAGAGGCCGAGTCCGGGCGTCCACGGCGCTCTCGGTGTCCGAGCCGCACGGGACCCGTCCGCCTCCGCCGCCGCCTCTCCCTCCGCCGCCGTCGTCGATGTCCGAATCGGAAATCAACTCCTCTTCTCCGTGGATCAGCCGCACGAGGCCGAACCGAACGGAACCGCGATGCCGTCCGGAGACCAGGTCGTGGGAGAAGAGCAGCCGCTGTGAGCCGTCCGCGTTGGGAGACAGCGCCATGGACGCCGGCTCCGAGCCTGGACTCGCCGCGAGAGAAAGGGTCGGGGAGGCTGCTTCGTCTGTCGTCGTCGCCGCCGCCGCATCTGATGCTGTGGGCTCCGCCATCGCTGCTGTTGTCAGGGGAGTGATGCTGGAGCGCGAGAGGGGATGGGGATACAAAAAAAAGAGAAACCTGTGACCAGGGAAGTGCACGTGCTTGCGTCGCAACGTAACTAGCGCAGTGCATCACTTGCCACAATTGAATTTCAGGTGTCTCCGATCTCGCCGCTTGGTGTCAGTGTTTTAATATATATACACACACACACACACACACACACACACACACACACACACGTATGTATGTATGTATGTATGTATGTATGTGTGTGTGTGTGTGTGTGTGTGTGTGTGTGTGTGTGTGTGTGTGTATCAGATAGATAGATAGATAGATAGATAGATAGATAGATAGATAGATAGATATCCTACTAAAAACGTATTCAGGTAATTTAGATGCATCTTAAATATTCGGTCCTTATAATATATATAATAATATAATAATAATAATAATAATAATAATAATAATAATAATAATAATGTAGTAGTCTAAGGCCTATAGACTTGGGTTCTTCAATAACAAGAGACAATATCAAAAACACATATTGCTGTGTTAATTGATCCATATCTGAAAATAAGCCTATCATGCCTATCACACGAAATAGAATAGTTATCCGAAATAAACATGTTGGGCAAATAATATAAACTGGATAGGTAGGCCTTTTTTATAGGACTGGTCCAAACAGGCCTAGATATATAAAGACATTTGTAAAATCCATCACTTGAGATGATTAATAGCCTATATCATTCAGAGCAAAGGGACAAACCCCCTTTTCGAGATTGGAAATCGTGGAAAAATACATGATGTGGATAACCTGAGCCTAAACTCATAATGTCCCAGAGTGGAAAGCAGCATATATGAGTTTAGTCACATACTATTCACACACCAGTTTAAAGATTATGGCAAACAAAATAGTATTATCGGAAGCCTGACTTTCTTTCGTGATCCTGCTTTCGGGATTGTATGGGACACCTCTAAAAACTGCAGACATATAAACTCAGTTATTTGTATCAAGAGATCTTATTTTGAAGACCATGGTGTGCAAAACCCGCGGGTCTGGCGGTGATGAAGGCGAGGTTTGGTAGCACATGGGAGAGGTTTAGTTTAGTAGCTCACCCTAACCCTAGTAGTAGTTGTGTTGCCTAACCAGGTGGTCCTGTTGCCTAAAACTCACCAAACTGCAAATAAAAAAAAACAACTTCAAAATGAAGTCTAAAAACAATACAGGGTCCAGGACACGAACCCCAGCCTCCTGTGCCTGACCCACTCATCCCCCATAAACTCCCTGCATGTACTGTGTTGCTCTTTATACTACAGCAAACCTGTCCCACGTGCGGTTAGGTGTAACCCTCCACGTGACCCAAGGCGCGGCACGCGCCAATGTGTATTGTTCCGCCTATTAACAGCCTGGCGGGATTATGGTCAACAGATTAACACCAGAGGGTACAAATACCCGTGATGCCGCACTTGCCACGCATTTCTACCACCTCCGACCTAGCTTGGGGTCAACAAAGACCCAGAAAATACAAACCATAATAACACGAATTCGACCCAACAAATAGGAAGACTCTAGGAAGACTTCAGGGTAAATTCGGAGTACATAGAAAAAACAGACAGAAAAACGAGGTGAGTTAACGCTAGCTGGGGACGGTACGATGCAGGGGCGGCGCCACACGCTCCCGGCCAGCGAGTTCAGGTCGCTCAGCCCCCACGACGCCGCCAGCGTGTTTGAGATCGAGAGAGAAGGTGAGATGATGAACATTATGAATGTCTTCTACAATCCGTGTATCATTCGTTCTTTTTATATTCAATTGAGAATCCAAAATCGGAAAATGAAAAAACGATTTGTTATTGCCTTATTCGTTTAAGAATCTGATACCAAAAAACAAATAACGGTTTGTTTTTTGTACTTTCGATGTTATGGTCAGATCAAAAATAGGAAATGAAAAAACTGGGCCACGGGCCGAACTTGATTTTGATATTTAATTTATCCGATTTGTGTGACCAGGAAGTCTTATATTTATATTGACTTATATTGATCCAATCACAGCCCTCTCCATCTCTTTGTCCGATACATGTCTTTTTCACTTTGGTCGTGTTGAACACAGAATCTTCCAACACTCATTTCAGAGCATCGCTGGATGCCCATCTGCTGCAGTATGGTGGAAATCTCTGCATGCGTCTTGCCAGTTTCAAATAAGTCTTTAATTAACGTATGGTTCCAGTGCGGCCATGGTGTCGACACCAAATTACTCCAAATAATACTGATTCATTGACTTACAATCACTGCGTGATTCTGTTTTTTCAGGCTTTCTTTCACACTTAACTGTTGACGAATTTGCTGCAAGCTTATCAAGTGCAACACACAAAGAAGTCAATAACTTCCTGGTCACACAAATCGGAGAAATTAAATATCAAAATCAAGTTCGGCCCGTGGCCCCGTTTTTTAATTTCCTATTTTTGATCAGAGCATAAAATCGAAAGTACGAAAAACAAACCGTCATTTGTTTTTTGGTATCAGATTCATAAACGAATAAGGAAATAACAAATTGCTTTTTCATTTTCCGATTTTGGATTCTCAATTGAATATGTAAAGAACGAATGATACACGGATTTTCTACCATGTCGATCTTGTTTGAAACGTGAAATGATTTGTGAATGAATGTTATCGGCGTCATTTGATAATTTTGATGAATAAATAAAAGGCCTATCCCATGCACTTAAATTAAAAGATCCAGGGTTACATAGGCCTATTAAAACAAGTCCTTGGCCAGTTTATTCTTTATTCTTCCTGGCAGATTAAAAAACGATATTTTGGACCCTGCACGCATGGCAGACGCACTTCAACGTTTGTCTATAGGCCTTTTTAAATAGTAGGCCAGGCGCCTATATATTTCCATCACTTGTCACCTTTTCTTATTCAGTGTAGCCTATAGGCCTTTAAGGATTTCTGTTACCCCTCATGATTCACTTTCCTCTTCCCCAGCAAACACATCAGACTAACCACATTTTAAACTCCTGAAAGGACCTGACAACTGATTCAACCCTTGCTCCCCCCTCCCTCCCAGCATTCATCTCGGTATCTGGCGAATGCCCCCTGCACCTGGACGAGGTGTGTCACTTCCTCACCCTCTGTCCAGAGCTGTCCCTGGGCTGGTTCGAGGAGGGCCGTCTGGTGGCCTTCATCATCGGCTCCCTGTGGGACCAGGAGCGTCTTACTGTGGTGAGGCGGGCATCGCCTGTATAGAGAGGGGCCCTGGAACTGCTCCAATGCAATGTTCAGGGCTGTCATTACCCCATCCACACATGTGCAATGCATGGCTATTACTTTACGGCACCTTTACCATACATAACAAACGTACAACATAAAACATAACAGAAATGTGAACAAAATGTAACACATTTTCTGTTTATCAACTCGAAGGTTTATCCAAAACATTGCATTGGCTGCTAAGGCGCACTTTATGGATAGCCTATAAACAATTAGCTTAAATAATTTCTTAGAAATGTGAAGTGAGATAAAAACACCTGGCATTGTCACTCTGAACAATCAATGTGTATTAAATGTCAAATGAAATGTCAACTGCAACACACACACACACAGGCCTATGTGATGGTGCCAGTCAATAGCATAAGTAGGCCTACATTTTATTATTTCCTATAGCTTTCACATGGTTGCGATTTACAAGGAAAGTAATTGCTTCTTGGGTAGCATTTTAAGTATACCTTTCGAGTGCTGATGTCCATCTCTGTCTAGGATGCCCTGGAGCTCCACAAGCCGCACGGCTCCACGGTGCACATCCATGTGCTAGCGGTGCATCGCAGCTTCCGCCAGCAGGGCAAGGGCTCCATCCTGCTGTGGCGCTACCTGCAGTACCTGCGCTGCCTACCCTGTGTGCGCCGCGCCCTGCTCATGTGTGAGGACTTCCTGGTGCCCTTCTACCAGAAGTCGGGCTTCAGAGTGCAGGGCCCCAGCGACATCAAAGTGGGGCCCCTCACATTCACTGAGATGTTGTTCCCCGTCAGGGGACACGCCTTCATGCGCCGGAACAGCGGCTGTTAGGTGAGGTGATTTTGTTATTTATTTGGCTGGAGGACATGGGTGAGGCTGAGGAGTGAGCGGCTTCTTTAAAGTATGAGTGTCATGGAGATGTCCGTCAGTACTAAAAAGTGTGTAAATTCAAGACTCAGAACTCGCTGGCTCATTCACTGACACCCACCACTGACAGTTTATTAAAATGGATCTGCAAAACAATATTTATTATCAATTAAGATGACGAGTTAATAGGAAAATGTAATCTGGAGCCCCCCCCACAGAACACATTTTGTATAAAATATTTAGATTGATAGTCTCTTCTAATTTCCATATTTGTTTCCTATATTTTCATATATATTTTTTTATATAAATCCTGGAGATTTAAGTTTTATGTTGAATTATATGTAAAGATTAATAATTTTTCAAAATGATATTTGTGAAATATTCATTGTTCTGTATATTATTCATGTAACTAGCTTTATGCTTGGCAATAAGCCAAAGTAGATATTTGAAGTGTAAAATCAGCATCATCCCATTTTTATTTTATAAAAAAAAATACAAATCTGAAAAAATTCCATCTACAATGATTTGCCTTTGCAACAATTTGGCAGCTTTACAAAGTTGATGGTGTTTGAATAATGTTTTGCATTGTATTATAAAAGGAAGAAATTAGAGCTGTTCCAAGGTTGCTGATTGAATTCCTTCCTTAGACTCTTGACAGTTGTAAACACCTCCAGATTATCTCAAACATGTTTACTGCTAATGTCTGTTCAAGCACTGTAAACACGGTTTCCACATGAAGCAAAGACTGTTTGTCTCACCTTCTGAAAAACAAGATGTAAATCATAGAGGCCCACAGTGGTACATTGAATTGTAATTAACATATTAGTAAAGTACTTATCTCTTTAAGTTGCCATGTCCACTGTAGACGATCACCATCTCTGCCTCCAAGTCTTGAATCAAGACAAATAATTTTTTCCTATTGCCTGTTCAGGAATTTTGAATATCTACATCTACATATACAAGTATTTTTGCTTTTATACTGAATAAACATGTTCCTTCTGGTGAATTGTTCACATTTTACACATGTTTTGTTTTCACATTTATTTTGACAATTGTTTATTACATATTACAGTATTTTAATCATTTCATATAAAAATGAAATGACTCAAAACAGAACCTTGGCCTGAATATTGGTTCTAAAATGGCCATTTTATTGCATAAAAAAGAAGGTAAAAGACTTTGGTCCAGAAATGGAAGTTTTGAACAGTAAAACTAAAACAGTAAAAAAGCTGATATAACTTATTGTATTTCAAGACTTCCACTTTTTAAAAAGGCACTGGCCTGTGAAAGTCTTTCTCACTCCAGGTCTGATTACCGATTGATATTTGAAACATGAATGAAAAGGTAAGCCTTTTGAAAATTACATGAAACATTAAAGCATGCACTTATCCACCATACAGTGTTCATGACACTTGTGGTACTTAGTTTTTCCCTCTTCAGATGTCAATAACAGGATTATCAAACATAGGCCCAATAGACTTCAATAACCTCACAAAACAGGAAAAACCTAAAGCCTCTGAGCATCTGTCACAACTGTTGACTATAACCAAATAAGGTCTCTCTTCCCGTTTGTTCAAGTTTAAAATTAATATTACTCACAAAGATACAAACATAGTAAGCAACAAACAGTCCCTTTTAGTTCATGCATGTATACGTTTAGCCAACAGCCGATAGGGAGACAGAAGGAAAAGGCATACAGGATAGAAGTGTAACTTGGTTGGTATTTTTGCTTTAGCAAAGAGAGCTAAAGAGTGAAAATAAAAGACAGCTGTGAACGTATTACACTTGGCGAAAGGCTCAGGTAAAACATTACATTTTAGGATTCATCTAACCAGGCACATTGATCATTTTTTCACCCAATACAATTTGACATTTGCTCTGGTATTCCTGAAAAAACCCCTTGGTGAAATAATGTAAATACCCAACTAAAGTGTGGTTTAGACACACATGCAACAATGACATTTGACCAATCAAAATGCCAGTAGTAGCGCTAATAGCATACAGGACAGTGAGAGACAATGAATACGGTTTCAAAGACGGAACAGGTACAGCAACAACATGCATAAGAACAGTGGGTAGAACAGCTCAGAGGCCTCAAAACATATGGATGTGATCTGTGAAGACCTGGCTGTAAGCACATTGTTTTACAAACTATGTATGTAAAACATAGTTATTGTAAGGCAGCTTGTGGTTTTTTGATAGAATTCCTGCAGAGTTTGGTTACTATAACTTATAACCAACGCTTAGTGCACTTTTGAAATTGGTTGGGTTTCAATTACTGAAATGCTGCAGATTATTTATTAGACATTACGTAGCATCAAAGACGTGAAAAAGAAAAAACTGCATATTTAGTGACATGATTTTGAGGCATTCTTGATTTCTGCCATGTTTCCAAACAGTTCATGTGAGAAATTAGTTGAGCTTCCTCCAAGGTAGAACTTGTGATGCAACCAATTACAAATGCTTAGCACATCTCACCTACTGAGATAATGCCACACAAATTCAGTGTATTGACACTTTCTCGTCAAGTGATTTGCAAAAATAACAACAAATATAGCCATGTCTTCTTACTTTACATCCCTCCATCTCTCATGCCCTTTCACCTTCTAGCGATGTAGACCATGAGAGTGTTAGCTCTGATGACCATTTGTGAGTAGAATATGAGCAAGCAGGTTGGCGATGGCCCTAGTTGATGTTTACAAGGGTTGAGGTCTGGGAAAGCAGACCTCAGACACCATAATTCAATCATCTTAACCATGTACCATCTCCATGTTCTCTGAAGGTCGGAAGGTGATGCAAAAATACAACAGAAATGCTAAGCCACCACTTGGGAACCATTGACCAAATCAGCATTTAACAAATAATGTTTCACTAGTACTTGATGACCATCTCCCACCCTGAGGTGCCTCTAGGTCACCACATGGTCTATATCGTGATCTATGTCGTACTTCTCACAAAACTTGTTGTTGAAAGGCAGACACGTGAGGTGCTCCAGCCAGTGCCAGTTAATGGGGTGGATGTAGAACCAGACGATGAGCGATGAGAACAGCCCTAGGTAGACCAGCAGCGACAGAGCGATCAGAATGCGCTTTCGATACTTGTCAAATGTGCCAAAGGTTACGTAGGGCAGGAAGGCGAAGGAGAGAAGGAGTCCGCTGATGAAGCCAAAGATGTGGGCGATGTTGTCGATCCATGGCAGCAGGCCACACAGGAAGAGGAAGAAGACGATGCATAGCAGCTTGAGGAAGGCCTTCCAGGGCTTCTCCAGCATCTGCCAGCCCTGGAAAAGCTCAACAAAGAGGCAAGCCAGGAGGCCAAACTGAGACCCGGCCGGACCCACCTGGAAGAATAGAGGGAGGAAGCATTGAGAGAATTTTTTATTTTCAATGAGACTTGGATTATACTGATATTACTTTACAAATGAATAGCTTCATTATTTGGATGCTAAATTGTGTGATTCATATTCCATAATGCCGTTAATACATTGATGTGTATAACACATGTCATACACATCAATCAATCAGCACAGTTTTGGGGGCAGAAGTTCTTCCTCCCCATCCATTAACTAATGGGATACCAGCTAGGTAGGTCTAGCACGGCTCCGTCGGCTTTTTGGTGCTGGAAACACAAAGTATGTCAGACCAATCACAGCGTGAGGGGCGGAGTCGAAAGCCGGGCTACCATGACGACAGAGTTGCGACGGTTCCGTGTTAGAGGTTAACAATGGCTGCTGCTGCTGGCGAACGGCTGTCTTTCGACTCGGCTTTGGCCGCGACTCTTCAAGACTTGAAGTTAACATTTTATTTGAGAAAAGAACAAAGAACGGCACTGAAGTCTTTCCTCGAAAAGAAATATGTATTCGGAGTTTTGATTAATTACGTAGTCAGAGCCGTCGCTCTGACTACGTCACCTTCTTCGTTGCTCTGATTGGTTGTAGCGCTATCCTATTGCGTGCAGAGGGAACTTGAAAGACAACCGTTTATCCCGCCCACACTGCCAATGGAGCTGAGCCAGACCTTACATCTTTCTGATGTGGGTCTGGCTTGCCAGGCTACATTAGCTCCTCTCCAACTACTGAAACTTTTAAATCCTGTCTGAATACTGAGCTACCTTAAACTAAGAGTGTGCTTAACATCAGCAATGTTACACTGTCAGTCTGCAATGTTATACGTTAGGTTCATTTATAGACATGCCTTTGTATGGAGTTTTAAACATTCCTTTTTTTCTCCCATTCAGGAGAGAGTGGGGTTGGCGTGTGACACTGGGGAGGTGTAGCGGCAGTGGGATTTGGAGGGTTGTTTTTATTTTAGTTATGGCAACCCTGTAAAGAGTCCAGGTTTTGTGTAGGTATGGGAACCCTGTTGAGAGTCCAGTTTGTAGTTATTTTTCTGTTTGCTTGGATGGGGGAGGGGGGAGTAGGCTGCTCAATTTGGTGTTGGGGGTATGTGGAGTGTGTTGTTGATGGCTGGTCTACAGCCTCACCTGGCCCGAGTCAGACTGATTGGACTCTGGGCTGGGTGGGGCTGCACACCTGTGGTGCAGAGCAATCAAAGCACCCAGCATAAACCAACTATCAATGTTACATCTTGCCATCTCCAATAAACACATACTTCAACCAACATCGACCTGTGTCCCGTCTTGGAGGGCCCCAGCAAAAGCGACTGATGTGGCGTGTGGTTAGAGTCCACTGCTACATCGTCCCTTTCAACTCTGAAGTTGCTCCGACGAGCAGGTTGACAACTATATGTGTATATTTATATTTACAGAAGTTATCGCTTTAACTAATGAATTCATTATCGCCGACAATTATTTTATCTCGCATTAACGCAGTTTTTATTATTTATTTTCTTATTGTAAAAGTCTGTTGCTCCCTGGCTTTTATTTTGTAAAAGTCCACTGTGATCGAGCCTAGTATGTTGCTTACTGCTGCGGCGCTCAAAGGAAACAGTCAGAAAAGAAAAGAATTGGTGGGTAAACTGGGAGAAACAAACAAGGAGAAGGGTACGGAACTTTTACATGGGCATTTTCATTTTAAAGTTCTTCCAGACCACGCAGTCGACAGAGCCAACGTTATTTGTAACCACTGCAAAGTTGAATTTTCTTATCACCGGAGTACTTCCAGTTTGAAATACCACCTAAATGCGAGCGAGGCTTCGGCAGACTACGTTAGATACAGCGTGTAGGAGAAGTATAGATAAACAAAGACAAGAGAAGCTAACGAATGCTATAGCGAAGTGGATAGCTACAGCCTGCAGGCCGATTAGTGTTGTGGAAGACGTCGGTCTGAGAAACCTTCTCAGAATCGCGACAAATGACGGCAGGTATGAGATTCCCTTAAGACGCAAAAAAGGACTGCAAAAGCTATCCCAAAAGAAATCCTGTATAAACATGGACTACAGACTAGTCCCCTGCAAAGTAAACCCCAGCTGTGAACTGTTTTTGTGCTTCACCTCACTCTTACAGGGACATTTTGGAACTGAACATAGACTGGTTATGCTGCTCCCTGATAAAAGAAAAATGTTTCTGCTGTTACCTTAGAAATTGCCTGTTTTAATGTTATGATTGTGGCTCAGGATTTATTGGGCATTTTTCTTTATATATAACAAACAAGGATGACATTTTGCCCTTGCAGTGGCAATACTCTTTAGTTTTGTATTTGCTTTGATTACATTGTTTAAGTTGAGAACTACACTAAATATTTTATTTAACTGCTACTGTATAAAAAACATGCTGATGTTAAGTGCTTGGAACTCATGGGATTAACTCAATTAAAAATTGTAATTGTTGCCCAGCCCTAATAGATATGTGTACAGGTGTATCTGGACAATAGTTTGAAGCAGTCCTCATTGATAGGGCAGAATTAAAGGTCCACAGTCGCATATATTGTCAAGTCAGTCCTCGGCCATTTGAATCAGTATATGTGTGTTGAACACAACATTAGTGTAATCTCCCACAGAGTAAAGTGGGTGTTAGGGACTTCCAGTGACGTGCCAACTCCCAGTGTAGGTTATTTAGACTCCTCACACACTGATCAGTTCGCCGTGGCCCACACGTTTGTCAGACCTGTAGCTGCCTGGCTACTCCTCAGAATGAGACTGAGTGACAGCTCAGACAATGACAACTTAATCTCCACCAACATTGGCTTTAGAATGACCTCCTCATATTAATTTATCTGCAGGTCAAATATATGGCACTTGACCTCCAAAAGAAGTTCTGCAGATCCACATTCTGACATTCTGGTGATGAGTCTGATGGCGCCCCCTAGTGCCAAGTTATCTGTAGTCAGTAGACCCTGTAGCATTGATTTAATGTTGTTGTTCCTAAGACACCTTGAGCAGTTATTGGAGGAGTGGTGGAGAGAGGGGGGGGGGCTTCCAGTAATCACGGTGCAGTAGCAAACCCCTCTGGTAGGTGATGTGAGCTGAGCTGAGACGCACACAACAGCCAACAGGAAGGGGCCAAGGCTACAGTGGAATTTACTAAGACCCCGTTGTTGTTTGGTTCCAAATTCAAATAGGCCTATTTATAATGATTACTGAAAGATCAATCAATTTATACTGCATGGTAAATTAAGACTATATTTATCTAAACTGGTTAAACTGTCACACTGAAGGTACCTTATCATAGCCAGAAACGTGAAATATTGGAATGAAATATTGGAATACATAACTCATGAACTCATCTCGAAAAAAAGGCTTTTGCTATGCATGTGAAAAACTAGTGATGTCACCAGTTATGTTAATTATGTATTAGGATTTTTATGTTTCCCTCAAAAGAGGGAGTGTTTCTTTGGAAAAACATGCCATCTCTCGCCAGATGAAGCGCTTGCACCTGAACAACTCATACGTAATAAGCGTTTCCTATGGAGTCGAGTGTTGATGCCCAAACTAGCATTGACGCTACCCTGGGCGTAGCAGACAGCTCGGAGGCCTTGAAGCTGTGCTCAAAGTTCAAACAATTTCAACAGACGCTGACCTCTCAACACGAGTCCAAACCGTTTTCTTAATTTCTACACCAAAACACATGTTTCCATGGTTACATGGTTGAGTTTAAAGTGTTGAACTCCCGACTGTTGGCTGGATATTATTCCGAATGCCTAACGCTTTGCTGGACACTCATCACTGACCGCTGTAGAGATCAGCCCAGCATTGCAGAGATCAGTGTGTGATTTGAAAAGATCTCGTGTGTGTTATACCTCAGCTCTATAGGGCAGGAACAGTGCGGAAGCCAGGTTTCCAGTGATTCCACTGAATATGTAGATGATGGAGATTCGGACCCAGCCAGCCAGCTTCTCCACATCCCTCAGGATGGTCATCTGGAACACCACTGACACCAGGCAGTGCAACAGCCTGGGCATGCACACATGTGCATGAGTCCGCACGCGCGCGCGCACACACACACACACACACACACACACACACACACACACACACACACACACACACACACACACACACACACACACACACACACACACACACACACACACACACACACACACATCAGCAATGGGATAACACAACCTTTACACAGTTCTACGCTTGGAGCTAATGGAGACGCAAACACACGGTGACCTGGGTTCCCCTGGGCTGTGGTGTTTGTTGTTCCTCTTAGCCCTCATTATGTTGGGGCCTCTACCCGTATTAAAACCAAGCATTCAGCTCATGTGAAAGCAAGCCTTAAGTAAAGGTATTTTCCCATCTTTTAAAGCCGGTATGATTTCAAGACGCTACAAGCTATTACGGTAATCATTGTGCTTGAAATGTGCTTATCCATTTTCATCCACTTGCCTTAATAGGATTAAAGAGAGTTTCCATACATTTTTCTTCTTCTTGCTCATTTGTATGCAATATGTCCATGTATAATACTGAATAGTTTAGACTTAAATGTTGTATATGAAGTTAAAACCTACAAAATATTTACGCAACTTAAAACACACACACACACACACAGCAGTGTCAACACATGTCAACTGTAAGACTTCCTGTTCTGGCAGGAAGTCATGATACTGTTCAATAAAGTCATGGTCAGTGCTACCCACAACGATTGTCTCTTGGTTTGTGACAAGAAAAGCTGTTCCTGTATTGCATACTGACAATGTGAAGCTCTCATATAAACTCATAATAGTCATAACAGAAACAAATTCAGCAAAAATACATTTCAGAGTATTTTCCCTGGTGCTGCAGTGGGCTTGTGTGTGTGTCTGTGTGTGTGTGATTATGTTATTATGGGGTGCATACCCAGCATGGAGGAAGAGGGAGAGCCAGAGGCGGTAGAACTGGTCTGGAACGTCAGGGTTGAGGAAGGGGAGCAGGCCACACACATCGGCCAGACAGTCCACCTGCACACATTCATTACACTGCTGGCTGAAGAATTCAACCAATAAATAAAATCTTAAATAGAAATTAGTTCAAATGAAAATGATCGATAGAATAGTCAAGTAGTTAAGGCCAAGCTACAAATTTCCACACACCTGGGAGCAGAGAGTGGCCTCTTCGTGGAAGTAGCCATGCATGAAGGTGCAGTACTCCCGGGTGGTGATCTCACACCTGTAGGTGAACGCAGGTTATTACAGGCCAACATGCTACATAACACACGCACGCACGCACGCACACACACACACGACTTGTTTACCATCATCCTCATCAACAGTAAACTCCAACATTCAGACGCATGTGATGCTGGATCTCACCTGGCCTTGGTTCCTATGCAGCATGGCCGTCCTTTTATCTTACAGTCCATGTGCCTGTAGCCTGTTTGGTTCCACTTCTTAGGGAATGTGCAGACCTGGAATGTGAAATACAGGCATCAACCTGGAGACAACACGCTGGTCGGATGTGTACGATATAACTAAACACTACTCACAATATCAATACTAGGCTCTATATTGTTAGCATATGTTTTGTTCCGTTTCCTGATTCATGACCTCCGTGGATAAAATCATCTGCGAAGTTTTATTTGTGCGTGTGTGTGTATTTTTTCGAAATCATCATAGCTTTTCAGACCGGCCACTGGGTGATGTCATCAGGCCAGCTGTGCGGTTCTGCTGAGGCGGGCTCCTCGCAGACTCTGTTCCCAGAATGCACCAGGGCGGCAAGAGAAAAAAATACAAAAACTTTGATACGACAGTTCACACACCTCCGCACAGCATTTTTACAAATTCCCATTAGCAGATCTATCCTGCATATAACATTTCAGAGCTGACATTGTGAGCTGACATTTCAACAAGTTGTAGAGGACTTGTATGCAAGTTCAAGCTGGAGCGGTTGATCTGATTGAAGTACCTGGGGTCCTGATGACACACAGATCCTGATGAGCGGAAGCTGTCCACATTCTCGTTCTTCCATTTCACAAAGGTGGCTAATGTCTCCTGCATATACACACACACACACACACACACACACACACACCCACACAGCATTATTACAAGCTGACAACAATAACTTTGGCATGTTGATCTATTTGAGTGACACGTTTGTATAAATGTCTTTAGAACAAAATAGCATCCACATATGTTAATATCAATAACAACCAATGAAACGTGGCTCTAAATCTAAAGATCAGCGTTTTGTAAGGTGCTTATTAAAATCCCTTTGGTCTTTCGGGATTTGGGATTAATAGGCCCTAGTATTTGTGACCAACTTTCTGAAATTTATAGGGATGTCCGATATTATCGGCCCACCGATATTATCGGCCGATATTATCGGCCGATATTGGCATAAAAAATCAATATCGGAAAATATCGGTATCGGTTTTTTAAACGATACCGAAATCGATTTTGAAATAATTTCAGACATCTGTTATGTTTCAAGTGAGGACGTGGTTTGATGACATCATCAAATGCGCCGCGCCGTCTCAATAACAAGCCTGGGCATGTGCGGCCGTGTAGCGGGACGCTAGTTGTAGCTGTAGTTATGTCGGTGGTTTGGAATTATTTCAAAGTTTCTACGCTGAATAGTAAAATAGGGGTCAGCGCAACATACTAACGCATTCTGCAAAACAGGTCTCATCACAACCGGTTCAGGTCCGCTGTACCGCGCTCACATTATTTTATTTATTAATCCGCACTTCCAGACCGTCACCGGGGCTTCAGAGTAATATATCCGAGGAGAGCAGCCCTCTCCCGGACACACACGCTAGCTTTTACCGCTGTTTTGTTTTTATTTATTAATCCACACTTCCGCTCGGCATAAAGCCTATTGCAATGAGTGTAAAGCGGAGGTTTCACGTGGCCGCATATATCGGTAGTATCGGTATCGGTTGATATCGGTATCGGAAATTAAGAGTTGAACAATATCGGTAAAAAAGCCAATATCGGACATCCCTAAAACCACAGCAATACCTGTACGTTGGTATTATTGGCTTGTCACGACATTGATCAAATGAGTCTGACAGCACTCTAACTACCGGTGTCATGCTCAGTACAGCCAATGCCAAAACCATCAGTAATACTGTTACTTATGTCCCAAGGGGAGTGGCTATCTGCCCATTGTTTACCATCACATGCATGGTCAGGACATGGATTATGGAGACACATGCGTGTGTCGCGTGGCATGCCAATGACCATGGCAGCAGGCGTGCAGACCTCTACAATCCCCATTAAAGTGTTTACTGAGATCAGTCAGAAGTCTAATATTTAACCTGATGTGAAAACCGTTGATAAGCTAACCAGATCATGTGAAGAAATATGTTATGAATAAGCTTTAATTGGACACTTTAAGTGTTGCCAAGTAGCCCAACGTGCATGTCTATGGAGGAAGGAGGACACCTATATGCACACAGGGGAGAATGTGCAGAATCCACGCAAACAGGACAAAGTTGGGCTTGAACCCACAACCTTCTTGCTGTGAAGCATCAGCGCAAACCGCCGTGCCACCTAGCATTAAACCTGAGGTCATCCCATAGTCTCATCAGACGTACCGAGCAGTCGGTGCGTAGCGTCTGGACGCAGCCAGAGTTATCGTTCTGCACACAGCAGCCAGACTTCTTCTCCAGGTCCTTGGCCTTCTGGATCCGCTCAACGATCTGCCGGTCCTGGCGGATACACGGTGCGAACTTGGCCCCCAGGTGGATCAGGTCATCCTGTAAAGCAAGAGGGAAGGATGTTGGTGAAACTTTTCCTGGTACACTGGTTTTACTGCGCTCCTCTCCACTCTTTAAACTCCGGCGAAACCAGTATGTTGGCATGGCTATGCATCAGTGTCGAAAAAATTAGGGTAGATTCAGGCGGATACGTCGGTCTCTAGTGATTGCTTATGAAAAATCGAATCCCCCTCCCCCACGAAAATCCACTGAAGGGCCCAGGGTCAGTGAGACCGGCTCTAACAAACTAACACCGATTCAGGGCTGACATAATAGAAATGTCCAGAAGCAGCCAAAGGATTTAACCCCATTATTTACTTCAAAGACACACACATTTTCAACTATACCTCAAACCATTCACACATCGATGATGTGTAAAAGATGTGTGAAATGTGTGAAAGAGATGATGAAACAGAGACAGAGATTGGGATTGGTTGTATGTTCAGAACAAATATAGAAGCACTATTTGAATGAAATACCATCCTGCGTGCTAAACATAAGGAACACTCACAGAACCAGGTCCGATCCAGAAGTTCTCCTGTTGGACGTACTTCACACTCTCATAGATGCCCTTGTTCTTCAGCACCTGTACGGGGCGACAGACACCATTAGAATTTAAACATACCAGGCCTAGAGTAAAGTATATACACTTGATAATTTTATCATCACTACACCAAGCTCTTTATAACTTATACTATAATTATAACTTTATAATAATTTTCTATCCATCCCTGGATGGAGGGGTCTTCACTCTGCGTTCCTTCTCAAGGTTTCTTTGTTGATAATTAAGGGGGGCTAGGGCTAGGGTTAGGGGGTGTCATCAATTCAATTCAAACTATATTTACAGACTCAGGGTCCAGATAAGACAACATAAGACAACACACAGAGATCAAGGTTTAAAAAGAAAAAATATAAATCAATGTCGAACACAGCTGGGATTGGTAGCGTGTAATGCTAAACATTTTGTTAAAACCAAGATGACCTCATTTTCAGAGTCATTAAGCCGGCAGATAATAGTCAGTGTTGTGCTAGTTACTGATAATAGTAACTAGTTACAGTTACTAGTTACTTTGTAAAGAAGTGACTCAGTTAGTAACTCAGTTACTTAAACCAAAAAGTAATGCGTTACTGAGAAAGTAACTTTTTAGTTACTGTACAACGTTCTTAAATAAAAGTTGATTGATTGAGTTCCCCTCTCACCGTCATTTCAGTAATGTACTGATGCTGAATAATACAAACTGTTGATTAAAACAACCGTTTCAATTCATTTGCATCCACATCACTGAATGTAATCATCCAAGCAATATGATCCGTTGTGCACCAAAACAAACCTTAACACAAACACCAAAGTATTGCACCAAAGGGGGGGGGGGGGGGGGGGGGGGGGGGGTGCGCCTCGGACCTACAGCCGACAGGGGCAGGGGAGGCGCGCGCGACACACCTCGGACCTACGGCCGACGGGGGGGGGGGGGTGCGCGCAATAGTAAACACACCACGGACCTACGACCGGCGAGGGGGGGGGGGGGGGGGGGGGGGGTGCGCGCGCGATCGTAACACACCACGGACCTATGACCGGCGGGCGGACCTGTGACCGGCGCGGTTGTCTCAAAAAGGAGGACAAATACGGACGCCGGACAGGGCATTGAAAAACCGGACAGTCTGGCCTAAAGCCGGACTTAAACTTTATTGATCGGGAACTGTGTGCCGTTGTAAAACCTCACCAAAAGGAACGGAGTAACGCAGCGTTTGGTAACGGGAACGGAGTTACTGAATTTTAAAAAACAACGCGTTACGTAACGCGTTACTGAAAAAAGTAACGGCGTTACTAATAACGCGTTACTACCCAACACTGATAATAGTATACATAAGATTTCTTAAAACAGCTTGGAAGGTATTGACTCCTGCACCATCAAGGTCTCTTAAATAATATTCCCATGGCATAAGCTACTTTAGGTTTCTGTAAGCTTGATTTTTTGTAGTTTTATCACAATTGTGCCGTATAGAGTGGTGCTTGAAAATAGGCTTGGGACAGGGACATCTTCACTCCATCTTAAACACACTAACCTTGCGTGAGAGAATGTTTGCCTCTGAATACATCATGTAGCATTACCTATAGATATCATCGTCATTTGTTCTGTAATAAAATGTCCAAGATATTTGACCTTATTACAGACACCAAAATCAGGAGATCTACGCCTTGTGAAGCCCTTTGAGACTGTAACTGAATAAGGACTATACAAATAAAATTGACTTGACTTGATTGACTTCATGAAACTGAGACATTTACAAGCCCTTTGTAAATGCTGTTTTTAAAAAGGTGCTATATACTGTAATTAAAGTTATTATTATTATTTGCGATGTAGAGCACCATTAAGCTCAGCTCTACTATGTAGAAGAGGACCAGGGTGGGACTGGTATTTAAGTGCATCTTAACAGAATTAAGAAGACTCCACTGCTGATAACCAAGTTCGATTGAGGAGACGGAGAGAAAGCCAGAGAGCCGCGGCAATGCAGGCTTTGTAATCAGAAACAGAATGGATAACCAGGGCTCCGAACCGGTTCAAGGAACGAAAACGAAAACCGAAAACGAACGGTATTTTACGAGGAACGGAAACGGAAACGAAAACCAAATGGTCTTCAACTGTTCCGGAACAGAAACGTTATTCTGAAATCCCCAAAACCGGTTAATAACCGGTTTTTTTCGTTCTCTATATACCGTAAAACTTCCAATAAAAGCAAGGTCCCTAATAGACGCAGGGGTATGGCGACACGTTTTGACAAATAAACGCAGGTCTCCAATTGAGGCCGGATCTGGATTTTATCTAAATTATTTCTTGAACGACTTAAGCCGTTTAGATCACCTACACAAAGATACGGTAACCGTTTAAACGTCTGTCCATATGGACATAACGCACATCGTTAGATCAGTTAGACTCTCCACAGATAAATCATTCAGTTCATTTAACACAAACTATGAACACCAACGCATAATTCATCAGACTTACCGGTAAACAAGAGAGACGGGGAAAAGGTCTGACTTCCAACTTTTGAAGCGATCATAAAGTCCGTACGGTGTGTGTCCGTTCCTGCATTGTTTATATTCCTTAAGTCCGTAAGGGTCCACCGGTCAAAAGAATCAATGGGTTTCATTAAATTAATCCGAGTTGTGAATAATATCATGTGAAGTCCGTTGCTCACTGTCTGTTTACTGTCTGTATGCTGGCTGTCGTAAATCTTCCGCTGCCGTAAAACGACGTTCACGTTCGAGCGTCACCGCGGACCTACGGCCGGCGGGGGTGCCCGCAATCATAGATATACATGTATACTATGTATATATGTCTATGCCCGCAATAGTAACACAAACACACCGCGGGGGGGGGGGGGGGGGGGGCGCGCAATAGTAACACACCGCGGGGGGGGGGGGGGGGGGGGGCGCCGCGCCGCGCGCAATAGTAACGGCCGACGGGGGGTGCGCAATGGTAACACACCGCGGACCTACGGCCGGCGGGGGGGGGGCCGCAATAGTAACACACCGCGGAGGCCCAATAACACTGCCGGAACGTTAAGAACGAACGTTATTTTACGTTCCGAACCGGTTCAGGAACGATATGTTGGTGGCGGAACGCAAGAACGAAAACGTTAAATATACCGGTTCCGTTCGGAACGGAACGATTGAAAAATAATTTCGTTTTCAAGCCCTGTGGATAACCAAGTTAGAGTGAGAAGAACTCACTAGAGAGAGAGTGAAAGAGGGAACAAGGAGGGAGGGAGAGGGGGAGAGACTGAGGGAGAAAACAAGAACGAGAACGAGAACAAGAGAGAGCGAGAGAGAGAGGCAACATGGAAAGAGAGAGTATGTGACCAGAACTCGAATAATAACAGGTTTGATGGGGAACTCACCAGGTCAGTAGTGGAGTACTGTGCGAAGCCGACGGGAGCAAAGCCGTATGTACCGCAGGCCAGCAGTGTGATCACCACGTGGACAAATGTAATCCAGTAGGTGAAGTAAGGCCTGGGGGGGTCCAAGCATCACCGTGTTAAGCTTTAGTTCATCAATCTGGAGTAAATCAACTGTTTGGGCATGTCCAGAGTACATTTTTAGAATAAAGTGCTATTTAGCTAAATGTATGCTTCATTAGCAATATAAGACAACTGCACATACAGAACAACTGCACATATAAAAAGGGTAATTACCATTAAAGATTCAGATTGAAACCGTCACCCACGATTCAAGATAATAAACCTAAAAGCTATTTCTGAGGGTCAAAGGTGGGAGATCAAGTGTGTGCATGCTATTTTGAGTGTGTTGATGTCACGTGTAGTAACTAAAGTGTGATGTGGCAGTATGTTGGAATGTTGAGAATGTATGTCATGCACACTAGCATTGCCTTATGCATGCTAGCTAATGTCATTGTGCTGGCTAGCATGTGGAAGTGAATGCATGTGTAATTGTGCTTGCTAGCATGTGGAAGTGCATGCATGTGTTATTGTGCATGCTAGCTTGTCCAAGTGCATGTATGTATTTTTGTGCATGCATGTGTAATTGTGCTCGCCAGCATGTGGAAGTGCATGCATGTGAAATTGTGCTCGCTAGCATGTAGAACTGCATGCATGTGTTATTGTGCTCGTTAGCATGTGAAAGTGCATGCATGTGTGATTGTTCTTGCTAGCATGCGGATGTGCATGCGATTCGTCCCTCTCTGACCTGTGGCTGTGAAAGTCGTCCAGCTGTTTCTGCACGTTGCTGCTGATGCTGCGGCGGTACTGGCGGTTGAGCCACTTGCCAACCACGCCCATGCCGTACTGCCGCTTCTGTTTGTCAAAGGCAAAGTGTTTGACCTGGGAGGCGATGCGACGCCCCCGGCGAGGGTGGCGCTTCTCGGTCACCGGGGTTCGGGGAGTCCTAGGCGTCTGAGATATCTTCGTTATGTCCTTGCTGGGGAGGGAAATGGGAGAGAGAGACAGGTAGACAAATAGAGTAAATGTAACTAAGTTAGTGAACCAGAGAGAAGGGGGGATGAATGTTCTTAAAACAAGTGAGGAAAACGAATAGATAAAATGTCATAATGACGTCATTGGCAAAAATACAAAAATTAAAAGAAAAAAATCTTCAGAGATTCTGAGTTACAAGACATCTTCTCTGAGAAAAGAGTTCAGTGCAAATTTCCATTCATCTTTTAACATCGTTATTCGGTCTATTTCACAAAAAATGTTTTTACGATTACTATACTTTCCTCGGACGCTGCCATTGTTTTTGACAATGACTGTGGCGCTGCGCTCTTTGCTTCATTAGGAACTATAACTCCCTCCACTTCGCGCTGATTGGTCTGTGGGGTTTCAACGGGAGCAAGGCCAGACTGACTTTCAGTTAACTAAAATGGGAACTTGCGAGATCAGGATGGTTGTGAGAGCTAAAGAAAAGACAGCAATCTCTACTATCCTACTATCCTCTACTATCCTACTCACAGGCTGTGTAGGTGGGGTTCAGGCTGCTCACTGAGTGCATGGGCAGACATTGGGGGAGACTCAAACACGTCATCCATCATGGAGCACCTCTCGTCATGGGCGTCCAGCTGGAGGGAGAGCCCAAGTGGAAGGGAGAGATTAGGAGTGAGGGAATATTCAAAGAATCGACACAATCACCACATGGCACGAGATCAGATGTGTCACGTGAGATGTAAAACCACACTTGAAAGTGGAAAACTGAGAGATGATCACATATTCCAGTTTATGTAAGCTTGCGTTTTTGTAGTTTTACCACAAGCGTGCCGTATAGAGTGGTGTACAATAGGCTTGGGACAGGGACATCTTCACTCCATCTTAAACGCACTAACCTTGTGTGAGAGAATGTTTGCCTCTGAATACATCATGCAGTATTACCTATGGATATCGTCTGTCATTTGTTCTGTAATAAAATGTCCAAGATATTTGACCTTATTACAGACACCAAGATTATTATCAGACAATTTGAAATCAGGAAATCAGAACCACACGTGAAAGTGGAAATCTGAGAGATGATCACATATTCCATGTGTGCCATTCAAACCAAGATTGAAATTGAGACGTGGAGCACTTCAACCTGAATGTGACCAGAGTCCCCATCATTCCCTGTTGTGCTCCTCCATCATTCCCTGTGAGGTTAATGTTCTGCTATAATCTTTTCTCTATAATCCATGTGGGCACAGGTAGCATGCAAACGAGAGTGACTAAAATAGTGCCGGTGACATTTACAAATCACTACCAATCTATCTCAGTGTGGGAGAGTGAGATACAGTGTAAGTGTGAGTGTGTGAAAGTGACAGAGGGTGCGAGAGAAGATGTCAAAACTGTGAAATATTGCAAACAATAAGTCAGTAACGAAAGAGAGAGGGAAACAAGTTCCTCGACATAGTGTATAAATGGTAAACTGACTCTAAATGCATCCATGAATCAAACCCATGACACCAGTGAGAGGGTCAGAAACTGTTTGGACAGGTGAGACGGTGAGAGACAGGTGAGAGGGTGCAGGACTGACGGGTGAGAGGGTGAAGGACTGACGGGTGAGAGGGTGAAGGACTGACAGGTGAGAGGGTAAGGGACTGACAGGTGAGAGGGTGAGGGACTGACCTTGCTGAAGAAGAGGGACTCGGAGGTGTCTGCAGAGTCCACCGTGTCCTCGTCCATCCAGCTGGGCCTCACAAAGCTCCTCCTGGGGAAACTACGGCCAGCCTGGGAGCCAGCAAGGCCACTACGCCCCTGGAACGCGCGCGCGTGCACACACACACACACACACACACACACACACACACACACACACACACACACACACACACACACACACACACACACACACACACACACACACACACACACACACACACACACACACACACAATTAAAAAGTGGTTTCTCTCATTCTGGGGCAGGGCTGCTAGCTCCCCTGTAAACACCCCTTCAATTCAGTTTCAATAAGCAGAGGACAGCTTAATGAGCAGGTGACCATTATCAGCCAATAAGAGGTTATGCGTGCAACCGCATGTGTACCGCATGTGTTAACCTAGAGAGGGAGTCATCTAATGCAACAAATTTACAAGTGGCGTTGGGGTTTGTGGAAGGGGGGGGGGGGGGGGGTCACCTACCCGGAGCAGGTTGGACGCAGCCCGGATGCTCATCCGAGCCACCGACTCCCTCCTGCGGCGGGGCAGCCGGCCATAGCCCGAGCGCTGGCTGGTGAAGGAGCACAGGGAAGTGACCCCCGGGGTGACTGGCCCTCCCTGGGGGGCGTGGGGGGTCCTGGGGCCCCGCCCATCCACCTCCTCTGGGTAACGGAAGGCCCGCCCCCGTGCCAGAGGATCCACAATCTGGAGGGACAGCGAGGGGAGGGGGAGAGGGGGCAGAGGTAGGTGTGTGTGTGTGTGGGTGTGCGCGTGTGTGTGTGTGTGTATATATGCGTGTGTATATGTGTGTGTGTTTATGCGTGTGTATATATGTGTGTGTGTGTGTGTGTATATATGTGTGTGTGTGTGTGTGTGTGTGTGAAAAAAAAGTGAGAAATAGAAGAGAAAGAGACAGGATCAATATTCTGCACAAAACAGAGAAAAGCGGTGGTAGTGTTAGAAGTTGAAAAAAACCATTAGCCATCTACCACTCATCTTATCGGCCGATATTGGCAGAAAAAATCAATATCGGAAAATATCGGTATCGGTTTTTAAAAAAGCTCTGTCATGACTAAAGTGGCCTATGGCATGTTATACCTTGTTGGAAAGCTCTAATTGTCCTGAGTCGAATGCAAGCATTTTCTGTTAGTACAAAGACAGTGTGAAATAAATAAACACTTTGTTTGAAATAATTTCAGACATCTGTTATGTTTCAAGTGAGGACGTGGTTTGATGACATCATCAAACGCGCCGCGCCGTCTCAATAACAAGCCTGGGCATGCGCGGCCGTGTAGTGGGACGCTAGTTGTAGCTGTAGTTATGTCGGTGGTTTGGAATTATTTCAAAGTTTCTACGTTGAATAGTAAAATTGCGGTTTGCAATGAGTGTAAAGCGGAGGTTTCACGTGGAGGAGCCAGGACGGCGTCCTTCAACACTTCAAATTTAATCTCCCACCTCACCAGACCCGCTTCCCTGTTGTTGCCTGTGTAGCACGCAAGTACCTCACTGCACCCTGCACCAGTGTCGACAGTGAATGGCTCTTCAGTGCTGTTGCCCATGTCATCGACGAGAAGCAGAATCGCATACATTGTGATAAGGCTGAGATGCTGATCTTCATCCAAAAGATGAAGATCAGCTACCTCTTACTCACAGGACAAGTAAAGGCCAAGTAATAGGCCAGTCATATACTGTAGCCGAGTCAGCATCAGTCTTTCTTTGACTTTAATTTGTTGCACTTGACAGGTCTGGACTGAAGCTGTTTATTTTTTGTGGCATTTTTGTTTTCATTTGCATATTGCACATTTGTTTGCTTGAAGAAAGAGCAAGGCAGATTGAGCCCAGGTTGCTACTTGTTACTAATGGTTGTATTAGCCAAATTATGGCCAGTTAGATGTAGAACTCATCTAGAGCAGGGCAGGTTGATTTATTTGTGTTTGTTTACTTGTTTGCAGTTTGCACTTTACCTCACAAGTACAGTGTGTAGTAGTGTTGGACGGTATACCGATACTTGAAAGGTATCATGATACCCTAACGCAAAAAACGATGCGATACGTTCTTTTTTTTAGTATCGATACTTCTCTTAAAGTAACGTTCTGTGTCTGTGCAGCGAGCTGGCGGAACATTTCGGTTGCGTGATTGTTGAGCGGGGGGGGGGGGGGGGGGGGGGTGGGGGGGGGGGGGGTGCTGGCGGAACGTTTCGGTTGGTGGAAACCGGGACACTTTAGCGTCCCGACAGGCTTTTGTCGGGACTCGGGACACGCAACTCAAAATCGGGACTGTCCCGGTAAAACCGGGACGTCTGGTCACCCTAACTTAAGCATAACTTGCAAACGCTATTTAATATTCTATTAGTTCTGGTAATGTCATGGCATATATGCCGTTTTGTTATTAAATATTTCTAGGTATAATAGGCTACCTGAATGCACTCAGTAGAACCCATACCCTAATGGCATATACCATGTAGTGGCATATTTGTTTTGTTTAAAATAAAATAAAATAGTATTTTAAATGTGTAAGTCAGTCATTAATGTGTTTACTGTTCAAACGTTGATATTGGACAGAAAAGTAGCTTGTTAAGCAAAAGCCAATATGCTAACAGAAGAGATTGTGCTCATACTTGCTCTGTAGTAATTTGCTCAAACAGCAGGAAAGTAGCAAGCTGCTGAAAATTAAACCATAGTGAGACCGAGCTGGACCATTATTCATCTTTTTTCCAGATTTTTTAGATTTTCGCCGTGGTATTGGTTCAGTATCGAGTATCGAGGTATTTATGGCAGGTATCGTATCGAAGTCAAAATGTTGGTATCGGAACAACACTAGTGTGTAGTACACACTGTGTACCTTTGTGAAGAAGTAGAAATTTGCTCTAGTTGTAACGGGCATTGTTGACTATCTCAGGAAATGTACTATGATCTAAGGCAAGCTGTTTCTTGGAAACAAAATATTAATAAATAAATATGGCACTTTTTTCCATAAATTAAATTGAAGTAGTTGTCATATTTTCTATAAACTCTAAATATTGTATGATGTTACCTGAAATTAGTTTTGGTGTAAAACACGGCCGCATATATCGGTATCGGTTGATATCGGTATCGGAAATTAAGAGTTGAACAATATCGGTTATCGGTTAAAAAGCCAATATCAGACATCCCTAGTAGTAGGGGTGACCCCGAATAGTTGACGATTCGACGATTCGATCGAAAGGAGCCTGATTCGACTGCCAATCTCATAGTCGAATCATCGGCAAAACACAGGATCATTCCATTCGGGCTATAGGCGGTGCTGAATGTCTGATTTTACATATAGTTTCTTTCTCCCAATAAATCATGATATATAGCCTATTTTTGTATAAATATCAAGTGCAAAACACCCTGCCACCGCAGCGTCAGCTCTTTAGTCTGGTGTGGAAAAAATGGAATCCAATGTCGCAAATGAGAATATGGATCAATGAGCAAAAAAACACCAAAAAAACATGATTCGACGATCAGTCGACTATAGGCAAGACTTGACGAATCAGATTCGACTATGTAAATTCTTAGTCGGGGACACCCCTAGTAGGTAGACACGCGGGACTCATACCAGTGATCGCGTCTCAGAGCGTAAATATCGGTTGAATATTTAAGATCTTAACTTTAAAAAACACTTTTGTATTTTTTAAGACAAGACGATAGTCGCACATCCCTCGTTACTACGCCCGCGAAGGTGAACCCTCCTGGACACCACTATTAAAGGAGAACTCCAGTGTAAACTGGTTGTGTGATGTTTAGTATGAGAACGAGTTCCAACGTTACCATGGTGATTAAAGGAGAACTCCAGTGTAAACTGGTTGTGTGATGTTTAGTATGAGAACGAGTTCCAACGTTACCATGGTGATTAAAGGAGAACTCCAGTGTAAACTGGTTGTGTGATGTTTAGTATGAGAACGAGTTCCAACGTTACCATGGTGATTAAAGGAGAACGCCAGTGTAAACTGGTTGTGTGATGTTTAGTATGAGAACGAGTTCCAACGTTACCATGGTGATTAAAGGAGAACTCCAGTGTAAACTGGTTGTGTGATGTTTAGTATGAGAACGAGTTCCAACGTTACCATGGTGATTAAAGGAGAACTCCAGTGTAAACTGGTTGTGTGATGTTTAGTATGAGAACGAGTTCCAACATTACCATGGTGATTAAAGGAGAACTCCAGTGTAAACTGGTTGTGTGATGTTTAGTATGAGAACGAGTTCCAACGTTACCATGGTGATTAAAGGAGAACTCCAGTGTAAACTGGTTGTGTGATGTTTAGTATGAGAACGAGTTCCAACGTTACCATGGTGATTAAAGGAGAACTCCAGTGTAAACTGGTTGTGTGATGTTTAGTATGAGAACGAGTTCCAACGTTACCATGGTGATTAAAGGAGAACTCCAGTGTAAACTGGTTGTGTGATGTTTAGTATGAGAACGAGTTCCAACGTTACCATGGTGATTAAAGGAGAACGCCAGTGTAAACTGGTTGTGTGATGTTTAGTATGAGAACGAGTTCCAACGTTACCATGGTGATTAAAGGAGAACTCCAGTGTAAACTGGTTGTGTGATGTTTAGTATGAGAACGAGTTCCAACGTTACCATGGTGATTAAAGGAGAACTCCAGTGTAAACTGGTTGTGTGATGTTTAGTATGAGAACGAGTTCCAACATTACCATGGTGATTAAAGGAGAACTCCAGTGTAAACTGGTTGTGTGATGTTTAGTATGAGAACGAGTTCCAACGTTACCATGGTGATTAAAGGAGAACTCCAGTGTAAACTGGTTGTGTGATGTTTAGTATGAGAACGAGTTCCAACGTTACCATGGTGATTAAAGGAGAACTCCAGTGTAAACTGGTTGTGTGATGTTTAGTATGAGAACGAGTTCCAACATTACCATGGTGATTAAAGGAGAACTCCAGTGTAAACTGGTTGTGTGATGTTTAGTATGAGAACGAGTTCCAACGTTACCATGGTGATTAAAGGAGAACTCCAGTGTAAACTGGTTGTGTGATGTTTAGTATGAGAACGAGTTCCAACGTTACCATGGTGATTAAAGGAGAACTCCAGTGTAAACTGGTTGTGTGATGTTTAGTATGAGAACGAGTTCCAACATTACCATGGTGATTAAAGGAGAACTCCAGTGTAAACTGGTTGTGTGATGTTTAGTATGAGAACGAGTTCCAACGTTACCATGGTGATTAAAGGAGAACTCCAGTGTAAACTGGTTGTGTGATGTTTAGTATGAGAACGAGTTCCAACGTTACCATGGTGATTAAAGGAGAACTCCGGTGTAAACTGGTTCTGGGATGTTTAGTATGAGAACGAGTTCCAACGTTCCATGGAGAGCAACAAAAAGCCGATACGATGCAATGCTAAGTTCGCTGTTTTAAGCCGATTCTACCAAACTGCTATACGTTTGAGTGCTAAGGGCATCTCACCTGGTAAAAAATAAATCGCTTTTTTTAAAGCACTTACAAGGCTAGAAATAGCCTGACACTTCTTTGGTAGTATAATGAGGGTCTTAACATATAAAACGAGGCATTGACAACTTTGTAAGTGTACAGATAGTTTATTAAAAAGCATATTTTATACACACAATACCGTCAGTAGTTCACCCGTCGACGCCATGTTTTTTTTGGCTGATAAGTCGATTGACGAACACAGAGCTCGCGTGCGATCACGCGAGCTCCGTGTTCGTCAATAACGCGTTAACGCAATCTTATTTTAATTCGATTAAGAAAAAATGACGCATTAACGCACTCGCGTGTTCGCACGCGAGCTCTGTGTTCGCGAGCTCGCACTTCTCTGATTGTCAGCAGACCCTTCTGGCAACAGCAGAACAACAACGTACCGGAGGGGTAGAGCGAGAGGAGTTTGTCCACTAGTTATTCGATCACGTCGTTCTTTAGGCAGGATCCAAAAAAAAAAAACATGGGCAGCCCGCCCAAGTAAAGTCTATGTGTGGGAAACACACGCGGGGATCTGCGTTGGAGTGTATGGGTTCCCCCTGTAGGTAGTATGTGAGTTCAGTAAATGCTCGAGCTCTCTTACGGATGCGGAGGTGGTTGTCCATGACAGTTGGTGAGAAAATGACCTATAACCTCATGAAAAAAAAAAGCAGTTGCTTCCTGTCCCCTGCGGTTGGCTTGCCAAAGGCACGGTATTGCAATATTGCGGTTATCGCGACAGCCCTATTGACCAGTTTGATTCTGTTTAAATCCAGATGGATGTGTGAGGAGAGAGGAGAGCGGACCTTGGGCATCTTGTGTGTGGCGGGCGAGTCCAGGCCATGGTCCATGCTGGCGGTGTGTTCCGGCTCCCTGTACTGGGCCTTCAACTTGCCGTAGCGCTGGCTGCAGTGTCGCAGGCTCTTCCTGTGCCACGCCTGCTGCTTCGTCTCACAGTCATCGCCCACACCAAACCACTGGGCCGTGCCCCTATGCACAGACAGACAGAGACAGGCAGACAGAAAGACAGACAGAGATTGACGAATTATAACGTTGACGAGCACTATAAAATAAAATTGTATATCGATGTGTTCTGAGGCTTGAGGTCAAAAAGGTAATTGTAATTTGTTTAGCAAGTTCCATAAAAACCACCAAGTATCTGCATCTACTAAATCATATTAAACAGGTTGAGGCGGAGCATAAATTGTTAGGGCCCTATTTTGCCGGTCTGAAACACAAGTATGAAACGCAAAGCGCAAGTGGCTTTGTGGGCGGATCTTGGGCGCTGTTGCTATTATGCCGGCGGGATAAATGACGCTTGCGCCCAGCGCAAATCTAAAATGGGTTGGTCTGAAGTAGCTACATTAGTCATAGGTGTGGTTTGGGCGTAACGTACAATAAACCAATCAGAGCGTCGGCTCACATTCCCTTTAAATGCAGGCGCGCTTGTTCCATGGCGAGCACATCGCGCATCGCCACTACTGGACCCAGACGTGTCCAATCCCGCCGTAGCGCGCGCATGCCCATCAGAGGGAAAAAGAATTAGTTATTCTGTTTAAATCTTTTCAGCTTTTCATTTTCCGTTGACAAAATGTAAATAAAGAAATGTCACAAAGACATACTTTCCGATGTTTTGGCCTCACTCTCACTGAATCACGAGGTTATGAATGCATGGTGATATATTTACAATGTGGTCGACCGTCTAACATTAGACCGAGATTACTTCGCTTATAGACAGTGCTTAAAGTGGACAAAAATAAGTGCCGGTACTGCGTACAACGGGAGGGGGGGCGATTGTCGACGGGGGGGGCGCGATCATAACCCACCCCGGACCTACGACCGACGAGGGGGTGGGGGGGCAGCCTGTGACAAGTGCCGGTACTCAAGAAAAAGTGCCGGTACGCTAAAGGGTAAAATGTAGAAGTGCGTACCAGCCCACTTCAAGCACTGCTTATAGATGATGCAGCTCTTCTGTCAAATAAGCTGAAGCGCATTTTCAGTATGCCGAATGTTCTTTCAGTTACACCGCGTCGTGTTTCTGTGTGTTTTCGATTATAAAACATTTCACGCGCTGTTGCTGTCATAATAAAAGGTGTCATCCTGGTGTCCTTATCTATGTGTCTTGCGACTATTGGTCAAACAGGTTAATTTGATCCGTCATTACTATTAGCCTGAATATTTTGGGTAACTGTGTACGCTAGATTTATGCCTATTTTTCACATATGTGGTAATATTTTTGCTTGTATGTATGGTTTGCAAAAATGAGAACTGCTTCCTTTTAGATGAGAGAAGCAAAGTGTATGCACGTTGTACACACACTACATTATGGCCAGGGACGGCTGGCCGTCGGGAGGTTCGGGATATTTCCCCAACGGCCGGACGATTTCAGGCCGAGCCGGCCGGCCGTAATTATTTTTTTATTTTATTTTTTATTTTGTGTATTATTATTTTTGCGCCGGTCCAGATTTCAACAATCGCGCATCCCCTCCCTGATTATGGCCAAGCATGCGCCCTTAAAATAGCGTCTGAATAAGCGCCACTGACTTTAGACTCGGTTTTTCCTGGTCTGTGGCGCAATTGTTTTCTGAAAGTGCAGAATAGCACCAGGGAACGTTTGCGCCGGGACACGCCTCCTGTTTTCGCTGAACCGCCCCCGGAGCGCAAGTTCATTCCCCAAGTGAAGGACTTGCGCCTTGCGAGGGAAAATTCCAATGTACGTCGGGTGCAAAATAGGAATTGTACAAGCGCCAGTGCACAAAGTCAATTGCGCTGAGTGCAAAATAGGGCCCTTAGAGTTACCAGTGTTTCCCAAAGTGGGAGGCGCATGCAGGGGGGGCGCAGGGAGATGGGATGGAATTATTTCATGTATTGTACTGAGGGGAGAAGCTCAATCGTGGACTGTATAAAAACATCATGCGGAACGAACAACTACAAATGTATTTCACGTAAGAGCTCAACAAACACATTAACTTCTGATACAATTTAAATGACTGGTCCCGCGGTGAGCACTGAAGTGTCAAACCTAAGTCACCGTACGTGAACCAAAAATGATGTAATCAAGGCCCTCAGCCACGGTTCATACTGGCAGGTTTTTGAGCAGTGTTATAGTGCAGCTGTATGGCGACGTCGGTGTGCTCTCATTGGAAACACAACCCACTTAAGTTTCGATTAAGACACAAAGCTTTCAACGTATGGGGGTACTTCAAATGATCATAAAACTAAAAAGGTGGTTTGTACATTGTGCAAAGTTTTAATGAAATTGCACCGCAGCACTAGTGCTATTCAAAGCGTCAACCAACAAACATTGTAACTGTTTATTGATTGAGTCTATTAACTACCAGCCTATTATTATTAGTAGGTAGAGCTTTTTTATATATTTTGTCCTCGGTAATTTAAAATAAATACCCCCCTGCGTTGTGTGAGTGGGCCGGAGCGCCTGTGCTACCATGTAAGAAAATCCTGGGCTATGGTTAAATTCAGTTGACGGTTAAGTTTATGGTTTATGATTGGTCATCCATTGGTATTAACAAAGTCAAACCGACACTTTAAGGTCTTTGTTTACTTTGGTCTCCACGGCTGCCAAGAGTACCAAACTGAAACAGCAATCTGTCACTTAATGGAAAAGACGGATGAGGAGCTCTCACCCTCTTTAGCACTAGAGATGTGATTGGGCAGATATTCCCAAGGTCATTCAGGACTGCCGTCAGCCTATCAGAGGCCATTTTGCACAACCTTCATCCATCCGTGAGAAAAAAGGTCAAATCAAAACATTTAAAACGAATGTATCCGTTTCAGCCACAGAGATTTGTTACCACAAATAACTCATTATCGAACAGACATAATGACATTATTGACATCTCTGTGGAGGATGTAGTTGCCATGAATCAGCGGCCTCAAGAAGCACAAATCCTTTCAGCATATGCGGAGGGACACCCCCCCCACACACACCGAACCAACAACTATTCCAGGAAAATGTAGACCAAGTCAAGTAGTATCTTGGGATATCTTTGGGTAGTTCATTTCATGAATGATTAATTGCCTTAATCTTTTAGCTAAAAGAATAAGAGGATGCTAACAATTCAGCCATTATGGGTGGAGCATAAAATAATGGATGGAGTTTAGAAATACGTAAGAAAGTGAGACCCCACCCCTGGCTGTGGAAACTCACCAATGGTGGGTGTAGGGATCACAGCAGACCACCATCATGCTACTGTTCATTACTGCAAATATACAGAGGCACCTCCAGTGAGCAGTGATCCCTTTGTAGTTGTGAAGGAAAATATTCACAGCACAAAGATCCACTTTGAATAGAAATGTTTAGTAGTCATAGTCATATCGCTGGCTTAGCTGAGGAACTCAGATTCATCAATACTGTACAAATACCCAGTATTTGCCGATTTCAATCTCCAGCTAAAAAGCTTTGTAAAATGTGCTAAGAAACCGTGTAGCATTTTGAATTTCAGAGGTTGACATAATCAAAGAGGAACAGAATCCGTCGGCGCAGTTTGCTCTCTGTGTGGCTCGCACACACGCATGCACGCACGCACACAGCTCTCACAGTACACTGGCTCTGCTCACCTGCGGATGCTCTTTGAGAGGGACGTTTGTCTGTGGAAGGTGGCCCTCCTCTCGTGGACAGAAGGCTCCCCCTCCCCGGGGCCACTGGCACTGCCAGGTCTGGGACTGGGCCCATGGCTCACACTCTTTTTCAGAGAGGGCCGGAGAGGCTTGGAGGGCAGAAACAGAGAGGAGAGGAAACAGAGAGGGGTTAAAATTCAAATTCATTTTTTCACCAGTGAAAATAAATACAAAAAATGTCTGACATTACTTAAACCTACAATATGTACCCTGTTCACTGCCGTTGTTTGAATTTTGAAATGGAATTGTTTGAACTTAATTCACCCACTTTTGACTTTTCTGGCTAAATCGATTTGGTCTGTGGAGAATCTTAATGCAAGCGTTGTTGCATCAGAGGTGGACAGGAAGTTTCTCTTCCTTTCAAATAACCAAGCTCTTCTCCTAATCATTCACAAAAACTTTTTTTATTTGAATAGCCTATACATCATACAAGTAAACATGACCCCAGATTAATTGGCTGACGTCAGATCAACTTCTCTAGCCACTAGAGAAATTGATCATCAGCCAATCAGTAAGATGTGCTAGAGGACGAGGCACAAGCCTATGACAGTGAGGGCGCTAGAGGCAGCTCGCGTCATTACTGCGAGTGAGCTAGCCCTGTGAACAAATAAAATCAGATGGCAGACATTCAGAGTAGAGCAGATTAAGGTAGGAAAAGTCACTTTATTCTCTGACACACACAACATGCAGCACGTTGTTGACCCTAAATTCATAATTAAATTGCCAGATCTAATTCCCCGTCTTTTCTTTTTCCCAAAATGAGCCCCAACTTAATGGCTTTATGGTCAATATGTGCGCAAAGCTATATAAATATAGATGAAAGCGAGGTATAAAGTGCTGGCGGATTTCTTTCTTACACCACAACCTTAAAAAGCAGGTAAGATGAGTGCGATGATGAGTAAAGTAAAATGATGTCTCAAACTATATCGTCATGCATGCAGAATATGGAGAAAAACATGAAATACGATGTTATTGCTGTTCTCAAGCTGGCTGTCTATGTTGCTCAATTTCCTCCTGAAACTGCTTGTCAAAATCACCCCATTTGAGGATGCAGATAGCCAGATATAATGCTGATTTAATAATTCCTTTTAGCCTACTTACACAAAGTTAAGAATAGCAAGCTTATGAAGGTCATAATTCATCGCTAGTCTATTACTCAGACATGGCTTATACTGATTTGTAAATTTGTTTATTAAGTATGAAATAAAAAAAGTGATTTGCAGACGATTGCTTCCACCCTGGAAGCAATCGGTGGAGGAGAGCGCAGCTGATCAATCATGGCACATCAGATGTTATAAGATGCGGTCGTGCTTAATTATACAAGTTGCTTTTTTGTATAATTGTATAATTACGCTGCTCCCCCACCCCCTTGGCTATCTGAATCTCTGTGGAAGAGATCCGACTGTGCTGATGAGCTCTCTCACTACCTTGACCTCCTCTCAGACTTCACCTCTACTGTGTCAGCAGCCAAATCTGCCTTCTACCAGACCAAGATCAACTCCTCTGCCTCTAACCCGAGGAAACTGTTTTCCATGTTCTCTTCTCTCCTCACCCCTCCCTTACCTCTGAATCGCACTTACCAGGTCACATGGAATGGCTCCTTGTCCAAATCCTGCTCTCTTGACACCGGTGTCCCTCAAGGCTCAGTACTAGGACCGCTTCTGTTCTCAATATATACTAGATCCCTAGGCTCTGTAATCACATCACACAGTTTCTCCCATCACTGCTACATGGATGACACTCAACCATTCCTCTCTTTCCCCTCCTCTGACACCCTGATTGCAACACGCATCACAGAATGTCTGGCAGACATCAGCACTTGGACGACTGCGCATCACCTAAATCTTAACCTTGACCAGACTGAGCTCCTCTTCGTGCCAGGGAAAGACTGCCCTCACATGGACTTATGGTCACTGTTGAGGACATTGCGATATGTCCTTCACAAACCGCGAGGAACCTTGGCAATGGTACTGGACAATCAGCTATGCTACACGGCCAACAGCGGTGGCCCAATCCTGCAGATTTGCTCTCTACAAAATCAGCAGGATCCAGCCATTCCTCGAGAGAAGCAGCACAGCCCTTGATTCTAGCACTCGTCATCTCCCGCCTCGACTACTCCAACTCCCCCCTGCCTCTGCGTTTAAACCTTTGCAGCGTATCCAGAATGCTGCAGCACGCCTTGTGTTCAACCTACCAAAATTCTCCATGTGACCCTCCTCTTCTGTGACCTCCACTGGCTCCCTGTAGTAGCTCGCATCAGATTCAAGACAATGGTATTGACCTACAAGGCTGTCAACCGAACTGCCCCTACCTACGTCCAAGCGTTAGTCAGACCTCAAGCCCCAGCTTGAATGCTTCGCTCAACTATCTCAGCTGGCCGGCTGGTACCGCCATTGCTAAGAGCTAGCAAAGGTCACACAGCAAAGTCACAACTCTTCTGTTTTGGCACCGCAATGATGGAACAAGCTCCCTGCAGTTGTCAGGACTGCGGAGTCGCTTACCAGCTTCCGCAAGAGACTCAAGACTCACTTGTTCAGAGTTCACATGGACTCTGCTTAGCCTCCTTCCGCTACCTACCCGCACCCCCCCCCCCCCCCCAGCCCCCACCCAAAAAAAAAAAAATCCTCTTATCCACTTATTGTATATTTGTACATCCTGGCACTTAAAAATAGTACTTAGCATTGTGTAGCATCTTACCGTAGCCATCTTTGTTGCATACGAGGAATGGGTTAACCTAGCAATTATGAGTGCTTTAAACTTGTTTTATTGACATCCTTACTGTACCGACAGTGATGTATTGTTTCACTTCTTCTGACAAATATACTTATTGTAAGTTGCTTTGGACAAAAGCATCTGCTAAATTCCCTAAATGTAACTGTAACTATTAGCCTGGCAAGCCAGACCTACATCAGAAAGATGTAAGGTCTGGCTCAGCTCCATTGGCAGTGTGGGCGGGATAAACGGTTGTCTTTCAAGTTCCCTCTGCACGCAATAGGATAGCGCTACAACCAATCAGAGCAACGAAGAAGGTGACGTAGTCAGAGCGACGGCTCTGACTACGTAATTAATCAAAACTCAGAATAAATATTTATTTTCGAGGAAAGACTTCAGTGCCGTTCTTTGTTCTTTTCTCAAATAAAATGTTAACTTCAAGTCTTGAAGAGTCGCGGCCAAAGCCGAGTGGAAAGACAACCGTTCGCCAGCAGCAGCAGCCATTGTTTACCTCTAACACAGAACCGTCGCATTTCTGTCGTCATTAGGTAGCACGGCTTTCGACTCCGCCCCTCACGCTGTGATTGGTCAGACATACAAGACACACTTGGTGTTTCCAGCACCAAAAAGCTGACGGAGCAGTGCTAGACCCTACCTAGCTGCCAAATAAATTTGCTGCCGCTAGGGGGTGTCTAGAGTTCTAGGCTATGTAACTATCTCACATGCACACATTATATAATGGTCAAATATAAAACTACAGAAGCCTATCAGAGAGGAAAATGAACATCTCTTTCGTCATAGAACTATATAATATGCAATATAGATGGAAAATAATAAACTCATTGATATGTGGGCTACACGTCACAGTGTATCCAGAATAAATTACTGTATATAAATGTGCTTGTATTACATGCCGAGCCTGGCCAAAACAACACAGGAGAATTTCAACGTCTTAGCAACAGCTCCCCAACTTACTGTTAAGAAAGAGCAATTCATCATTGCAGAATTCCACGTATTACCTACCGTCTAAAGATGTGTTGCCAGCCGATAAGACTCGGCACCATTAGCAGGCTTTTCTCTTGTTCTATTATTTAAAGTGTGTCGGCCCATTACGGTGCCAGCCGGGGACCCTCTCCATGGCAAGAGATGGCCGAGGGCCTTGCCATTCCCTGGTTTAATGGCTAAGTGGGCCATATATTGTGGCTGTGGTGGAGCCAGCAGAGGGCAGGGGGAAGCTTGTCAGTAAAGGCCCTGATAGACTTACAACAAACTCCAAATTGGCATGTTCACATAGGCTGTCGAATACGGTGATTTCGACAGGGTACAATATAATCGCTGTTCGTTTAATGGCGCCAGGAGTTTCCTACTGTCTGTGTCCTTGTTGTCCCTGCTTGAACAGGGCATACGGCCTTGTGCCCACAAACTGGACTGCTATTTAGCTGTCCTAGATTCCAGTGGGGCCCAGCGCACGACGTGTATAGAAACAAGAGGGGGGGGCAGGGATTGTGATTCTACTGGAGTACTAGATATTCACATTGTATGAGTCCCCATTTGTTTTATATTGTAATTTCTATACCATCATGAGTTATAGTCCTGTGTTAATGCCTTTGTACATATATTGTACTCCGTCTCGTTTGTCCCACCCACGAGACAGACGAGCTCTGCCTGTACAGTAAGAACAGTAAGAAGAAGGTAAAAGGTCATCGGGGGGGGGGGTCAATCTACCTGTTTAGCGGGGTCGTGGACAGGGGCCTCTCGCTGGTCCTCTGCTGGAGGGATGGATATGACCAGGCTGGGTGGCTTCTTGCTCTTCAAGCGGCTGTCTGATTGGCTGCTGTATGGAGGTGGCTCCTCCCCCTCCTGTGAGGACATGGTGTGGGTTCTGGAAAGGAGGAAATGCATTTTAGTTTCTGACCAGATGCCTAACAGACAGTTTCAGGGAATTTCAGTGGACACTCCCACATGTGATATCTTAACAGGCAAATCCCACTGTATTAGAGTATGTAGGATTGTGTTAGACTCTTATGTTATTACGGTATCATTAGGTCCAAGTTAGGACATCATTGTTTTTGTGGTTGGAAAAGGTCATTAGCATGCAGCTTTCTGTACATGATGAACTCAAAGCCATTAACTGCCCCTGCAAGTAAAAACCTGTTTAGATGTTGAGACAGACAGAAGGCTGTGGTGGGTGTGGGTCACGAGACATCATGTAAACATTTACATAACATTTAGTCGCTTTTATCCAAAGTGACTCATAAGTGAGGCTGAGAACAAATCAACATTGGGGTAGCTACAAAAATATTTCAAGTATATTCACACACACACACACACACACACACACACACACACACACACACACTGTTATTCAAACAGGATGTTTGTTTGTGTTATCACACATAGGTCCCACCTTAGGTGTTAGAACAAATGAGTAGACCACCCACTTCTGACTGCCTTGGTAGCCAACTTCCTATGCGCTAGGCTTACTTAAAGTCCACAAGCAAGTTGATTCTAAACACATTATACACATTAGAAAGTAATTGCTGAAAACATGTGAAAATTCAATTATTACTCATTTTTTTCTGTTTTTCCCTGTTTTTTTGTGTTCAGGATTTATTGGTGGCTCGATGACACCCCTAACACAACAACTAGAGTGCATTAGCATCACTGGTTCTCCCTCTCAATCACAAGTTATCACTTGGACTGATAGGAACAAGGTTGGTTCTCGGGGAGGTCAGTGTCCTCCGACGAATTGGATTCTGGCTCTGGTGGCTCAAACATGTACGGCTGCACAAGTCCAATAACACTGCTAGAAGGAGCATCCATTTTTCAGGTCGTAGTGGTATTTGACACTTGAGAGGCTTGTAACAATTCGGGTCCGTGTTCAGGGTTGAGGCAGCTCAGAGAGCGTAAAAAACACACGCTGTTACTGGGATTTCCACAACCTTACCAAGCCTGGTTGTATGGCTACTATTTTATCACACATGAACAAAACAGAGGCCACACGTAACAACAATGTCACCATTGAGTTGAGGGGCAAAAGGATAAAATAGGAGCGTTGCAATATGCATCCGTCTGTGACATGTGCTCCGCACAACTTACTAAAACTAATGCGCTGTCTAATGACGGCAACACAGGTGCACCACACAATTTCAACTGTTACAGGCTCCCACGCAATTTCAACTGTTACAGGCTCCCACGCAATTTCAACTGTTACAGGCTCCCCTATGATTGGGTGTGATTTCAGCGCCTTCAGCGGACATGCCCCCAGCGTTTACCCCCCCCGTATACCCCCAACGCACTCAGCCCACTCAACAATACAATATGATCTCAACTGCTCTACTGTACACCCAGATTGTACATGGGCATTTACTTTTGAATAGGTTATGTCGACCAGTTCCTAACTCATGCAATTGTAGTGGCATATGTGGTATTGACTGTCTTCTGTCTGTTAAAGAAGGAAAAGGTGGCACACTCAATTTCAGAGATAAAAAAACTCTGTGGCACAATATGTTAATCTCATCTTGGGTTCCTGGGTGGGGCCAAACTTAAAATTATAGTATAAAATACTCGTGTGACATTAGGATCTGGACTGCATTCTGTTAGAGAAGGTTCTCTTATATACATTAAATATTTTTATACTTCTACAACTAGTGTGTGTTACTTTAACATTTAGAAGTCTCATCTGTCCTAGACTCAATATCTCAAAGAAATTGCCACAACACAAATTCAAATTTGGCACACATTTTTCTGTGGTGTGACAAACTCAAAGCACATCCCTGTAAAGCACACTTTTGCTTTACAGGGACTTTAAAGTCCTTGTTTTCAGCAAATCCAGGAACGTTGTTCTATTAAAAAGACAGAAACCTTGTAAAAGTATTAAAAGCCCAGAGCATTGATTTCCAAAGCCTTGGTTTCAGTGCATTTTCCAGTCACACTCAGCTTTTAGTTTCCATCAATCAGTTTGAGCCAATTGAATAATTGATCAAAGACACATTTGATTGTGCTAGCTTTCTGGTCATTTCAAAATAACTGGCAAATGTAAAAACAGTTACCATTATCAGGTCCAATAACACAAATCACTCCTGCAATACAGCTTCATCAAAAGCATACATAAGGTCATCACTATTCGTTTGATTTGTTGTAATCACATCAATTGTACATCTTCAAATTCAGTGTGCCCATTATTGAGATATCAGCTGAAGCACCTTGAATCTCTATTATCCAACACATCATTGTACTTAATAACAAACAGCTGTAACCCAATAGCAAACGATAGATCAGGTGTTCAGAATGTAAACAACATCCCCGAGTGCCATAGATCGATATAAGACTATTCTGGTGATGAATAGATTGTTTCCCTCTCTCCATCATGCCGACACAAGTACACCACTATTCTACTCGACAAATTCATAGATACATGAATTATGAATCATGAGTCAACTGTACATTCATACACGACATAACAGCCTAAACCTCAAGCATGTTTGTATTTATAGCTCCACCTATCCTTTCAACACAGCACCTGCACAGTGCACACAAAGAAACTCCCATTCACATTGTTTTTCGTGAATAGCTGAACCAATAGTACAAACTACCATTTCCACAGTACTGTACTGCGCCCCGACATGACATCGCCACACAGTAGTACATATCCCCGCCAGGCCAGCCTTTACCAACAGTAACAACAGTAGAGTCTTTCCCTCTGAGCTCAGCCGTTTCTCACAGACACCACTTATGATCGCACTTGTCACACCGATCCAGAAAGACCTGGACAGCTCATAGATCAGTGGAAAGGTAGAAGGCCATGGCCTCAGCGGCCTGAATGGCAAGCAGGAGTGGGGGGGGGGGGGGGGGGGGAAATCTGACACCCAGGAAAGAAGGCGGCCTCTTTTCCACAGCAAGGAACGATTACAGCACGCACGCACGCACGCGCGCGCACGCACACACACACACACACACACACACACACACACACACACACACACACACACACACACACACACACACACACACACACACACACACACACACACACACACACACACACACACACACACACGACTTCCTTTTAATTTAGCCATACTCTAAAAACACACTATAAGACCAACACCAGAGCTTTAGCAGATGATGATGGGGGCTAACAGAGTGGAGGATGATGAAGGGGGAGGGGAGGGAGATCTTGTGCATGTGCCCCATGGGACTGTTGTACACACCCATCCACTTAGATAATTAAATAGGCAGGGGTTTACCTAATGGACACAGTGTGCTGCTCAGACTTGCAGACCACAGTCCATCACCGCAGAGAGAGAGAGAAAGAAGAAAGAGAGAGAGAAAGAAGAGAGAGAGAGAGAGAGAGAGAGAGACTTTATTTTTTTAATTTGCCATTAAATATATAGTGGGAAGGGGGACACTAGATAATGTTGTACTAGCTTTGTATTCTGCTCTACCTAGTTGACAGGTGATTTGATTAACTAGATGAGATTCCGTTATGTGTCTCTACTTTCATTTCTCCCCGTGTTGACCGACAACAGGACAGCAGGCAGACTGGGTACATGAGGGCATGTTTGCTTGGTACACATTACTAATCATTAACTGTTTCTCAGCAATACACACACACGGATAGGCACATTATGCTATTCACTTTAGGCTAATATACACACAAAAAATATATATATACACAAATGTCCCACCTAATAGTATAATCAGCATAATCCCTCAAAAATACTAATACAAGCTGCACTTTAAACACGAGTAGATGGGTAGGATAGCATCCCGTATTTAATATTCAATCAGTATTGATGCAATTCACCACACAGCTAAATGCGATTTGTCACTCATTCCTCTGTCATTTGGATGCTTTTCAAAGCAGATCTATTTCGAGAGGCAAGTATTCCTGTGAACGGTTAAAAGCCGGGCAGCGTGTGAAGCGGCAGTGCTAAGGTGCTGCAAGTAGAGCGATGGGGTGCTAAGCCACTAGTTCGGTCTGGAAGCCATGTGAAGTACCGGAACCAATAGTCATTAGAGTGCAGTTTGCAGAGCAGGCACATTGACTCACTCACAGCACTGACACGCTCATGTCTACTAATGGCAAGGCCAGAATGACATCATCTTTTGTCATTTCATCATGATGCATAGAAATTTTGCTTCCTTTGTAGTGTGTGTTTGTGTGTGTGTGTGTACACTTGCCACCTCTGTAATGTTCCCCCAGACAGTTAGTCACCATGGTTAAGCCATTTTTCCCCCCATGTCTGCATGTGTGTGTTTGAGCCATAATTATAATAGAAGAAAAAGAGCCTATATGTTACCCCCACTGACTCTTCATTTGCTGAGAATGGCTTCAAAAGGGCAGTGGATTGGCCAAAAGAAGGCCCATTATGGCCACCACATGATGCATTTCCCAGTTCTACTCATCTCCTGCTACTAGAAGCTGTAGTCTACCACATCACCGACACAGATTACAATATGTCCATCCGGTCTGGTGAGTTCAATGCTGCTAGCTGACACCGCATCAGTTTGCAAACAGGCGTAACGGCATGACTGCCCATGGCCCAGGAGCAAATTTGGTTGAGATTGTCAAGCTTCAAAACAATGCATGCCTCTATAGGAATTATGCTCTGATCTAAATTCTATTTTTTTTATAATGTGAAGGCAATAAAATGTACTTCTAGTAGTGAGGGTGGGGCAGAGCAGACCCCAGACCCCCTCCAGCACTGGAATGAAGAGCTACTTTCAGAAACCTTACTCCTCCAGCTGCTCAGGTTCACTCGCTCACACCTACGCTAACACCTACTACTTACAATGACGAGAAGATGCCCTACTACACCACAATTACAGAAGATGGACAGAGGACAAAGATACAGCCATCTCCAAGTGCCCATTGAGTTTCCTTTCAGTAGAATTACGCAGAAGCAGAGCAAGGGTTCGGCCAGTGAATGATGGACCTGAATATGTCCACATAAGAGGAGGTGCAGACAACATGGTAGACTACGGTAGGGTGGGACTGTATTTCATGATGATCATGAGATATTATGAATTCATCCATTGTTCTTTCTACCTGGTTATTCCGGTTATCTACATGTCAGGTCAGGGGGGAGGGTGTCACTGGGAGCTGGAGCCTAGATTCCCAGGGGCACATGTGTGAGGGCGAGCCTATCGCAAAGCCTCTAAAGCCTCGTTTCCACCAAACAGTCTAGCTCAGTATTTTCACATTTCCATTGGCCAAAGTTGTGGATGGTACCAATAGAACCGATCAGTTCAGTTCTGTTCAGTCCTGTTTTTTGCGACCCCTCTGCTTAGGCTGCTAGCACACTGACCCGGAACTTAAAGGTGAAGCTAGAAACACTGCAGACCGTTGATTGGTCAACAGAATCATTAGTTTGCATGACAACGGTGTTATACAACAGATCAGACCGAGTCATTTCATTGGACAAGAGGCATTCCATGAGTGCCATGGGTTAACTTAGCAATGGGTTAACTTAGCCACTGGACGTGCTTGAAACTTGTTCTAGTAAAATCCTTACTGTACCGACAGCGATATATTGTTGCACTTTCTTCTGACAAATGTACTTATTGTATGTCGCTTTGGACAAAAGCGTCTGCTAAATGTAATTGTAATGTAAAGGTTTTAATGTTTTAACAGTTAATTACATCAATGATCGTTATCTATCAATATATTCTTATTTCACTGGTTGCACAAAAAAAATGCAGAACTATTTGTGTTGGCGGAGCCAAATAAATGTTTAAAAAAACCAAGAAATCATAATCTGTTGTCACTTACTGTCAACTAATAAATGGCGCTTGTAAAAATGTTGTATAAAAGCAATATCACACGCGAGGTCGTGCTGTTATACTGAATATCAGCATGGCTGTGATTCAGTCGTAGGTATGAGGCCGCAGGCCGAGTGCCTTAGATAAAAAATTTATTTGATGATGGATTGATAGTGATTGAACATATTCTAAAACCAGTGTTTGTACAGAAGCTAGCAAGTCCTCCCGTAGCTTAGTACCTCAGACTAAACCTAAGGCTTAAATGGAGCACATTGTTCGTAATGTAACAGCAAGCTGTGTGCATGACCAAGCTGTTTTTTTTCAACGGGAACTTCACCAACATCCTCTTTTTGGTCAGCTGAGTTCAATATAGGATACTGGTTTGATATATTGAGACTTTGATGTTGGTTATGCTCAGTGATGACCCCTGGCCTGTGTGTGTGTGTGTGTGTATGTGTGTGTGTATATACACTCACCGGCCACTTTATTAGGTACACCTGTCCAACTGCTCGTTAACGCAAATTTCTAATCAGCCAATCACATGGCAGCAACTCAATGCATTTAGGCATGTAGACATGGTCAGGACGATCTGCTGCAGTTCAAACCGAGCATCAGAATGGGGAAGAAAGGTGATTTAAGTGACTTTGAACGTGGCATGGTTGTTGGTGCCAGACGGGCTGGTCTGAGTATTTCAGAGACTGCTGATCTACTGGGATTTTCACGCACAACCATCTCTAGGGTTTACAGAGAATGGTCCGAAAAAGAGAAAATATCCAGTGAGCGGCAGTTCTGTGGGCGCAAATGCCTTGTTGATGCTAGAGGTCAGAGGAGAATGGCCAGACTGGTTCGAGCTGATGGAAAGGCAACTGTAACTCAAATAACCACTCGTTACAACAGAGGTATGCAGAAGAGCATCTCTGAACGCACAACACGTCGAACCTTGAGGCGGATGGGCTACAGCAGCAGAAGACCACACCGGGTGCCACTCCTGTCAGCTAAGAACAGGAAACTGAGGCTACAATTCGCACAGGCTCACCAAAATTGGACAATCGAAGATTGGAAAAACGTTGCCTGGTCTGATGAGTCTCGATTTCTGCTGCGACATTCGGATGGTAGGGTCAGAATTTGGCGTCAACAACATGAAAGCATGGATCCATCCTGCCTTGTATCAACGGTTCAGGCTGGTGGTGGTGGTGTATTGGTGTGGGGGATATTTTCCTGGCACACTTTGGGCTTATTAGTACCAATTGAGCATCGTGTCAAAGCCACAGACTACCTGAGTATTGTTGCTGACCATGTCCATCCCTTTATGACCACAGTGTACCCATCTTCTGATGGCTACTTCCAGCAGGATAACGCGCCATGTCATAAAGCGCGAATCATCTCAGACTGGTTTCTTGACAATGAGTTCACTGTACTCAAATGGCCTCCACAGTCACCAGATCTCAATCCAATAGAGCACCTTTGGGATGTGGTGGAACGGGAGATTCGCATCATGGATGTGCAGCCGACAAATCTGCAGCAACTGCGTGATGCTATCATGTCAATATGGACCAAACTCTCTGAGGAATGTTTCCAGTACCTTGTTGAATCTGTGCCACGAAGGATTAAGGCAGTTCTGAAGGCAAAAGGGGGTCCAACCCGGTACTAGCAAGGTGTACCTAATAAAGTGGCTGGTGAGTGTGTATATATATATATATATATATATATATATATATATATATATATATATATATATATATATAACAGTACTGTACGACACACCAAACCAAACAATCCATTTACATCTCAGTGGCTCAAATTTGCGATCTAAAAATAATGCAGCAAGAACGCCACAGGCAACTCAAGTCATCCCCAAAGCATGCAAATCAAACAATCAAATAAGCTCTTGTGTGATACACTGACCAAACGGCTTCTGTCATCCACATTACTACCGGTGGAAATACCTCAACACTCCCAGGAACTTATTATAAACATAGCAGAACCACCCCGCCCTCCCCTCCTCTATGCATGTCTGGACACAAAGCCACAGGTTTCTGCTGCAAATACCTGAGTAATGCAGGCGTACTCCAAATCTAAAAGAATGGACTAGACACCCAGGAGAAGACTTGACCTAAATGTTGGAAGTGGAGACATAAGGCCACGAGTTCCAATACAGGAAGGAACTGTGGGAGCTGCTACACAGATGGATGCACCTATGCAGACTTTTTGCATCAGTAGATATTCCCATGATGCAATACTCCAGCAGCCCTACTTCTCAGAATAGATTTTTGTGTCCAGATCCCTAGCCCTAAGTTATCCACAACAAACCCTTACCTAAAACATAAAGCCAAAGGGAACTTACGTCTGTGATTTTGGGTATTGCTTGCATGCATGCTGGGAGGGAAAGGCATTGTGGGAATAATAACATGACAGCTCCTATAATTCTTCCTCTGCTCACATACAATGCCTGTCAGCCATCTTGTTGTTGTGGCCAAACTGGCCATGTCAACTTGTCTGGTTGTGCAAGGTGGCTGCTAGACCGACTACAAGGACCGGTTAACAAACACTTTGGTTATGAGACCAAGAGTAAGCCCTGAGTGATCACCAAGAGTGAGCCATGAGTGGTGTCAATGTTTTGTAGTACATGTATTTCTTTATTAAGTGTAGTGAGTCACTGTGATTGTACCATTATGTGGGTACATAACCACTATGGGCCAGGATAGGCAGCTGCCATGTTATATGCTCCCACACACACACACACACACACACACACACACACACACACACACACACACACACACACACACACACACACACACACACACACACACACACACACACACACACACACACACACACACACACAAGATAAACTAACCCAGTAGGAAGTGCTCAGTACCCAAACAGACTATTTAAGGTTTTATGAGGACTTAGCATTTAAAGCACTTCCTGGGCAACCGATAAAATGCTCTGGTATGCAGCAGTGAGTGTGGAACGTGGGTTGGCATACTAGGAAAGAATCCCAAACAGTGTGGCCCGGGAGACCCATACCCTCCTCCTGGGATGGACTGTGCTTGCTGTGGTGGAAGTAGTGATGTGGCGTGATGCACCGTTAACCACAGTTAAACCTACAAACTCTCACAGAGACCAAGAGGCAAACTGCCAGAAGACTTGGGACAGCGCAGTAGTAACTAATAAAACCTGAATGTAAATCCAGTTGTTTTTTAAAAAATAAAATGATATAAATCGGTGGACTCTAAAGCACATGATTATAAGTTGAGATGGTCTCCCTCTGATCTTGGTTGAAGTGAAGGTAAATGGCCTTAACACAGCCATGTTATTATTAACTCAGTGTCATCAGTGTCCCAAGCTCTCGAAAGGTACCAAAAAAACAAACAAAAATGCTCAGAATAAACTACAGACGCGAGTTGTATAATATTGTCAATTACTAAAATGTCTATGGTGCATTGCACTACAAGCGTAAGTCAGCCAATGGAAACTGGTTTACATCCAGTTGAAAAAGCGCTCCAAGAGGCAGATATAAGCGTGCCTACTTTTGTTTAGTTTCAGATTTTGTATTTGTCTGTGGATGATGTGGATAACATCATGCCGTCTCATTGTTTATATTTGTCGACCTGTGGATGATGTGGATAACATCGTGCCGTCTCATTGTTTATATTTGTCGACCTGTGGATGATGTGGATAACATCATGCCGTCTCATTGTTTATATTTGTCGACCTGTGGATGATGTGGATAACATCATGCCGTCTCATTGTTTATATTTGTCGACCTGTGGATGATGTGGATAACATCATGCCGTCTCATTGTTCCGTGCTTGGTTGGTCAGGATAGTTGCTAAAGCGGCTGCCATCACATTTTACATGTAACTACTTCACTAAATCCATAAAGCAATGGCTACTGGACAAACAAACATGTAACCATAGGTAATGTGTTACCTTGAGTATGGTATTGCTAAACTAACCTCCTTCTTGTTTGTGATAATGAGCTTACTAACTGTTTAAGAGTTCCATGTCTAACCATTTTATGTTTTTGTTTGTTATTCTCTCCATTTTTAATCATTTCATTCTGGCATGTCTTTGTCATCTTAGTCTGTGTCCATGTAATGTTAATGTCAATCATCTGTCTAACTGTTGTGCTTGCTTCTATGCTTTTGTATGTTCTTGTTTGTTGTTTTCTCCTTCTTGTTTGTGATTGTGAGCTTACTAACTGTTTAAGAGTTCCATGTTTAACTATTTTATGTTTTTGTTTGTTATTCTTCCCATTCTTAATCATTTTATTCTGGCATGTTACATTATGTCTTTGTCATCTGTGTCCTTGGCCATGTAATGTCAATGTCAATCATGTCTAACTGTTGTGCTTGCTTTTATGCTTTTGTATGTTTTCTCTAACATCAACCTGCCAGGGACTACAGATGAAAAAGTTTGTATAACTAAATCTGGTACATTTACATGTCCTATGTAATGGACGTGTTGATTAATGTACACTGTCCCTTTTAAATAAATAAACAAATAAACAAACAAGCTATTGACTGTTGTAAAACAGTAGCTGTAAGCCCAACATATGACCCAAAAGTATATGCATGTCCTTATTTACATTTCAATTATAAAGTAATTAATTAAAAACTACAAGCTTTGTATCAATACACGATATTATTTGCAATAGTGAGTTGCCTGCATATCATTGCATGCATCATAAAGAAAGCCTCCAGAGAAAAGAAAGTCCAACATGGTCTTGAAACTAACTATTGTACATTTGCTGACCTTCTTCAATCCTGTCTGCATTGTTATAATAGATCCTGTCCCGGTTATTATAACATATCATGGTCTACAACAGTTATTAGAATATATACATGGTCTGTAACAGTTGATAACAGATTGTGCAAGGTCCCGCTTCCACATTAGCTGGTGGGTTTGTATTGTATAATGGACTGGTCTGTACCGTCTTCTGTAGCTGCTGCAGAGTTCTGTTTTGCTAAGACTACATGAGTAAACTCCGAAAATGGTAGTTTAGTAACAGCAATACTGCATAAATAAACATCGCCATAAACCCTGTTTGCAAACTTCTGTGCTGCATGTATACAAGCATTGCTACTGTATGCATTGAATGAGACGCTGAATGTGCACGAGTAAACTGCATTTATAAACATAGCTGTAAAACTATTTGTCCACGCAGCGATACGTTATTACTTGAATGAGCGACGCTAAACAACAAGACTCTGAACACGCTGTTGCACATTTACCTGCTGTCATCCCCGCTGTAAGATTTCCTCTTCGGTGTATTATGGCTCAAAAAAATATTTGTCATTCCTTCCACTCAGTAAGACTTGGCTGAAGTTAGTCCTCATTTGATCTGTAGATTGGTAGTCATTGCTAGCAGCCATTGTAAAAATCTTGTGTAGCTCTTCAGGCTGACAACAACAAGGCAACTAAATCTCACAACGCCAAACTCCAAGCTGGCCAGTGATTTTGCTGGGAGGGGAGGGCTCAGGGTGCTGACAAAGCGCTTGTAGTTTTTTGAAAAACCGGAAGTCCCAGGAAAAAGTCATTTGCTGGGAGATTGAGGGGAATGAAAATAGGCGTATTTTGACCCACAGAATGCATTTAAAGGCAGTTTTTTAGTTTTGTTAGGCAAATTGGAGACCATTAAAGTATCGAAAAACGGTGGAACATCTCTAACTCATTGAACTTTTGTTCAATATGAGTTAGGCCACAGTTTACTTCCACACAGCTGGTGAACTGAGAAACAGGTGCATTTGTGGTGTAACAGAATAAAACGAACGAGTGCATGGTGGTGGTACAAGCAATGCAACCACAATGTTACTACATCTCATGGTATAGTGGCTTTCTCAATGTAGTCTTTCTTAACAAACAGCACTACACAACACACAGTATAACTCACTCACTTCATTCAGAAGTGTGACTGCATGAAATAAAGATCCGTTTTTAAAACAATAAAAAATGCAGCGTCTGATCGCAAGAACCTGTTTTGATTAATTATCTCTCTCGCTAATATGCAATAGTTACGCAACACTCATAACCACTCAAACCTACTGTCAAAGTGAAACATTTCATCAGTAAAACATAAAAACCAGGCCAAAATGATTTAAAACCACCTGTTTCCTCATTTCCTCTACCATGACAGAGATTATCAGATTTAGTCAGATACAGTAGATATCAGATATAGTGAGCACACTTTCAGTTCCTGTGATCATGGGAATTCATATGCAGCTCATATCCTAGTTGTGTGGGCCATGTGGGACTACTGAAGGTGAACACAATAGTGTGTAACCCTTGCCTAATGATAGATGAAAAAAAAGTAATTTAAAAGATATTTTGCCAGTTGCCAGAAAAAGTAAGCCATCACTGATCCTTCGACATTCATGCAAATAAAGAACCCACAACCAAACTGCGGCTATAGCCTACTTTCTAAGAATAAACGAAAAAACAAAGGGTATTTACTTAAGAAGACAATTATGTTTTTCATTCAACAGCATTTATACACGTAAACACAGCGGTACTGAAAACAATTGTAGACATTAATCTATGTGTTGATCTCCTGGCCCATGTGCATCTGGGTGGAACCTGAGTGGTTTTGCATGTGTTCACGGTCTCAGAGCAGGATGCTGGGTGGAGGGCGTGAGGAGTCACTGGACGGTCAGGGGAGATTAAAAGGTAACTTGGGGACAGGAAAGTTCGGTGACACTTTAGATTAGGGACCACATTTTCACCATTAACTAGTTGCCAAGATCGTAATTTATGTACAACAACTTCCTTACTTACTATCATTAAGCAGTAATTAGGAGGTTATTGAGGGGAAACTCTAATATTAAAGTTAATGGGCTAATAGTTGTATAATATGGTCATGCAGAATAATGCATTAATAAGTGCTTTATAATTACTAATAAAGAGCCAATACGCATGCTTATAAGCAACTAGTTAATGGTGAATATGTGGTCCCTAATATAAAGTATTACCGAAAGTTCATATTATACCAAAACAGGGCCTCATTCTTGGGCATGGCCAGTGAGGAAAAGGTAAACAAATATATATTCAACCCATATTAAATACGCCCCCCCCCCCCACACACACACACACACACACACACTTTCATCATAAACATAGTGATATGACGAAACAGACAGAGAAAGGCATGTACTATCCACAGAAAATGCCTTTCTCTGTCCTATCACTATGTCTATGATGAAAGTGTGTGTGCGTGTGTGTGTGTGTGTCCACATGTATGCACATGTAATTCTAACCAGTTTAATGTTAGCTCTCACAGCGGGTTGAATGATCAGGGTCGTCTCCGCGCTAGAATGGCGTTCATTACAAATAGTAACTAAATAACACACTTACTGGACGAACCGGGTTGATCTTTAACGCGGTATCTCTCGGGAATACATGGAGGCAAATTAATGAAACACGTCGCGTGCCAACCAGAGGCGAGGCTACCCGTGTGTCACTCACAACATCCGTGTGTATGGGGAAATGACCAACGATAAAGTTCATAGAAAGCATTTCGACAGAGCCGTCCCACAGCTGAATGTTTCCAGTCCTCTCGCCAGGTACAACAGCAGTGTCTCCGCACGGAGCCATGCTGAGACATGCTCGCTCCGCATGGACTTGTCTTGGTGGTTTCTCGGTTGAAGCCATGACTTGGCGCATAAACAGCTTCATCACAATAGCATATGCCGTGTGTATTTTGTTTTTCTCGATAAATAAAACTTACAATAACCACAGGTGCTATTTTGGCGTACGTCATGGGCGTCAAACGTTCATACATTGTGAGATGAATTGAGTCGTCTATCACTCACCTCCGAACAGAAAAGTCGTTATTCAGAAATGTGTTTGTGTCGTGTTGCTCGCTGGCCAACGTGCCCTCGCGGCGGAGGCGGCATCCTTCTTTCCCAGCGGCAGCGCGAGCTTGGAGTTCTTCCAAGGAGCAGGGGGCGGAGCCTATCAGGGGGCGGGGCCGAGCAAACCGGTGTTGCGTTCAAGTAACGCCCGGGTAATGGGAATGTTCCACAAGCATATTTGAGTCCATTTGGTTTGTAGTAACATAGTGGTAGTATATACCATAGACATATATACATAGACGCCTCATGACGTGTTGGAACGTAACCCAGCGTCGCCGCCATATTGGTTGGGTCTCCTCACTCTAGTCTAGCATAGGAGTCAACGGGAGAGCAAGCTATGCCAGTATGTTGTGCAGCTTACGGCGCAGTATTGACACCAGATCGCGTGGGATTACCTTTAACAAGTAAGATTGAACAATAATTCTTATTAAAAAAAAAAAATAAAAAAATAAAAAATTCGTCCTGTATCATAAATAAATCGCTGCCATTTGTAACAAACCAAACCGTGTGAAAATCCGGTAAAAATTCGGGGAGTTATGCTTATTATTGTAGTTGGGAATACACCTTCCTCCATAGAAATGAATGCACTGGGGGCGCACTGGGCCCCCTTCCAAGATGGCGGCCGCGCTGCTACGTCAGCTCTAACGGGCAGCGTCAGTCTATGAGGCGTCTATGTATATATGTCTATGGTATATACAGTTGTAGTCCTAGGCCTAGCTAAGTGACAGCATAATGCTAAGTCTTTCCGACTAGGATTTTTGAACATTTCGGAATGTAGAATTATTTTTTAAGTTTAAAATGTATATCTTGTTTACTCTATGCTTTTCTGTAATCAACACGGCAGCACTGGTAGTGAAATTGGGATTTCAATTTTACATGTGCTTTAAATAAAAAATAAATAAAAAGAAGCTAATAATAACTCACAAGTCATGTTTGAAATATTTGATCATGGTCCAATATTTATTACCAATTAAATAAACTATTTAAAAACATGATTATCAATTATTGAGAAATGTAATGCATCATAATACAAAGATGATAAAACACAGGTACCTACATTAGAAAATGTATTTTAAATCAGTTTCTTTAAACATTCCCATCCCTAAGATCGTGAAATCATTCAGAAAGGTTTCCCCAGGCACATGGTTAAAACACCGCAATTAACAGGGATGCATTGTTATACAGTTCCCCAGTTTTAATACTAAATTACAGAGCAACAATACAGAATAAAGCCCTGTTGCAAACTGTACCATTGTTCATGAATCTTAGCCCTAGCCCTTAATTGAACATTCTACAATAGATTGTGCCCATCAATACCCAGTGTATCAAGCCCTTACAATAGAGCACTATACACTGATTATTATACACAGAAAGATATTCAGGCTATTCTTACAGTAGTATAATCATGATGAAAACTGTCTTGATGTAGCTAAATTATATTCAATCGTAACCTCAAGTTGACCTCTAAATAGCCAACAAACAACAATAGTGATACAGAGAGACAAGGCTCTTGTGAATGGGCTATTGGCAGATGCCAGTCACTATAATCCCAAGTGTGATAGATTAGTATTGTTCAGATATTTCCTATCCATATACCATTGGTCTTACAACCCAGGATCAAAGGGTTAGGTTTACAGCTTGGATTGCAGAGGCTTCAGGTGCTTGTGAAAGGACTCGTGAACCTGGCAGGAAAAGGATTAGGAAAGTTTTAGATAAAAAAGTAAAATGTTTAACACACATGCACAAACACACATAATTAATAGAGTACCATCTTATCTTATTATTGTTGAAAAATATATTACCAAACAGTTTTTTTCCCCTTAATACCCATTGTTTGTTTCAATCTTTTTTATTTTTTTATTTACTATTAACACTTTTCCATTTGTATTGGATTTATTTCTCAATGTTTTGTAGACAAACATGTTGAATATTATTGCCATATAAATATATATATATATTTTTTTAATCACACAAAATAATTGTCATTTCATTATTTTTCTTCAATGAAAAAAAAAAAAACATGCCCAACCACAACCACAGAGCATTTGGCCTGAGGTGGCACCCACCTCTGTGCTGTTGAGGGGCGAGCTGCGGGCCCACTCGAACATGTGTTCGTAGACGTTGCCGTCGTACCGCCCCAGGACAGAGTTGAGCATCTTGTCGTGGTGGTCAAAGGCATCCACCAGCAGCACTGCGCTGGGCCTCACCTCAGCAAGCAGCTCCTTGAGATGGCCAGAGACAGACAGGACCTGGGCCCCACTCAGCAGACCAGCCTGGCAGGGAGAGAGACAGTAGTTAGTAAGTAAGTAAGTAAGTAAGTAAGTAAGTAAGTAAGTGAGTTAGAGAAAGAAAGAATATGGAGAGGAGAAAAACAAGATTTAGAGAAAGCGAGAGAGAAAGGATAGAGAGGAAAGAAACAGAAACAGAGGGGGAAAATGTTCAACTGCTAGGTCGTCAATAAGGAGAAAGGTGTGGCGTGAATTTGCAGCCCAAAACCCAACAAGTATAGGCCTGTCGTCGCTGGCTTGTATTTCACTTGGAGAAACACATAGTTGCTAATAGACAGCAGTAAAGATGAATGAAGGGTGGCCGAGTCACATAAGTGGATGGGCAGGTTACTTCTCTCACGCACGCACGCTGTACGGCAGGCCGTTGTGTGTACTCCCACTGGAAACACAACCCACTTAAGTTCCAACCAACACGTGCCGCTTCGAAGGTATGGGGGTGCTTCAAATGATCATAAAACTAAAAAGGTGGTTCGTACATTGTGCAAAGTTTCAAGTGCTCAAGCCATTTTCAAGAGCAAGCAAAGAAAAAACATTATTCTGGATGATGGATTGCCAGAAAAGGGAAAAAACAAACATTGTAACTGGAGTATATTACCTAACTACCAGCATTTTATCATTAATAGAAAGAGCTTTTTGATATATTTTGCCCCCCAGTGACTGCGTTGCGTGAGTGAGTGGGTTTTATCTGAAATTGACCGAGTAACGATGTTATAAGATGAACAGAAATCCGCACGGAAGGCTTTTCACAGATTAGAATATGTTTTTGCTTTACTTCCAAAATGATTCGGCAAGAGTGAAGAGACCACGAGTGTCACTGATCGGCTGGAGTTTTTTGTACAACATGTCCTATTTTGTCATACATGTCATATTTGGAAATCAATTGCTGCCCGGCCAAGGCCAGAATGATAATTATTGTGAAACACAAACGTCCAGCACAGTCTTACGAGCTCCCAGTGGCTCGTAAGCCGGCGTCTAATGAGGAGAGGAGGCGTACCTGGAGGAAATCTCCCATGTGGTTTCCGATGCCGTGGATGGCGTAGAGGCGAGCCAGGGTGGCCAGCACCGAGTGGACGCCCAAGTCCTCTATCTGGTCCACCTTGTCTCTGAACATCTTCAGCACCATGTAGTGGCAGTGGGCCTGGACATCCGCAGCACGGGAAAACACATGGGAAAAAAGTTCCATGCAAGACTGTGTATAAACTGCATCTTTGACCCACATTCCCTCTTCATATTGTACACACATACGGCTGCATTTCAAATTTGGACTATTGGACCATTTTCACATTTAGCTTATTTTAATTAGCTTATTTCATATTTTAAAAACAAAATCACAGTTTGTCATGGGCATGGGTGTAGTTTCTCAAGATCATGCCATGGAATGAAAATCAAGTTAACTCTAGTGCCACTGTTCCTACAGCTATGCTGCATTTGCATCTACGTTGAAAACCTATTTCTTCAACACTTCCTGTACCATATAATCCAATTGTAAAATGTATCCATATATTCAAAGTTAAAGTGATATAAATCATATAGCGAAGTTCAAGTGACATTTCTTTTAATTTACCATTTATGCACTTATGCACAGACTTTTTTATTTTAGGCATATAAAGCCCAATTGGCAGGGGCGGAGCCACCCCCGTCAACAATCGCGCAGCAGCCCCCCCCCCCCCCCCCCGTCAACAATCGCGCAGCATTGAAAAGTCATTGTTATATATCGGCCCCCCTGAAATAGCTTTGGCCCCCCCCCCCCCCCCCCCAAGTAAAAAAGTCTAGCTCCGCCACTGCCAATTGGTCAGAATGCAAGTTATTTACAAATCAAACCAGCAATTTCAGAAACCTGTATTTTTGTTTTAGTTGATAAGGTGGGACCCTGTCTTGTGATTGGTCAGCTTTGTGGTAGCACCATTGGTCGGGTACAGTGAGTGACAACAAAGAATGAATAAATGCTCAAGTTTGTGTATAAATAGATTGACTACTACATATTTTGTAATATTTTGACCATGCACACTAGATACAAATACGACTATTATTAACCTAGTTGGAATCAATCCATGAACTTACGTCCGATGCTCTGACCAGGTCAATAGTGCTGCCGTTCCACGAGTCCTCCTGGCTCTTCCCACGCTCAAACTCCTGCTTAATGCTCTGAGCTGCCAGCTCAACCAGCCTACACACACACACACACACACACACACACACACATGGCACAACCAGTTTGGAGAAGCAGACAGCTGTACCAGCACAGACACTAACCAATGTACTGCTGTGAATGGGGTCAGCAGCAAAATGTATTTTAACTAAAAAACCTAGAACCTAGAAAAAATAAAAAATCAATGTCAGTTTAAGAATACACTTTATAAAGAATATTCTCAGCGCTTTACCTTGCCGTCAGATAGCCCTTTCCTTTGGCACTACATTTTCTCAACCTGTAGAACGTCCATATTCCTACGCATAAGCGCAACTGTGCACTGTACTACACCGCCCACAGATCACAGAGCTGTTTGGGTAAGAAAGTGCCGTTGCGAAATGAGACTGAAATCAAACTTATGCATAGAAATACAGAAGTTGACCCTGTTCAAAGCAGTACATTGCTTAGCATCTGTGCTGGTACAGCTGTCATCTTCTCCAAACTGGGGGCATGCAGCCCGCCTTCTACTGTAGGTAATACACTGACTCTAGATAAGTACCTCATACAACCCCACTTCAAAAAATCCGAACCATCCCTTTAATGTAGGGGGAGCAGGAGCATTAGGAGACATTGAGGCCTAAACAGGGTCACTTTCAGTCTGAAGATGTTTGTTTCGTAAATGAACATACCGCCACCTATCTTTGGCACTCGGCTATAACCATGCTTAATATTAACCGCCACCCTTAATATTTTCCAATAAATAGACCCCAAAAAATGTCCATCATGTGGTGAGAGGAGAGGTAGCTGCCTGCAGCAGATTGTGGTAGCTACGGAAACCCTGGAGAACACCCAATCTGATTGGCTGTTAAGATCAGTGGGTGTGGTCAATGGCATATGCAACCTCTATGCAAGTGGACCGGATCACATTGGTGCCATTGTCATGCGAGTCTAAAAGTGCTTACAATATATATATATATATATATATATATATATATATATATATATATACATACATACATACATATATACATATATACATATATACATACATACATATATACATACATACATACATACATACATATATAGCGATAGATAGATAGATAGATAGATAGATAGATAGATAGATAGATAGATAGATAGATAGATAGATAGATAGATAGATAGATAGATATGGCTGGAGTGTTGGTGCTCTCTAGTGGATTGAAAGTTTATTTACAGGATGAAACCCCTTGAGATGTACCATCTCGTTTTCGAGGGGGTCCTGACAAAAAAAACAAACATAAATAACGAGATATATAATAATGAGATGCAACATAATATGCAACAAATAGCAGTCATGGTTACAATTACAATTAGACAGAAACAAGCATACTCACGCACCATGCACACCCTAAGAAGAACTAGACACCCACACTCGTGTTATAACAACAGTAAATAGTGACATTTAACAGGAGCAGTCTGTTGTAAGGTGAGTGATGAGAGCATTTTTAAATTAACCGAAATATTGCATAGATTTCAGAGAAGTTGATAGGTTGTGCGAGTCTCTAGGAGCCTTATAATTAAAATCTTTTTTCCCAAGTTCCAGTGAAATGTTTGGGACATGAAAAGAGAGATGATTATTTTGTCTAAGATAATAATTGGAATTTGTATTGCGGAGGATGAGTAGTTCTTGTAAATAGATAGGATAGATAGTTGAAATTTGAAACATTTGAAAGGAAACTGGTACCAGTGCATCGGTCGTCTATTTTCAGGAGAAAGCCATTGCAGTTGATTATACATTATACAGTGGTGAGTTCGAAAGTGACAATTGAGAATAAATCTGCATACATTATTAAATATGACATAAACATTTGCCAAATCAGTTTTTGAAGATTTCCATAGATAATCAATGTGCTTTTTGTATGATAATTCAGTGTCAATACATAGCCCCAGATATTTTACACATTCAACCTTAGTGAGTAGTCAAATGTAAAGATAGAACAATTATCAGTAGCAGATTTAAGCCTTTGCCATGTACCAAACAGCATGATTGCACCTGTTAATTTGCGTTGGTCAGAGGAGGAGGTTATGTCGTTACTAGTCATTTTCAATAATGCTGTAGTAGTGGACTGATTGGGTCAAATTGGAAAAAGATAATATATCATATTCTGTCTTCTCTTTTGCCATTATACAGATAATAGATACAGGTCTATAATTGTTAGGGTCAAGAGAGTTACGGCCTTTATGTAAAGAAGTCACTCATGCATGTTTCCAAACGTGGTATCTCACCAGCGGACAAAGAGAGGTTAAACAAATCTGCTAGGGGGTACATCAGTACATGGGCAGACCATTTGATATATTTAGCCTCAAGCCTATCTAAACCAGAGAACAGAAAGCACTTCAGTTGGTTTGATTTTCCTGAAACTGAAGTTATTCATGGTCTGGTGTTGAATATAATTAGAAGTGTGGTGGTTAGTTTCACAAGAAGTCTGCATAGAACTGATGGAAGTAAAATGTTGATTAAATACATCAGCAACATCTGAATGTTCTTGAATGATGCGATCTTTGAACTTTACCTGATCAATTGACTGGTTTGATTTATTGAGAAGGTAATTTGCTTTCCTCCAGAACTGTCTTGGATTTTTTAAATGTTTGACGAAACTGTCGGCATAATAGACAGCTTTTGCATTTTTTGTTTTATTTTTGCTTGTGTTTCTTAGCTGTCTGTAAACTTCCCAATGTAATGGGTCTTTAGTTTTCCTAAATTTAGCAGAGGCTAAATCTTGCTGTCTGAACAGACTTATCAAGTGAGAGTCAACCCAGGGTAGATGTCTACCTTTAACTTTAATTATTTTCCAGGGTGCATGTTTGTTGCAGATATTTATAAATTCCAAAGACAGATAGTCCCAAGCGTCCTGCACAGTTGGTATTAAAACCAATTTAAACCAATTAGGTCTTCAATAAAGTCTATATTCATATTTTTGTCTAATTTCTATACATTTTGGTGATGGTTGCGTTGATGTTAATTTTATTTTCCATACACGGTAGATTATTGAGTGATCACTGAAACAGACATGCCACTTTTGGAGATCCTCAGGATGAGTGGTTAGGATCTAGTCTAACAATTTGTTATTGGAGGTTGTGTAATTGCTCATTCAATAGCTGAGTAAAATTCAGATTTTTTTTAAAGTGAGCATCCGTCTTTCGAGGAGGATTTGTCCAACCAGTTTTTGTTAAAGTCACCAAGAATAATCCATTCATTTGATCCATTCAATAGTATTTATGGTAGCTGTGATACAATTGATTGAATCTGCATGGGGGTCTATAAATATCTCCAATCATAATAGATTTATTTTCATTTAGAATAATCTTAACAAATAAAGGCTCAAAATGCAATGGTTCAATCAAAATATGTTCAGACAGCAAGGTATCAACAACATAAACAGCAACTCCACCACCTCTGGAGCCTCTATCATTTCTGAAGAAAACATAATTAGTAGCTATTTTTAGTAACTATTTCTTTGTCAGAGTCTGAATTAGTTAACCATGTTTCAGAGAGTGTAATGATATTTGGTTTATGGTCCTCTACCCAGGCTCTGAATAGGTCTATTTTTGGAAGCAGGCTCCTAATATTGGCACGTACAATATTTAAACCTTTACAATTGTTCATATCTACAAAGCATGGGAGTCAAGTATTCGTGGTTCAATAGACATAAATCTGACCAAACATTCCTCACAACATGGTTCATAACAATGACAAAGCGGAGAACAGACAAAACACACACGCGTTCACATCATAGTGGTCATTTACAGAACACCACCAAACCATGAAATGGACCAATGGAATTCACAACAACTTCAGCAATAATTCTGCATTTAAACAAGAGATCAAACATGTAAGAGGAGCGCAAACATGTTTAAGAGAAGTTTCTGTTTAGGTATTGTAGTTATTAAAATGTGTTTTTAATTCTGGTAAAATTAATTGGCCTAGAACACACACGCACACAGTGGGCCAATACATATACATATACAAGAGCACAAGATTCAAAGAGCTTTAGTGTCCTACTTGGCGGCGCGGAGCTTGTAGAGCTCCACCAGGGTGTCGAGGTGGAGGAGGTCCACCTGGGAGGAGACGGCCTGGGGCTGCAGGACCCCACGCTGGCCTCTGTTCAGGTAGGAGACGGCACCAGACAGGCGCTGTCCGGCCTGTACCTGCCGGTAGCTTTTCATCAGGTACCTGCAGGGGGAAACAACCAATCAGAAGCACTCGATTTACAAACTAATGCATATTCTTTTGACACTTCCCACAATGGTAAATTAGTTCATTTAAATAAATGTATTAAACTGCAACTACTGTGTGTGCGTGTGTGTGTGATACAGCCCAAAATCATCAAATACTACATGCTTTTAATCCATTGAAGGAAGTTAAAGTGCACATTTTTGACATCACATGTGAGGGATGCAAATGTCTTTTGTAGGGTACGGCAGTATAGGGCGGGCAACGACCTGGCTGTCTGCAGCATCATCACTGTGTTCTCGCCCTCGAAGGTGCAGTTGGGGGTGAAGTCGACATAGAGGTCCGGCAGGGCGCTGCAGCGGGAGTAGCCGTGGCCGCCGCAGGACATGCGACACACCTCGATGCCCGCATTGGCCGTCCACGAGGTGAAGGCCTTGAGACCAGCGGACAACGCGTGGAGCTTGTGCATGGACAGGCAGAAGCTCATGAGTGAGTCTGGTGGGTGCTGTGTACACATTACCTGAACTTCGCTTTTAGTTGCAAATGTGCAGTGCATAGGCGATGACTGGCGAATGAACGGAAGTCCGAGTCACTACCTCTGGCATCTCAGTGAGGTCTCCCTGGTTGATGTCTCCAGAGATGCGGTTGTAGGTATCGACCATGTACTGGCCAGCAAACAGGAAGGCGTAGGCTGTGGCCAGCAGTGGAAACAACTTATGCTGCTGGGTTTGGTAGTCCAGGATCTGGGGCTCAGGTTCTCTGTGAGAGCAAAAACAAAAGGATGGTTTGGGTTCATCTGTAATAACATTGCCATAAAAATAATAATTTCACCACACTATTCAATGAATATCACAATAGATGAAACACATATTATAGAAAAGGCCCCAAAGCAACATTGGATCATGATCCAGACTGATTCCAATAAAAAGTCAAGTCAAATACATTTTATTTGTACAGCCCTTAATCACAGTTACAGGCTCAAAGGGCTTAACAGGCCATATATGTACACGCCCACTATCCCTAGCCCCCCAAAGGGCCAGAAAACCCTTATTTATCAAGGAAGACATCTTGAGAAGGAACACAGAGTGGGGATCCCTCCTTCCAGGGATGGTTAGGAGTGCAATGGGTGCCATAAGTGACAGCCCCTTATGGGTGCCATAAGGAGCTGCACACCTGGACTCTAACCACCTGGCGTGTGGTTAGAGTCCACTGCTACAGATGCACTCCTCAGCTGCTTTCCTGAAGATGGCATACCACTTGTTGCTTTACCTCTCTCCACAGACTAGTTACGTCTAACCACGCCACCACCTGCTCCCTTGACCCGATCCCCTCCTCCTTTCTGCAAGTCGTCTTGGGCGACCTCCTGCCGTTCCTCACCACCCTCGTCAAATCCTCCCTCACTTCAGGCCTTATTCCAGCATCCTTCAAGACTGCTAGAGTCAACCTGCTCCTTAAGAAACCTACCCTCGACACCGCTGACATCCAGAACTACAGACCGGTATCTCTTCTTTCATTCCTTTCTAAAACTCTGGAAAGTGCCATCTCTAACCAACTGCCTCATATCTCAAAACAACCTGCTTAATCCCCATCAGTCAGGCTTCAAAACTGCACACTCCATTGAGACGGCCCTCTTCCAGTGATGGAGTCCCTCCGTGCCGCCAGAGCCTCATCCCTCTCATCGGTTCTCATTCTCCTTGACCTGTCTGTGGCGTTCGACACCGTGAACCACCAGATCCTCCTCGCCACTCTCGCTGAACTCAGCATCGCTGATCCCAAGCTATCTTGGTTCTCATCCTTCCTGACGAATCGCACCTACCAGGTCACATGGAATGGCTCCTTGTCCAAACCCTGTTCTCTTGACACCATTGTCTCTCAAGGCTTAGTACTAGGACCGCTTCCGTTCTCCCTATATACTAGATCCCTAGGCTCTGAAATCACATCACATGGTTTCTCCTATCAGTGCTACGTGGACGTCAATCAACTATTCATCTTTCCCCTCCTCCGACACCATGATTACAACATGCATCTAAGAATGTTTGGCAGACATCATCATCTGCAAATCACCTGAAGTTTAACCTTGACAAGACTAAGACTACTGCAACTCGCTCCTGGCTGGACTCCCTGCCTCTGCAATCAAACCTTTGCAGCGTATCCAAAATGCTGCAGCATGCCTCTTGTTCCACCTACCAAAATTCTCCCATGTGACCCCCCTCTTCCGTGACCTCCACCGGCTCCCTGTAGTAGCTCACATCAGATTTAAGACAATGGTACTGGCCTACAAGGCTGTCAACGAACTGCCCCTACCTACCTCCAAGCGTTAGTCAAACCCCACGCACCAGATCGAGCACTCAACTACCTCAGCTGGCCCGCTGGTACCGCCAGCTAGCAAAGGTCGCACAGCAAAGTCACAACTCTTCTCTGTTTTGGCACTGCTATCGTGGAACGAGCTCCTGCTGATGTCAGGACTGCAGAGTCACTCACCAGCTTCCACAAGAGACTTCCGCAAGACTCACTTTTTCAGAGTTCACCTGGACTCTGCATAGCCTCCTTCATCTACTTACCCTCCCCCAAAAATAAAATAAATACAATAATTCCTCTTACGCACTTATTGTATGTTTGTACGTCCTGGCTCGTACAAATAGTACTTGGCATCGTGTAGCATCTTACCCTAGCTATCTTTATTGTATACGAGGAATTGGTTAAAGGGACACTAAGTAGTTTTTTTAGTAATTTATTACCTCAAATCAACGTCTTCATTCATAAATAAGTCCCCATTGGTGTACAATTATCTCTGTCAACAATCTCACTTATCCTCCTGAGCGAAGAATCACTTATCAGAATTTACATAGGACGGGCAAGCTCTATGGAGGCTTCCATGTCCTTCCGGTCTATGAACTGCCGAGAGGGACAAAAAGCACTCCGTGGTACAGGTAAGGCTAAACGCGTTTTCACTCAGAGCCAGCGTGACTGTGGAACAGAGAAGGAGCTTAGCGAGACGCGCTTGTCACTTAAAAAACGATATAAACATGAGAACATAATTCACTATCTTGCTCGAGGAGTAATTACTCATACATGCTCACACTAATGATTCAATGCAGTTTGAAGTTTGTTTGAAATAACGTACCCAGTGCTCGAAGTGGTACGCAGTACCGGCACTTCTACATTTTACCCTTTAGCGTACCGGCACTTTTTCTTGCGTACCTGCACTTGTCACAGGCTGCGGTACCGGCACTTATTTTTTTCCACTTCGAGCACTGAACGTACCTCATCATCCGAAACAAAACTTGATGAAGTGGTGTTTGAAGACATGTTATCATGTTGTCATAGCTTCTTGAATCTTGACTAATACCGTTGCCATAGTTCGAAAACGCGAGGCGCTAGAGAGCATAAATTCGTTTGAATGCAAAATACAATTTGACCACTAGATGGGGGAAAAAACTACTTAGTGTCCCTTTAATGTAGCAATTATGAGTGCTTGAAACTTGTTCTATTGACATCCTTACTGTACCGACAGCGATATATTGTTGTTTCACTTCTTCTGACAAATGTACTTATTGTAAGTCACTTTGGACAACTAACACCAAGATTTTCAACACAGGAACTTTGGGAGATAGCAGAGCCCTCAAAACACCAGTGTGGCGTCTTCAAATTGTGTTTCTTGTTGTTTCAGGCTGATGATTATCATCTCCATTTTCCCTGTGTTAAGCTGCAAGCATTTTTGGGACATCTGGGAGGAGTCGTTTGATCAAATAGAAATGTAAATTTGAGTGTTGTCATAACAGTGAAAGCTAATTCTGTAGCTGCGAATGACATCGCCAAGAGGAAGCATGTAGATTGGAAAGAGCAGGGGACCAAGGATTGGGGAAGATCAAAGCTTAGGTTGCAGTGTTACAATTTTGAATCTTCACAGAGAACCAGAGAAGAGCCGAGCCTTTGATGCCAACACAGTGTTCAAGACAGCCGAGAAGAATGCTATGGTCGATTGTGTCGAAGTGAAGTCAAGCAGCACCAGCAGGGAACTTGCATTGCTGTCCATGGTAAGGAGAAGATCGTTTACCACCCAGTTTCAGTGGAATAGAAAGTCCCAGACTGAAAGGGTTCAAATAAGTTGTTTGTCAACTTATTTTTTTTATTTCATTTTATTTGAACAAATAAAAATGTAGTTTTCTTGGCAAGTGAAAGGTGTGACCAGAGTTTATACCCAAGTACACAGGGATATTTGTTTAGTCGTTTGTTTATTTTAGTGTCTGTGTATTTGGTGCACGTTTTCAATACTGGAAGAAAACCAGTGTTTGTAGTGGAGTGGCCGTGTGAGGAGGACTCACCCTGCACGGATCTCCGACTGGTGTCGGACAGCACTGTAGCGGATGGCGATGGTGCAACACTGGGAAAGGACCAGACCTGCGTTGCCCACGATCATAGAGCGGATGAACACCATGGTGCCGTAGGTTAGCTTGGAGCTAAGCGGCTTCACATAGCTGCCATCTGGGTTCACCTGGGAGGGGACAAAATGGGCAAAGGTTTTCCAGTCAACTGGGTGCATGTCAGCTTTATTATTTTTTCTGTATTTATTTTTATTTATTATTAGTTTATTTTATTTATCTTGGTTTTCTTTTAAATATACCAGTTGATATGTTTACTAAATCCTTACATGTACATCTTCCCCATTTGACTTCCTCCCATATGACTCCTTACTACTTAAAGGGGTAGTTTGGAATTTTGGACATAGGACCTCATTTCCAAGTCAGCCAGTGTGTTATTTATCATTAGAGAAATTTCATGCAGTCCTTCTAGTTGCACAGTTCGCTGGTGCCAAGCTAGCGCAAGTCAACGGTAACAACTAGCCTGCCAATAAAAACAGTCTTACCCACTCCACAGTATACCCAAGGCAAATCAATTACAACGCCAGACTATCGATGTAAATGTCTGTTGATAGAATAATGTTACAAATAAAACCAACCTTGCATGGCATTGCATTTTGAGGGACTTTTGAGTGTCTCAGCAGCAGCGTTATACTTCCTGGTAGTAGGCTATGGCAGCGGCGGAGTGATATTACCTAGGTTACCGGCTCTATAATAGTTTGTTTACCTGCCGCTGTCATTGCTCAGAACCACAGACTCAGAGTAGCCTACAGTGCACAAAGGAATTGTATTAGCGAATTATCCTATTGAATAAACAAGATATGGCCACGTTTGAAGGAGATACTGATGTGCTTGCTTTTGAAGACGATGAGGAATTTGTTGTATCCAGCGAACTGTACCTCTACGAGCCGGAATACACGGATGAAGAACTGATCGAGATGGATGCACAAAGGGGAAGCTTTTATTGTTACAATTTTTAAATGCACACTGAATCACCATGTTGCCCAGCCGTTCGTTTCCAATCCAATGATTCAATCCCGCTACTACTAGGTGTCCGCGCTTCTGTCACGCGCCTCTCTGTTTACTTTCTGCTGTTGAGATTTGGTTATTGCACAACTAATCTGAGCAAAGTAAAATTCCACTGCTGATGAGAAACTAGTCCCTCAAACTGCGATGATTCATGCAATGCGAGGTTGGTTTTATTTCTAACATTATTCTATCAACACAGACATTTACATCGATAGTCTGGCGTTATAATATACCGATACCGTTGACTTGCGCTAGCTTAGCACCAGCGAACTGTGCAACTAGAAGGACTGCATGAAATTTGTTAAAAACGTCTCCAGTGATAAATAACACACTGGCTGACTTGGAAATGAGGTCCTATGTCCAAAATTCCGAACTACCCCTTTAACTTCTCCTCATGCCTTGTTAAAAAATGTCACATGTAGCCTACTGTTTGTTACATAGAATGACCATGTTATTGCTATAAATAAATAAATAAAAATTAAAATAATTAAATGAAACCTCTAAACCAAATAAGCTGTGCTTATTGTTACGTTAAAAACTAAGTCGCTCATGGGGAACTAACAGTAGTCAATGGCAACCAACATAAAACACTGGGAAAACATAAATAAGGTCTTATGGGGTCTGGAAAGGTGACAGTGGGGATGCAAAATCCACCATGGTCACCCAACTAAGTCTATGTCCAACCTTTGCCTAGAGAGACAAAGGTTGGGAGTCACAGAAAGAGTAGAGGAATACAGTCAAACATGGAGGCTGACTGAAGGTGCTGACCTCCCACAGCTCAAAACAAAAGAAAACCATAAATCACACACTTAATCACAACATCCAAAATCACAGAGAGACAACTGAAGGTGTTGGCTCTCCTGCAGACACACACCAACTGAACAGCAGCCAACCCCCCTATATACCAGTTAGGAGAAGTTCACAGGTGGACTCAATAAGCTCTAGCAAGCAGGAGTGAAACAAAGCGGAATTCAAAAGAAAGCCCCTCTGATTGTAACATGTTTCATGTTACATGTTTCAGTGATACAGTTAAACCAACCAAACCACTAACCACATATGCCAGCTCAACTCCAACCTCACATGGGTCATCGAGCATAAAAGTTCAGTGTCAAATACACTGTCACCTGGGCGTATTTCATCAGCATGTTCTCTCGCGGGATTCGCACGTGCTCCAGTTTAAGGTAACCATTGTCGATCGCATCAAAGCCAAACTTGGGTCCAATGTCCCCGATCACGATACCTGAGCAAGTGGTAGGGGCAAAATCCAGAAGTCAGAGAGAGAGAGAGAGAGAGAGAGAGAGAGAAAGCGAGAAGGGGGGGGGGGGGGGGGAGGTATAAAATTAAATAAATGAATACAAATAAATGTTAACGTGATGGACAACAAAAATCCATAATTGACTTATAATTATGTTATTAAGGGCTATCAAGCTGTGCATTACGCATCAGAAAATGTGCCATCATCATCGATTTCCTTCAAGCCGATTTAATTGGTGGAGTCTATTTACCCTCCTGGCTACGTAGCCAAGTGGATGACCAATTACTGTACACTCACATTACGGCGACAATGCAGCTAAATGAAGCTATGGCGTTTCGGACTTTGAGGAAGTACAAACTACACAAAACAGTGATGGGGGGCGTGTGTAGTGAATATGTAGTCTGTGATATGTCATAGTTATTTTACGTTTTTAGATCCGGTTTTTCATCATTTTAAAAAAAAAAAAAGCCAGTGAGAAAAAGTTGAGTGCAAAAGCGAGATTGGTAAAGAAAAGATATCCATATAGACAAAAAAAAACACTTTCTGACTATTCCATTGAGAAGTGGTTCTGCACAGCTGTGTGGACAGAGTGCAGTGTTTACCTGGCAGTGGCATGTGCGTGCCCATGCTGCGGAGGGGCACAATGAAGGCATTCAGACCGTGGCACTTCCCCTGCGTGTACAGCTGAGCCAACACAATGGCATGGTTGGATGTCTTTCCAACTGCACAGAGAACCGGGGGTGGGTATGGACAAAATGGGAACTTCTTTCATTCAAGTGTTTTAAAAGCTGCGTACCACTTGACTAACACTTGTGTGTGTGTGTGTGTACGTACGTCCCCCGGGCCACCACTTGATGGAGGTGACTGTGGGGCTGTGCATGATGAACTCCTGCGTGACCGGGTCGTACGTGGCGGTGGTCTCCAGCCCTCGCAGGTGAGTGCCTAAGAAATTACATCAATTGTCCACAAAATGCACACACACAGGGCAGGGCACACGCATGCAAACAGTTAACATGACTATATCATAACAAACGTCAACAAACCGGCACAGCTTGAAATTAACAGTGTTATGGTTTATTGTTATAATCATTTCTATAATAAAGTCTATTTCACATATGGGCAAGAGACACGATTTCTGTTAGTATGGCCTTGTGAGACCATACTGATCACCTGTTCACATTTCTGAGCTTGTGTTCGCATTACGCTAAAGATCATTCTTAAAAACTCAAAAAGTGGACAAACCAATCAGCGCTAGGGGGAGGGAGTATTAGTTCCTGACTGGCTAGGTAGTCATTGATTTCCAGAGGATAATGCTGATTGGTTCGTCCACTTTTTGAGTTTCAACGGGTGCGAGGCCAGACTGATCTTAATCTGAATTGTCAGCTCAACAAGATCAGGATGGTCTCACAAGGCTAATAATATGTAGGTTTTTGACAAATCTCAGCGCAATTTCAAATGTGAAAGATTTCCCCAACCATGTTATGCACCCATTGTGATACCATGTGACACAAACAGCTCATACGTGTCAAGACATGGCTGGCCACCAATCTACCAAATTAGCCAGCTTGAGCCAACTGCACCCCATCCAGAGGAAGGCTCAGTCAACCCCAGGCCCACTGGCCCACACTACATGGTCAGTTCCAGGTGCAGACCGCTGCTTTACCGTGACCCATCTCTGTCTGGGCGTATGTGCCGATGATCTCCAGGTCCCAGGCTGCTGTGAAGTAGCGGTCCATTTGCTCTGGGGTGGCCTGGTTGAGGAGGGTGGGCAGGAACATGGCCAGATGGATATCCAGCGGGCTTGCACTATAGCGATGAACATAGCTGTCGCGAAAGCAGCAACAAGCAGTGAAGGATTTGAGAATGAATGAATAAGGTGAGGGTGAAGGGAAAAAAAAGTATATTAAAAAAAAGGCTGAGGAAGGAGGGAGCAAATTCCCCAGTTGAAAAGCAGTGGTGTTCACAGGGATAAACGGATTGGTTAGATTCATTTTATACGGATCTTTATACAATTCAGTAAAAAGTACCAATTAAAAGAGAGAACATCATAATCATCATTATGCGAACATCATCCATGCTAATGTGCCACAGTTTTGGCAAATTGAAAAGCACAGAGAAGCAGAAAATGGGAAGTCTGAGCATCATGGCAGAATGAGGATTTGGTCCCATCAACTGCCTGATGGTGATCCATGTACAGGCAGACACAGATAAGATACAACCTTAATAATCCCAGGGAGGGACATGTCATGTAGCAGATGATTGACTAACTGGTTGAGCGACTTGGTTGCCCCTTCCCAAAAAGAAGTGCGACTTGGAGTGGCACCTTGTTGTTCCAAATAATACAACATTGTCACAATCCCATGTGATCAATTCCTGTCTAAACACTTGCTTGACAATCTTGGCCCATCACAGATGGCATACTGAAAAGCTGGAAAATTGACATGTTTTTGTTAATATCCAATTACAATTGTAGGAATACACATGGAAGGAAACCTGTTCATTTGAATGTTGGTTGAGATCTGTCAAATACCAATAATATTTTTTCTTTCTATAGTAAATAATAGTAGTAGTAATAGTATGTGGCTGGACCGTGTGACAACAACCACGTCATCACTCACTCCGACCAATGGTGTAACTATCACTCACTCACTCAGTGACAGAGCATCGCGGATATAGGGCTGTCCTGCCAGTACAGCCAAAAATACATGAAGTTACTTGAATGTGCTACATTTCATTTTGCATTGATGAAAACGACACATTTATATTGGACACATTTGGGTTTTAATGGATATAAATTCAAATAGTGATTATCTCAAAATACTCATATCTTAAATATTCAGCTTTCCAACAAGTAATTTCAATGTGATATCTGGAATTGTATTTTGAGAGTTTCTGCCCAGTTCTGCAGAAGCCAACAATTGCTGCGTTTAGCAGCAATTGCGCCAGCCTTTGCAGTCGCCTGTGGAAGGTTTGTGTCTGCAACTGTGTCCACGCTCGAAAATCACTAAGCTTCTCATGAATATTAAAACATTTAAAAACAGTAGTGTCAATTTTCCAACGCTTTGCCGTTTTTTCCAAACACTATGTGGCACATTGACACATTTACAAAGCTATCGGCAATGCAACACCACTAAACCTAGGTTTTTCAATATTTGAATTCATATCCAGTAAAAAATTACACATTTTTGCTAACTACTATTGTGCACACTTTGTTTTTAAAGGTGATATAGGTAAGATTCAAGAGTTAAATAGATAAGTAAAGAGAGAGCAAAAAAGATTTTGAAAAAAACCTAAAATAGCCACAAAAAAAAACATCCCCTCTCTTCCCTATGTTTCTCTGCTATAGAGTGGTGCAGCAAAACCCAGAAATACGTTTTGGCACTTTCAGTTCCCTCGTCTCAGTCAACAGGTTTTTTTGAATGGGTTTTTGGTTAGATGCCTGAAATAAGGTCTGTGATTAACACAAGCTTAACACAAGAGATTGCCACATTTTGTTCTACGACATAAAATACTTCAGTAAATACCCCACTCGTGAACTTTGAAGCTTTTACGTGTCTTAAAAAACTTCTGGCGATTGCATTTACACTTCAAAATTCATAAAAGTGGTTTTCATTGGTGAAGATTATCTTGTTTAAAAGAATGTGTGAGTATCATAAACTTCTGTTTGTCACAAAGCTTATTTTCTGCAATAATCTAAAATCCAATGGAAAAACCCCATTGGCTTTTTGCCGAGGGTGATGCTAACTTCCGGGTTTGGCCTACAAAAATATGTCATCCCTGCACCACTCTATTGAGAAGTGTTGCATTTTACACACACCTGTGATTGACAGTCAAGAGGGATTCCCCAAACTACTCAAGGAAGAGATGCCCTGATTGGTCAGAAAGCGCCGGGGCGGTCTAAAATCTAAATTACCTCATACAGAGGCAGGCGCAGCTAGTCAAGATACTAGCTTACCTTACAGCACCTTTAATTTGGCGAGAAAAAAAAAATTGGGAAAGTGTTGAAATTAGTTAGTGTGAGAACTTGAAGTGAGCCGGACAACTGACCGTGTCCCATCTCAGTCTGTGCGTAGGTGCCCAGGACGTTGAAGGAATGAGCCAGAGGGACCCATTTCTTGAACTGCTCAGGGTCACACTGGCTGTACAGGGTCGGGAGAAACATGACGAAGTGCAGACCCAACGCCTCCCGGTCAGTGCCCCAGTACATACTGGATGAAGGGAAGGCAACAGACACTAAACCCGTGCTCAGGTTGTGAATTTCCCTGCAGTTGTATAATGTAATTTTATGGTGTACGGTATATTGTGTATATAATGTATAATATGTAATGTTATACGGTATATTGTGTATATAACGTATAATATGTAATCTTATGGTGTACAGTATATTGTGTAAATAATGTACACGTATGAGTGTATTGTGTACATAGTCTATGTAGGTCTGTAGTGTTTTTGTTGTTGTTTGGGACGATGTGTCCCTTTGTGTTTAAGGCTGGGAAAGCCTGAGCACAAGTATTTCATTGAATTTTTAATACACATGACAATAAAGTTGACCTTGAACTTGAGTTTATGCATGTTGAAACATCACTGCATTCATACTTGACCCATTCACACATCAAATGATTAGTGGCTCAACTAGTGCATCAACCCCTCTATGCAAGTAGCCTAGGACGCTGCCAGTCTGCTCGAGTCCTTCTCGCTCTTTACCTAGTTTTCCCCTTTCGCCACACACTCTAAAATAGAAAGATGCCGGTGGCAATTTAAATCAGGCCTTTGGTGTCATGGCCTTTGGTGTCATGATTTCATTATTTTTTAACATATATGGGAAATGTACTTATGCGTACATTTACGCGACTACACACGTAAAGCACCACTCTATGACAATTTTCAATGACTAATTCACCTTTGATCGGTTGGTACAAAAACAGTTGCTTTGAATAAAATAATTGGTAACCCTTCCTTTTACAGTACGGTAATTACCAGCTAATTACCTGGTAATAAGATGTATTTACTAAGTAATAACCAGGTAATTAAATGTAATTACCTTCTAATTACCAAGTACTTACCAGGTAATTACCAAGTACTTACCAGGTAATTACCAAGTATTTACATTACATATTTACCTGGTAACTACCACTTATTTACCTGGTAGTTACCTGATATTTACCTGGTAACTACCACTTATTTACCTGGTAGTTACCTGATATTTACCTGGTAACAACCACTTATTTACCTGGTAGTTACCTGATATTTACCTGGTAACTACCACTTATTTACCTGGTAGTTACCTGATATGGTAAAAACATAAACAAAAACTTGTTGGTATTTACCTGGTAAATACCAACAAGTTACCCAGTATTTACTAGATATATACTGAAAACTACCAGGTATTTATCCAGGAATTATAGATTATGTATTACCAATCAACCTGTGTAGTGACAGTGAGGGTAGTAATGACTCTGATATTTACCTGGTAATTACCCAGTATTTACTTGATAACTTGCAACTATTTACTAAGTAATTACTTTCTAATTACCCAGTAGTTACAATTTACCCAATAACCCCCATGTATGTATGCAGATATTAACTGGTATTTACCCAGTAATTACAAATGTAATTCCAAAACATTATCAGGTAAAACCCTGTGAATTACCCTGTAAGGAAGGTGGAACTGTACTGTAAAAAGAAGCGTGGTTTGTTTCAATGATATTACCATATACTTTCCTGGTAACTGTAGATTATAATACTCTAGTTTTGAACATGGTATCTGGCAAAAACTCCCATACCTCCCTGATAATTATCGGGTAATTATCGGGGTGATATCAGAGTTTTACAGAGTAGTTACCGTGTAAGAAAGGTGGAACTGTACTGTAAAAGGAAGCGTGGTTTGTTTCAATGATATTACCATATACTTTCCTGGTAACTGTAGATTATAAAATTATATATAATATATAATTACCGTACTGTAAAAGGAAGGGTTACCAAATAATTCTATCTGCAGTGACTAAACATGTGCTACTAATGAGTGTTGTCAGAGATCCCAGTGGGCACATTTGACCCAGCTTTCCAAGGGCCTAAATCATTGTTTGTATCCAACAACGACACAGAATCATATCCACCTTGTCTCCATATCACAGCTATCCAATCCATCTTAGCCCACAGTATAGTACTTCTATGGCCTTCAACATGTGAAGTTGTGTCAACTTGATTCAACATTAACAAAACATTGCTTTCATTACATCTGACTCACTTCTCCAACCTTTGCACCCGATGCAGGACTACCACTGCCCTACTGCAGATAACGCGATTATAGGCCGGGAGCCAGGTCCACCCCTCAGGATGTTTTTTGCTATGTTTTTTTCACTATTATTTCCTATTATCTTATACCTTGGGCCATCACAAGTTGATAATGACCACCCCCAACTCGGCCCCGTTTGGTCTCAGGGGCCAAAAAACAAAACAATTGTGAAAAGCTTCTGGCGAAATGTTATAATTGTAAATATTTAGGAACTGCAACTGCATAAATGGTCATATAACCCCAATATTTTGCATGATGTATCCTGACACATAGGGGAAACTGGCAGAAAAGGATTCTGGGGATTGCTGCCCTTTTACTGTCCAATATCACTTTCAACATACCCCAAAAGACAAAAAAATGTCTGTCCGCCTGACACATTGTCATCAAAAGTGATCATTTTCAAGTATTTTATCATACATATCACTGCCTCTAATGTATATGAAAAACTCCCTGAGTTTATAAGCTTCATTTTAAGTCCAAGATGACCTTTCTATCTAGAGGATTACAGCTGCTATGACCAAAGTTCTCCACTGTACCTCAAATCGGAGAAAACAGAATTTTCAAGCATTAGGCTACCATTCAATATGGGATCAGTCATATATTTTTTTGCATATGAACAATATATATATATATATTTTTAAGTTGAGACTTGACTTATGTACTATATGAAGTGACTATTACTATTTGAATCTGTTCCTCTTAATGGGTTCAAAGAAAAGGACCTTTTTTGTTTGAAGCCGATCACGGATGAACTTCTCTTTTTGAGTTTTGCCATTTTGCAGGGCATTCAGCACATCATAGCGCACCTCTTCTGGCATAGCTGCTCCTGAACTCAAACTTGTCAAGGGCTGGGAAGTCTGAAGCTGAAATGGGTTGATAAAACTCTGAAAAGCTTCTACTGTTCGCTGCACCCATTAAGAGGAACAGATTCAAAACAATGTCGTCTACCACACCTAAAAAGAAGCTTGTGGCATCAAACCAGAAAGTGATCCAGTACAAGGCCACAAGTGGGTTTATCCTTCAAATTTTCATCAAATCACAAGAACTTAAGTCACAAATAAGTATCTCTAACCTAATGACCTATCCCTTGACTCTGACGCCATACTCCATCTCAACAATCGATGGCTATTTTGCAAAAAACAACAAAGCAAAAGGAATGAATCACATGATCAAAGATGCTGAGAATGCACAACTTCCTTCTCCAAGCCAATGTGCTCTCATTCAAGATGGAAACTCCTCATTCTACATGCGCGATGTACCAAAGACAATGAAGACTATATCAGAGCGCACTTTCAAAAGTCTACCTTCTGCAGCTGAAACAGTATTCAGCACAGACACTTACCTTGACCGTCTTTATTCACCAAAATCAGCTGAGAGAGATCGCAGAGGTTGTGGTGAACGCTTTATAGTTAATGGGCTGAATGTTCATCGCCCCGCTGATTGGAATGGTTTTCTAACAAACGATGAAAACAAGAAGGCACTCATTCATTTACTTCTGGATCACTGGAGCTCTCATGATATGATGGAAGACATCACCCGAAGGCCTGTCATTTTCATAGAAGCTGGTAAAGCTTTCAAGATAGAATGCAATGCTGGAGTTATGTCAAAAGAACTTCTACCAGAGATCTGTTCAAAACATGAGGAAACAGATGTGAGGGTGATCATTTACATGCAGTATATCCAATCCAAAATGCCTCACATCAGAACAGTTAGAGTCAGAGCAAAAGACTCTGACATTTTCTTCATCCTCCTGTATTATGCCAAGTCATCAACTGTCAACATCATCTTTGACATGGGAGATAGACTAATCAACATCAGTCAGCTGGCTGAAGATTATTCACAGGAACACATTTCAGCTCTTCTGGCCTTGCATGCATTCACTGGTGCTGACTGCACTTCAGCATTCAAAGGCAAAGGGAAGGTCCGCCCGATGAAGATTCTTAATCAGAATTCAACGTTTATTCAGATCTTTGCTAAAGTGGGGAACTCTTGGGAGCTCGATGAACAGATTCTCAGCGGTGTTCAAGAGTTCACCTGTCGCCTCTATGGTTTCAATCGTCGAATCAAGAATGTTGATGTGGCAAGAGAGATTAAAGTCAAGAAGATGTGTGGCTCAAGCCTGGAGCTTCGACAGGATCTCTGCGTTGACCTCTCCACCTTCCCACCTTGCAAGAGGGTCCTCTTACAGCACATGAAAAGAGTAAACTTTCAAGTATGCACCTGGAAGATGTCTCATGAGCACTACCCGGAAATCCCAAGCCCGCTCGACCATGGATTTCACATAAACACAGAGACAGGCAAGCTAGAACCACTATGGTTTGAGGGCGATGTCATCCCCAAAGCCCTCATTGATGTCTTGGCAGAAAAGGATTCAGATGAAGATGACTTGACTGATGAAATCCATACGAATATAGTTGACGATGAGGAAGAGGAGGAAATTGATGATTGAGAGTTCATATACTATGGATAAACAGCAAAAAGATCTAAGAACCAAATAAATGTTTTCTATTTTATGTTTGAGCTGTATTTTTGTTTAATATTACTAATTTGTAAGGTAATTCACTTCATATAGTACATAAGTCAAGTCTCAACTTAAAAAATAATATATATATATATATTGTTCATATGCAAAAAAAAATATGACTGATCCCATATTGAATGGTAGCCTAATGCTTGAAAATTCTGCTTTCTCCGATTTGAGGTACAGTGGAGAACTTTGGTCATAGCAGCTGTAATCCTCTAGATAGAAAGGTCATCTTGGACTTAAAATGAAGCTTATAAACTCAGGGAGTTTTTCATATACATTAGAGGCAGTGATATGTATGATAAAATACTTGAAAATGATCACTTTTGATGACAATGTGTCAGGCGGACAGACATTTTTTTGTCTTTTGGGGTATGTTGAAAGTGATATTGGACAGTAAAAGGGCAGCAATCCCCAGAATCATTTTCTGCCAGTTTCCCATATGTGTCAGGATACATCATGCAAAATATTGGGGTTATATGACCATTTATGCAGTTGCAGTTCCTAAATATTTACAATTATAACATTTCGCCAGAAGCTTTTCACAATTGTTTTGTTTTTTGGCCCCTGAGACCAAACGGGGCCGAGTTGGGGGTGGTCATTATCAACTTGTGATGGCCCAAGGTATAAGATAATAGGAAATAATAGTGAAAAAAACATAGCAAAAAACATCCTGAGGGGTGGACCTGGCTCCCGGCCTATTATAATTACCTTAGAATGAACCCTTTATATCTACATTTATATCTTCCACAGAGCCCGTCATGTTGCACCGCCATGTTTCTACAGTAGCACAGAAAAGACAAACGACTCTGGGACACGTTTTTAATTTGTAATCATAATCGCTATCTTACTTGTAAGCTATGACCTATAGTTTTACAGACTAAATAACAGTTACAATTTAGAAATCTATCAAGGAACCTCATCACTTGAAAATTGGCTTTTCGATGCTGTTGTAGACGGTGACATAATTTTTCAAGTACCTACTAGCACCTTATATGCCAGTACTGGTTTCATTCACCAAACCCTCCGTAGCAGAGGTCTATTGCTAGACTATGGCTGATCAACAAGACTGAAAATGGATTGGATTATCAAAATGATCAACATATTGAATGAATGGCTTTGTGGGATACAAAGCTACATTTTAATGTACAAATTCACAACGCTAGGGTAATTCCCAGGTCAAATTCAAGGTCTATTTACCATTATACCATAATCTATAATCAAGTCAAGTCAATTGTATTTGTATAGCCCATAATCACAGTTTCTGCTTTACAGGCCATATATTTATTACACCCCCTAACCCTAGCTCCCCGAAGGGCAAGAAAAACCCCCCTAATTATCAAGGTACATCAGATCAGAGAAGATAATGAAATGCCAGATAAGAGAATATGACAATGTATAATTGTTCCCAGCCTAAATTGTCATATGCAATGAATAAATATATTCTCTAAATAGCTTGAATGGCAATTATGTAACCCCTTCATTTTTATGGCTCTGCCAACTGAAAAGGTTCCACCTTGACCTCCACCTTCCCACTTAACAGTCTCTCTCTCTAGTTCCAAATGTTTGGAACTGAAGAAAATTAGCCAATAATTAAATATGCCCAGGGCACAACATCAGCACCAGTCCCTAGCCAAATGCTGGTAAAATATGCAAGTGGCTATCTATTGAGTGGCTGGTAAAATTTTAAAATTCACTAGCCATTTAGCTGGGTGACAATTTTTTATTTTGCACCCCGTTTTAATTTGCCTCATTGAAAATTAGGAACAGTGAAGTGTACTTGCTGAAGCTTTACACAAAAAAAAGAAGCAAAAAAAGACACTATGCCAAGCAGCAGGTACATTAGCATGGATGTCAGCTCATTTCTTCAAGGTGAAATTATGGGCCAAATTAAAGGAATGATTAGACAGCATTAATTCATGTCTTGTATTGCCTAATCTTAAAACAATGGACGCAAGTATTGGTGCTAGTTTAAAAGGAACAATGTTTGTATGTTTGTGTATTCTACCTGTGAGTAACATACTTACATTTTTATATTTATTAAACAATCTAAACATTGAACTGGTAAAGCATGGAACATTTGTACACTTAAGTTAAAGGGGTAGTTTGGAATTTTGGACATAGGACCTCATTTCCAAGTCAGCCAGTGTGTTATTTATCATTGGAGAAATTTCATGCAGTCCTTCTAGTTGCACAGTTCGCTGGTGCTAAGCTAGCGCAAGTCAACGGTATCGACTAGCCTGCCAATAAAAACAGTCTTACCCACTCCACAGTACACCCAAGGCAAATCAATTAAAAGGTGAACAGTGAAGTGAAATCAACGCCAGACTATCGATGTAAATGTCTGTGTTGATAGAAAAATGTTAATAAAACCAACCTCACATTGCATGAATCATCGCAGTTTGAGGGACTAGTTTTTCAGCAGCAGCGGAATTTTACTTTGCTCAGGTTAGTTGTGCAATAACCAAATCTCAACAGCAGAAAGTAAACAGAGAGGCGCGTGACAGAAGCACGGACACCTAGTAGTAGCGGGATTGAATCATTGGATTGGAAACGAACAACTAAAAAAAAAATTGTAATGCCCTTTGTGCATCCATCTCAATCAGTTCCTCATCCGTGTATTCCGGCTCGTAGAGGTACGGTTCGCTGGATACAACAAATTCCTCATCGTCTTCAAAAGCAAGCACATCGGTATCTCCTTCAAACGTGGCCATGTCTTGTTTATTCAATAGGATAATTCGCTAATACAATTCCTTTGTGCACTGTAGGCTACTCTGAGTCTGTGGTTCTGAGCAATGACAGCGGCAGGTAAACAAACTATTATAGAGCCGGTAACCTAGGTAATATCACTCCGCCGCTGCCATAGCCTACTACCAGGAAGTACACTCACCGGCCACTTTATTAGGTACACCTTGCTAGTACCGGGTTGGACCCCCTTTTGCCTTCAGAACTGCCTTAATCCTTCGTGGCACAGATTCAACAAGGTACTGGAAACATTCCTCAGAGAGTTTGGTCCATATTGACATGATAGCATCACGCAGTTGCTGCAGATTTGTCGGCTGCACATCCATGATGCGAATCTCCCGTTCCACCACATCCCAAAGGTGCTCTATTGGATTGAGATCTGGTGACTGTGGAGGCCATTTGAGTACAGTGAACTCATTGTCATGTTCAAGAAACCAGTCTGAGATGATTCGCGCTTTATGACATGGCGCGTTATCCTGCTGGAAGTAGCCATCAGAAGATGGGTACACTGTGGTCATAAAGGGATGGACATGGTCAGCAACAATACTCAGGTAGTCTGTGGCTTTGACACGATGCTCAATTGGTACTAATAAGCTAACTAATAAGTGTGCCAGGAAAATATCCCCCACACCATTACACCACCACCACCAGCCTGAACCGTTGATACAAGGCAGGATGGATCCATGCTTTCATGTTGTTGACGCCAAATTCTGACCCTACCATCCGAATGTCACAGCAGAAATCGAGACTCATCAGACCAGCAACGTTTTTCCAATCTTCGATTGTCCAATTTTGGTGAGCCTGTGCGAATTGTAGCCTCAGTTTCCTGTTCTTAGCTGACAGGAGTGGCACCCGGTGTGGTCTTCTGCTGCTGTAGCCCATCCGCCTCAAGGTTCGACGTGTTGTGCGTTCAGAGATGCTCTTCTGCATACCTCTGTTGTAACGAGTGGTTATTTGAGTTACAGTTGCCTTTCTATCAGCTCGAACCAGTCTGGCCATTCTCCTCTGACCTCTAGCATCAACAAGGCATTTGCGCCCACAGAACTGCCGCTCACTGGATATTTTCTCTTTTTCGGACCATTCTCTGTAAACCCTAGAGATGGTTGTGCGTGAAAATCCCAGTAGATCAGCAGTCTCTGAAATACTCAGACCAGCCCGTCTGGCACCAACAACCATGCCACGTTCAAAGTCACTTAAATCACCTTTCTTCCCCATTCTGATGCTCGGTTTGAACTGCAGCAGATCGTCCTGACCATGTCTACATGCCTAAATGCATTGAGTTGCTGCCATGTGATTGGCTGATTAGAAATTTGCGTTAATGAGCAGTTGGACAGGTGTACCTAATAAAGTGGCCGGTGAGTGTATAACGCTGCTGCTGAGACACTCAAAAGTCCCTCAAAATGCAATGCCATGCAAGGTTGGTTTTATTTCTAACATTATTCTATCAACAGACATTTACATCGATAGTCTGGCGTTGTAATTGATTTGCCTTGGGTGTACTGTGGAGTGGGTAAGACTTGCGCTAGCTTAGCACCAGCGAACTGTGCAACTAGAAGGACTGCATGAAATTTGTTGAAAACGTCTCCAGTGATAAATAACACACTGGCTGACTTGGAAATGAGGTCCTATGTCCAAAATTCCAAACTACCCCTTTAATATTAACAAAAATCTAATTAATAGTGGTTTCTTCTAAACCTTGTGAAATACACACAATTTGCATCTGCAAGATAAATAGCAGTAAGATAATAGTAGTAAGATTATCACAAGCCGTTTTAGTGGAGTAAGCAAAATACGGAATAGCTTGATGACCAAACACTGTTAGGCTCTTCCAGAGTTGTTGTAATGCTCTACACATAACCCTGGTGTGGTGAAGACGTTCGTAGGCCATTGTAGTGTAGTGCCTCTATATGCCCTTCATGATATTTTCTATACCTCTTATACCAGTTGATCTCCTTAGGGTCTGCAATGCCGTACTCCCGGAGCTTCAGGATCATGTGGGCACTCTTTTTAACTGCCTGGTCATAGCGCTCGCTGCGGGACAGGAAGTTGGGGTTCCCATAATTAAAGTCGGGGTCATTGAGAACCATCGACCCTACAGTGGAGAAGGAATACGAAAAGGTTTACATACGGTCAGATGAGTCTATAAAGTCAACAGGCACAAATGATGATAAAAATACTAAATACTGGTCATATGGTGATCCCATTGAAAGCAGTGAGGTAGTATGCAAATGTATATTTATGTTTACCTACTTTCTGGTTTGGATGTTACTTTGTATTACTCAAATTTTGCCTTCAGGTAAAACAATTATATACCAAATGTCAAACATCCTGACAGCCTCATTAACATGACATGTCTTTTGCCTCTGAGCGTTTCAGACAAGGACTGCAGCAGGTCAGACAAGGACGAATCATAGCCAGGTTGAGCAACACAGTGCTACTGATCCCACCATTGGAGCTGGATTTGCATTAACAACAGCATAGCCCACAGCATGAGCATCACAAAGAAACAGCAAGCAGGGGACCCACAAGAGGAACACCAGAGAAGCCGGTCTGAGAATCCAAAGTCAAGTTGCCAAAAGCCAGTGACAAGGATGCATGGAGAATCTTCGATCTGAGCACATCATACACACATCACCCTCCAGTGCACGCTAGAGGGTACACAAGAGGCAGTACAACCTCGAAAATGAGCTTGAAGAACCTTGTTGGCTGTGTGTAGCACTCTGCCATGATCTGGGAACAAATCCAGACAGCCAAGCCCATCTTATCACTTTCGCTCTCAACTTCTCTCATTCATCATGCATCCAGAGCCTAGAAGCAATAGCAAACTACTTCAACAATTTCCATGTCTGCTTCAAAACTCAGGAGATCTCAACTGGTTGGCACCAGCTCGAGAATGGATAGCAATGGGATGCTCAATCGAGTTAGAAGGCAGTGTTTCCCCTATAATTGTACAGGCCTGGTGGCCCGCCAGGCCAATGTGAAACCAGCCAGGCCAAAAAACAACAACACAAAACACCCATTAATTTGGAAATCAATCATCTTTTGTGTTTGGGAGCCTCTGTGCGACGCTGTTGCCTGGGAAAGTTGACGCCATGCAAGTTTTATACCTTTCAAACCTTTAAACCGAATAAAACATGATAGAGGCTTAACATACTGTATATCATCTTCATTAAAATTGTTGAGGAAATTAGCCAAGAACACAGGCCCTTGTGGTCTCTGTCCTCCACATTCTTCTTTCAGAGACCAGTGCAAATTGACCAAGAAAAACAAAAGGTGTCATATAGGTCTTATATATAAAGTACCAAATGATATTTTATAGGCTTTAATAGGCATTATTTGGGATTTTTTTTATGTGTTGCTGCTCACATTTAAAGAATGTTTTCAAATTGGAGAATACACTATAAAAGGTAAAGCAACAAGTAGGCTTTTCCCTAGCTATGTAGATAATCAACAAGGCAACTGTACTACTCAAGCACTCCTCTCCTCCTCCTTTTGAACAGTGAGTGCAGCGTGTGAACACAGAGCGCTTATTTTGATTTGATTTTGTTTGTGGTGACTGTCGATCACCGCCGGTCAGTGGATTATTTTTTTTTTTAAATCGGCACAGCACTAGACATCACCCACGGCTCTGAAGATGGACTCAAAAGCCAACAACTACATCTGTAAATGGCTGGGCCTGAAAGACTCACCTGACCTGTCTGACCAAAAAACCTGCACCCAAGTTCGTTCAGGACGCAAGTGGAATGCGATGCAGACAGTAGACCCAGTAGGTCACCAATCGTCAGGAGATTGTTGGATTGCTGCAGCCAGGCAGGGCCGGCTTAGATTGGGGAACAGCACCCAAGATGTAGTCCGAAGCCACAAAGACGGAAAAGAAAGCCCTTGTGATCTCTGAAGTTGCGAAGATGGAAGAGGAGAGCAATACTGTAACCAACCGAGTCATTACGTGAGCGGATATGTGGAGGATGCCCCAAGCAAGGCTGAGCTTCCTTATCGGGGCCATGTACAATACCCTTCCCAGTCCCCGGAACCTGCACCTCTGGCACGGCTCAGAGGAGACCTGCCAACTCTGGACTCCCTAAACCCGAGCTTGCAGCACATCCTTCCTGGCTGCAGGGCAGTACGGACCGGGTCCTGCGTAAGCCATCCTGAAATCTGGTCCTACACAGAGCTGGCAGCTGTGTGCTCACGAGCAGGGTGGAGGGCGTTCACCTATCCAGTGGAAGTTGGTTGCAGAGGCTACACTGGAACAGCCACCCAGTGGTTCCTGAAGTCCCTCAGGGTCACAGGCTCCAAGCTGAGGAAGGCTGTCAAAGACGGAGGAACGCAGAACAAGGGAGCTTCTGGCTGTGGCTCCAAAGAATCCATCTCATCCATTGCCAAAATTGTTGGGGAATGGCTGAATCATTTAGGTGACAGCGAACAGTGAAGAAGAGCACAGATGTGTCATGCGTTTGTTTCACTCTGCATAATCACAGTGGGTTGACGTAGGGACATCCACGTGAACCGTGAGCATATATTCACAAACCATCTGGGAAATTAGACAAAACATTAAAACCTGCATCACACCTCACGCTGACTATGACGCGGATTCACACGTGACCCAGTAACGTAGTCTATCACGGGTTGCTGTGGGACTAGCTCTTTAGCTACTACACGTCAGTATTACTAGGTTACCCGATTTATTGTAGCCATCACCCAGTGTATTCTTGTGAATCACAGCTGTTGTGTCCTCTCTAAAATAGTCAATGACCCGTAAGGACACCGTTACATGAACAGGATCGGGTCAACCAACCAACCAACGAACTCACGTATTTCTCGCCTCCTCTTCGTGCTTTCAGCACCTCCATCAAGGATGTTTGTGAGTTTATCGACGTCAAATGTGGCATTTTGTCGCTCTTTTAGAATATCAGGATTCATTATTGTATATTGTCGTGCAGAACACTAGGAAGTCAATTATTGGCACGCAGCATAGATATTGTATAACTTCCGCGACGGCACAAAGGTGGACTACTGGCCGACAGTGGTGGTTTGTTGACGCGTCACTCGCCACGGATAGGCTGAGGAGGATCCTGAATTGTAGCGTTATCCCGGTATCCCCGTAACGCAATTTCCGGTGTCTTGAAACATGTTTACGGAAACGGAAATCCTTCTATTGGAACATTGAGCCATAACCCATGTAACTGAAGGTCCCGCCCCCTCTCTCTCGCCACTGATTAACCCTCATTGAAGCGCCCTCATTTATCAATCGCCACGGGAAGTGTGTGAAATAGCCGATAAAATAGTTGAATGGATTGGAAGAGTGAGCGGGAAAAACCAATGAATCAATAAATAAATGAATCACATAGTGAAATATAAGTTATTGTGACAGAAGTGTAATCAAAGTGGAGGACACTTTCTGCTGTGGTCTCTTCTGAAATATTAATGTAGCATAGGAGCGAGTGTCCCTCTACCCCACACAGTAGCCTATCATATAATCTATCTGATGTCTAAATACATGGAGAGTAAAGATTTTGTATATTTGTAATAGACAATACAGTACAGGAGGTTGAAGGTTTGTAAAGCAGCTTTAAACTGGTTAACTGTAATTGTTTTGACCATACATGTGTGTACAAATACTAATAATCAATTTTAAGCTGAATCATAAAAAACAAAGAGCACGTTCATTGTTTCAGCATTAAAGGAAACTAATAGCAACGCACTGTAGTTTCTAAAATACTGCGCGGAAATAGACCACAATCCTGTCCAAGCACTAGGATGGGTAGGTCAGTTCTGCATCACGCTATTTTATTAGGCTTCAGCATTTTTTGCATATTAAAAGCAAAAGCATTTTCTTCAAATGTGTATTGGGAAAAAAATGAACAATTTCCTCAATGCATCAATGATCATAGATGGGTCAGGTCCAAAAGATGTCTGATAGCAGGGCTGAGCATAGGGGGCTGAGCATCTGTGGTTACCTGGGGAAACAGATCATGAGAGTTGTAAACAAACTATAACTTTGGAAACATTACTACTGCAATCCATACAGTCATCACATATTTCTCTCTCCATTTACCCCTCCCCCACCCCATTTTGTTTCCCATTACAATGTATTAGATGATCAAACTAGGTCTAAGTGTACCCGTGTGTTTTTATTATTATTATTTTTTTTAGCAAACTAAAAAAGAGACAACTGTCTAGTAAGAACGAAAATCACATTATGAAAGAAGAGTAAATGATCAAATACAAAACGTTTTAATTGATTTTTTGTTGTTTGAGGATAAATTATCTCTTCCTCTTCAATCTTTGTCTAGTTTGGTCAATTATAGGCCAATTGAAGATACACTTAGCCTACTGTAACAGTCTTGGGTTTTGTCTTGACTTGTTTATCTACACATGTCCAAAGATTATCTTCACTAACTACAACCAAACTCTTTGGTACAACATGCTACACCCGGCGGGAATGCAGACTGTAGGTTGCCAATCAAAAGATGTAGCAAAGTATTAAATATTACTATTAAAAAAGAAAATATGAATATGAATGAATATGAAATTAAACACCTGACCTGACAGCAATATCCGCAGCTTCAGTCGTCATTTCCTGTGATCCGTTTGTTTACTTCCTGAACGAATATCATTGGCAGACTTCAAGTCAGGTCAGGTGACACTAGAACGAGTTTCTGATTGGTTTGCGGTATAGTACTCCCTAGCATTTGCCTAATCTATTTACGAAACGTAAGTTTAGTTTTCATAAAAACTAAACTGCCAACAAACGGAAACGTGTTCAGAAAAAAAGTATTTAGTTTATATGAAAAAAACAGCTGGTCTACGCTGAGGATCGATCACTTCAAAAACTAAAGCAGCGGCCCACCAGCTATGGGGAGAGGATGTTTGACTTCTTATGTGTGACCATAGACTGTATATAAAGATATATTATATTTATAATAAGATATATTATATTTATATTTAAAGATATATTATATTTATCTTTATATACAGTGTGTGACAGTACTAGTGAAAAGGATTTAGAGTGAGTGCCGTGTGTGATCATTAAATAACCCAGAAGATGGCGGTAATGCAACAGAATGAATGTAAACACCATAGAAAAAGAAAAAGAAGAAGAAGAAGATAATAATAATGGAAAAGAAGAAGCGATGACAAAAAAAAGTCTCGCTTTAAAGAAGACATTTAAACATGCTTCCCGCAGCAGCTGTGGTCTATTTTCCCTGGGAAATAAACACTGGCTCCCTGCGAGAAGGAGAATCCGTAAGGACATTTGGCAGGCAAGTCTTCCTTTAATGACTGATGCGTAGTTGTCTCTCTCTCTCTCTCTCTCTCTCTCTCTCTCTCTCTCTCTCTCTCTCTTACGCTTACGAACTGAGAGAATTGGAAACCGTGACGCATCTGGAAATGATTTCTAATCGATTTAGTCATTTGGCTTCTCTCACATCCCTATCCAACTGAGACCATTTATGTCATTATTTTTGTCATAATACATACATTAATAATATTAGACAATCAATCAGAGACAATTATTATCCACAGCATTCTACCTCAGTGTAATAATAATAAGCCATAATAAGCCATGTTTATGGCTTATGTAAACCTGTAATAAAATGGCAAAAGTGAGTTTTTTCTTTCAGTTTGAGGACTATAAATGTGCAATGCTTGTACTTTGGCAGCTACTAAATAATGTCCCCTCCATCTTCCAGATTGATGTCCTATCAACCTGGAGAGTCTGAAGCGACCACTGTCTACCCAGTATGCATCAGCACAGCACAAAGTGGTGGTTCACACCTTGTTTGTGGAGCCATTTGATGCCATCATTGGAGCCCAGTACATGGTTCTGGGTGAAATTGAAAACTCTGAGGGTAAGGACTAGGAGGACCACCCGGTGTTTACAGACATGCTACACAGAACATAAGTACATCGCATGTTAGTCTTTCCATTAAACCAGGATGTGTTACTAATAGCTTTGTTGCCTGTGCTGTGTATTCATACATCCTACACTACACTCTCACTCACTGTTATTTATCGTTTTCCCCCCACAGGCGGTGGGGTGGTGGTCCGGGCCCGTGTGCTGAACTGTGTTGATGGTGTGAACCTTGTCCTCTTTCAGAAAGCAGTCAATCAACAGAGGAGCTTTTTCCAAGAGCGGGAGAGCAAAGTGACGCCACCTAACTAGGGTCTGGGCTTGATGAAAAACGTTCTCTTCTTCAGTCAGTCCCACAGCAGTTGTTTAAGTCTATGGCTCAAGGTTGTGTGATGGCGCTGGCCAGACAAGGGCCTGCTGGGCAAATGGCAACCCAGAAAGGATTGTTCTGCCTTTTTATTTTGAATTCAAGAGACAATGCCTAGAACCAACCGGGATCCTTGGGTTCCTCATCATGGCCCAGGGATGGGATCATCAGGTCCCCCCACTTAGAACCAGGGTTTAGGGTTGAGCGATCAGAGTAGATCAGGGTAGATCAGGGTAAAGGCTTGGTGTGCTGTAGAGTCTCGGCATCATTGTAAATGAGAGCTTGTTCTCAATTATCTTTCGAGATGAAATAAAGATTGAATGAATGAATAATATGTGTGTTTATATGTGTAGCCTATGCGTTGGTATGCGTAAGTAGGTTAGACCTTTTGAATATGGAAGGCTTCTTTTTCTTTCTTCTTCTTTGCTATATTGAAAGGTATAATCAGGGGTGTCAAACTCATTGTAGTTCATGGGCTACATACAGCCCAATTTGATCTCAAGTGGGCCTGACAAGGAAAACTTGAAAAATGTGTAGGTGTTGTTATTTATAGGTTATTCATATCCATTCATTTTAGTGTCAATAGAACAAGTACATTTTGAAAACGTCCTGAGATGTCTTAAGAAAACTAAGTGCAATTTCAACAATATGTCTTAGTTTTTCCACATTCAATCAGTCTACTGTGATTCCATGTGCATTACAATTTACAGATCACAGTGGCTCTACAAAGGCACAAAACTTAGTCACGTATTTTGGAATTGAATAACAATATTGTATTTTACTTCTTTATGATTTGAACAACTTGTCAAGATAGAAATTATTTTAATTTTCCATACATTTCCAGTCCTGTGTAGTAATGCTGGTATCACCACACCAACTAAAGTGGAAGCTATTGGGGAAGAGGTTGAGTTATCCCCTGCCATACAAACCATTTAAAAATCAAAATGAATGATTTTCTGCAATTTTCACACTTTGCAAAGTCATCCAGTGGGCCGGATTGGACCCTTTGGCGGGCCGGTTCTGGCCTGCGGGCCGTACGTTTGACACCCCTGGTATAATCTGTTTGACAAATATGTAGAGCTGCAAATTTGCAAACTTTAGTATGGTATAAATGGGATTAATGTATATAAAAAATATAGAAACTTATTGGACCTAACGTTAACCCTTTCAGGACATACACAGGTATTCATACATGCATTTCTTTTGATATTTCTTTATTTTTTTACACAAAGCAAAGAGCAAGGTCTCTGTTTTATTTGTTTGCAATAACTGGTTGTACAGATTACAGATGTACAGTGTATAATTTAAACGTATTCATATTAGTTTCTGCGTAAGGTATAGAACAGGACTGGAGGAGTAATACATTAAAAAAAATCAATCTTGGTTAGCATTGCACTATGTCCCTTCTTCCACTATAAAACAAGAAATAAAAAAAATACAACAATATAGACTTCTTTTTGATTGTTTTTTTTTAAATAAGATCCAAAAATACTTTTTTTTCCCACATTAGACAAGTAAACAGAAACAATTCAAAAGCAGCATGTATAATGACAGGAAGCCTTGCAGTAGAGTTAGTTTGAAAAATTACATTGGAGCCCCTTCAAACATTACTATGACTGAGTTTACTCTCATCTAAAGGTTACGATCCAGAAAGCATTGTACACTAAAAAAAAAGGGTTTGATGCTACTGTTGCTCGTAGTAGTCAAAAGTTGAAAGATGATTTGCACAATATTATTTTCGGTGTAGATTAAATTATATATTTAAAGGATATATTTAGAGTAGAAAGAGCAATGTGTTTTTAACCTAACCCTAACCCTTAAGTGGTCGCAGACACCCGATATTCGTCTACTCAGTAATAATAACCTATCTAAGATTGAACAGTGTCTCATTAATTTTTACTTTGCAAAGCACAATTTCATTTGTAGTCAATCAGCCACTAGCCCAGATTACTCTCCAAGTATATTGTAAACGTGTCTAATATCTGGAGTATTTACTGGAATTATACGCAAGTGGGTTACTTAAATCTTTAGACGACATAGGCAGCATCGGTAGGCCTGAAACCGGGTCTACCTTGGCGCGATCCATGGCCTGCTTGTAGTTGATCTTCTCCTTGGTGAGTGGGTCTGTAATCTCCTTGGCGTAGTAGGTGTCCGCCTGCAGCTCTCTCAGCATGCCACTGTCAATCATCTTGTCTCCTATGGCATCCTTGACGCTCACCCGCTGGCTGGTTCTAGGGTTGACCAACCCACCCGTCAGGTGCTGCGCCTCCATGTAGCGAATGGCCGTTTCCTTGGGCATCCAGCCTTTCTGAATGGCCTCCCCCATGGACAAGAGCTCCCTGGTCCTGGGGTCTTCGACGCCAGTGAAGGCCTTCTGGGCGTTGAGCAGCCGCTGGAGTTGACTAGGCTCGATGAGGCCCTTGTCAGCAGCCTTGTGGACTGGGTGTCTCTCTTTGGTGTTGACATCGATGATGCCTCCCGTGGCTGCCTGAGCTTCCAGTAGCCGTTGGGCTGTGGTGCTGTCTATCATCTTACGCATGCTGGCAATGCGCAGTGTGAAGCAGGTGCCAGTGTGTGTGTCAATCACCCCAGCGATTGGGTATATTTCAGTGGAAGCAGTGATGGATGTAGAAGGGGCGGATTTCACGGAAGTGATGGAGCTGGGGACGATTGAGTTGATTGGTGCTTGGGTTTTTTGGTCGTCTCCAGCAACAAGTAAGGCAAACTCTGAAATGGGCAATTTGCCGTCTTTGTATTTCTGCAGATCGTACTGCGTCAGCCGACCGCTTCTAATGGCATCTTTGATAGAATACTGCTTGCCACTCTTACGGTCCTGGATTACAGACGTCTCCCCATCCGGTCCCATCGAAGTTATCTCCTCCCAGTCACACTCAAGCTCCTGCAGGTGGATGTACTGTTTACGGTCAATGAGGCCCTGCACGTAGGCATCATAGGGGGACAGGTCCTTGCCTGTGGCTGGATCCAAAATGGTGATTTTAGTGGAGACGTGACTCTCTTTTGTTCTGGTCTCCGCATTTTCCTCTTTCTCCAGTTCGAGAAGAAGCTCTCGTATGGTGTTGTCGCTCAAGTGGATTTTGTCTTTTTCACCCAGGATCTCCCTCTCCAAGCGATGGACATCAGAATCCATCTTGATGCTCTTCTGCTTGTTAATGTGGGTTCTCTCACTCATCAGCCTCGTCTGCTGATGGAATGACAAGCCAATGTCATGTTTTTCAGATTCAAGGGTTCTTAGCTCCCGAGCCAAGTTGTCCCTTTCTCTCTGTAGTGCATCTCGGTTCCCAACAAGGTGTGTCTCCTCTTGTGAATTACTGGAATTGGATGAAAGGATCATGTTGGTTTTGTCAGTGAAGCGTCTGATTTCATCCTCCACATCTTGCCTCATAAACCTTTCATGGGATACTTGTTCCCTGAGGCGGTCTCTTTCGGCCTCTACCACCTGATCCTTCTCAATACGGACAACTTCCTTGTACACCGTCTTCTCGCCAGACTTTTCCCGCTGTAGGATTTCAAGCCTTGCATTAATATGTCTGACTTCCCTCTGGAGACGAAGAATTTCGCTGTTCTCCTTGTCCATGTCAGACCGCAAACCACTGGTCATCCTCTCCAACTTGGGGTCTCTCTCAACTTTCAGCACCTCTTCAACAACAATACTCTCCTCAACCGGTGGTGGAGCATTTTCAACCTGTGTGATGCGAAGTCTGAGTTCTCTGAGTTCCGACTCCACCTGGATCTTCCTCTGGCGCTCATCGCTCTCTCTCAGAATCCTCTCCATGTCCTCCACCTTGGTTCTCAGCTGCTGCAGCTCCAGGTCTGTCTGGCGCCGGGACTTGACCTCATCATCAAGTTTCCTGCCAAGCTTGTCATGCTCAACCATCAACCTTGGATCCTTCTGGAGGCGCACCACCTCCTTGATGACCACTTTCTCCTCAGGTTTCTGTCGCTCGAGCACTATGTACTTGTTTTGCAGGTCGAACACCATTTCTTCAGTGGTGCGGCGTATCTGTGTCTCATCACGCACTTCCTTCCTCAGGCGGTTCGCCTCTTTCTCGAGGAGCGGATCATCCTCATACCTGATGACCTCTCTGTTGAGGAGCCTGGTCTCCACCTTGGACTTCTCTGCCTTCCATTCGTCCCTCTCCATCCTGAGGAGCCTCAGCTTTTCCAAGATGGAGTTGTATGAGTTGTGTAGTTGGTACCCTTGGTCTTTGAGCCTCTGGATCTCCCTATTGTTTTCTGGGCTCCTCTCCTCCTTTACCACCTCTTGGAGGACCTCCTTCAGCTCCACCCGGGGCTTCTCAGAACGGAGGACATTCAAATCGGACGATACGAGGGTGGTGTGCCTCTCCAGATCCGAGCACTGCTTGCTGGACTCTTGTATCTCTTTCTTTATGCGCATGATCTCCATCTCTGTGTTGGGATCGATGCGGTATATCTCATTGACTGTTTCATTGATCTCAATTCGTGGCTTCCAGCCTTGCACTTCACGATACCTGCTTTGGAGCTCTGTAATCTCTTTGGATAAGTTGATGTTGTCAATCTTCTCCTCCTCAATGTTGGACTGTATTTTCTTTGATTCATTTATGAGTTCAGGGTCTTGTTCAATCTGTTTCACTTCCTTAATGATAACCTTTGGCTGGATAGTTTGAATGATTCTCTCCAATGAATTTATCTGGCTCCTTGTCTGGAAGATGTCATCATTGATCAGTTTGCTCTTGTTGCCTTCGTCTGTGATCTCCGTCTCAAAGCTACGGACAGCCCTCAGCATGGTTGGATCCTTTTCAACTTTGACCACTTCTTTCTTTACCACCCGTTCTTTGATGTTGGGCTTCTTCGCCTGCAGAATGGTGACCTCCGTCTTCATCTGAATGGTTTCCCCATCCTTCACCCTCATTTCATCCCTCAGCCTAACTATATCCGATTTCAGTTTGGATGCCTCGATGTCCATCTGAGGATCCTTCTCGAACTCTGTCACCTCTCTGGTCACCAGTTTGGGAGTGGAATTTTTTAGCGTGTCTTCCATGGCAGTGATTTTCCTAGTGGTCACCTCAATCTCACCCTGGATTGTGCTGCGCTTCAGGGACTCCTCGTGCAACGTGTTTTGGAAATCTAACAGATCAGTCTCCAGCTTTGGGTCGCGGTAGTATTGCAGTACTTCCTTTTCCTCGACACGCTCCACTCCCCGTCGACTCTTCAGGGACATCATCCTTTCCTTGAATGTCCTCAAGTTTGTCTCGGTATGAGTAAGTCTCTCCTTCTCCTCCTCCAGCTCTTTCTTTAGAGTGTCTGCCTCCAAGGTACTCCTCTGTTGGCTCTGCAGTTGAACATTTTGCTCCACCAGTTGTACCTTCTCTTCATTCTAGAAGAAGATTAAAAGTTCATGAAAAAATGTATGTAAATAAATAAAATGGCAAATCCTTTTTTTATGGCAGAGCCCATGATGACTAATAATAATATTCCCATTTATTTAAACCGTTTTTTGCACAGAAACCCATTCAACCCAGTAATAATAATAATAATAATTATTATTATTATTATTATTATTATTATTATTATTAACAATGATAGACAGCAAAAGGCGTTTGTGTTAACCCTGTGTTAAAAATTTGGGACATTTTTACAACATCTCAATAAAGTCTTATCATGTGCTCTCTTACCAGCGCAAACAGATTCTTAGCCAAGCTCATTTGTTTGAGACTCTGGGAGGTCTCAGCAGAAGTTTCAGCATAGCGGTTTACTAAAGCCTTTTCCTAAAAAACAGAAAAATACAAATAGTCAGGCAAAACATTTGAATTATTGGTGACTTAATTATTATGTAGATCCATGTGAAATCTGTAATGAATATATTGTAATGTGAAATGTGGTGAATGTTACCTGCTGCTGCACTGCATCAGCAAGTGTAGGTTCGTAAGGCCTCTTCGCAACCGTGGCTTCAGCATCCTCTACAGTACTGTTATATTTGTCAGCATTGGCTTCATACACCTGCATGATATGAACAGAGGAAATATCAATATGTTTTCATATTTGAATCTCCATAAAATGTTTTTATTTGTTCGTTACATTTTTATGTTACAGTTCATGTTCCAATAAAATTCAAACAAAGTCTCGCATCACAGTGTGCTTGAATTAAATAACAGAATACAAAAAGAAAGAAAATGTGAATACATGTATAACATGGCAAACACATTATTAAAAATAAATTATCTTCAATTTGAGTTAATTTTGTCCTGGATTTATATTGTGGAGGACTGTATTATTATCATCATTATCATCACTAATTCCCCCCCCCCCCCCCCCCCCCCCCCCCCCCAAGGCTTACACTGAGTAAACTCTGCAGGTCCTGAGACAGGTCAACCACCCTGTCCATGTCATCTCCCTTCCTCTGCAGGTCCTCCATCGCCCGCTGAAATGAAAGCATAACCTATGTTAAATAAACAATAATATGCATATCATTGGGTAAATCCCCAAGATGGTCTGTTTGATAACATCAATGCATTTTAATTAATTCAAAGACCATTTCTTGAAAAATACCGGCCAAATAAAAAATGTAATTTGAGGAGAAACACTTAAAGGTTGGTCGGTGTGGCCAGATGTACCTTCTGGGCGCTCTCCTTGGCATTAACCTGAGCTTGGTCATCACTGGGGCTGACCTGGTTCACAGGAAGGTTGGCCAGGAAGGAGTTCAGAGACCTGCTTGTTGCTTGGAACTCCTGGTTCTTGGTCGACGCCTCTTGCAAGAGGTTTTCTCTGAGAGGATGAAGAGTCATATATTGTATGATTATGATTAAACGTTCCTCATAAAATAAACCTTCCAATCATAACACACAGCTAAACCTCATCAATCATATGTCACAATACATTCACTAGAAATAAAAACTTGATTTCTATTCATGGTGGTTTTGGTGGGTTGCTTCCTCACCTCTCCTTCAGCTGGTTGCTGACGTTAGTGTAGCGGTTCTGGAGCTGTTTGACCTGGGTGCCCTGTCGGCGGATGTCGGGGCAGTACTCCTGGTAGCCCTGCTGCAGCGAGCTGCACAGTTGCTCTGTTTGCTCCAGGTCCTGAGCCAGCGTCTTCATCTCATCCTGGCTCCCCGACACGGCCGTGCGCAGGCTCTGCACAGGGGGTAGAAAGGAGAAAGTAGACCGTTGTTATCATTTTTTTGTGCCTGTGTTTTTTCCCCCCAAATGCTTGACTTCTAGAGGAACTTTGTTGTTGTTGACAGATGTCAGGTGTCACGGTGTATATTCACATTGCATGGATGTGAACATCAGTGGTTCACATTATAAATATGTTGCCATGTCCACTGTGTGGACCTATGTAAAAAAATTTATAAGATAAAGGTTATGTCCACACAGTAATGTCTCATTTACAAAAGTGAATATACCAATTGTACCAATTCATTGCTCGGCCTCTGCATTTTTTTTTAGCTCTGTATTTTATCCCTCCTGCTCAGGGATGTAGTGGGTGGGGGACGTGGGGGGGAGGCCGTCCCCCCATTAGTTTCAGCATGTACCAATTTTTTTACATTTTTTTAATTCAATTAATAAAACTAGGGATGTCCGATATTATCGGCCCACCGATATTATCGGCCGATATTGGCATAAAAAATCAATATCGGTATCGGTTTTTTAACCGATACCGAAATCGATTTTGAAATAATTTCAGACATCTGTTATGTTTCAAGTGAGGACGTGGTTTGATGACATCATCAAACGCGCCGCGCCGTCTCAGTCAATAACAAGCCTGGGCTGTGCGGCCGTGTAGCGGGACGCTAGTTGTAGCTGTGGTTATGTCAGTGGTTTGGAATTATTTCAAAGTTTCTACGTTGAATAGTAAAATAGGGGTCAGCGTAACATACTAACGCATTCTGCGAAACAGGTCTCATCACAACCGGTTCAGGTCCGCTGTACCGCGCTCACATTATTTTATTTATTAATCCGCACTTCCAGACCGTCACCGGGGCTTCAGAGTAATGTGTCCGAGGAGAGCAGCCCTCTCCCGGACACACACGCTAGCTTTTACTGCTGTTTTGTTTTTATTTATTAATCCACACTTCCGCTCGGCATAAAGCCTATTGCAATGAGTGTAAAGCGGAGGTTTCACGTGGCCGCATATATCGGTATCGGTTGATATCGGTATCGGAAATTAAGAGTTGAACAATATCGGTTATCGGTTATCGGTAAAAAAGCCAATATCGGACATCCCTAAATAAAACCGATTCAAATGTACTTTGAGCTAACAAAAAACCCAGAGAACACAAATTTCATCCAGTAACATGAATAAAGGATAAAACAAATAAAACGTTTCCATATTTGGCAAGTGAGAAACTTGATACTTCTTATAAAATGTGTGCACGCGCGTGCAGGGCCGGACTGGGAGCAAAAAAACTAACCCTAACCAGCACAGCATGGGCCACGCTGGTCAAATAAATAAATTAACCATTTTGCCATTTAAAGGAAGAGAAAAAAATTGCGAGTCCATCGCGAGTCCATCGAGTCAATCGCGAGTCCGGTCATACAGATGGCCAGTCCGAGCCTGCGCGCGTGCACGTGGGATTCTGTTTTTTATGACGTCATACCCAGCATCCCCCCATTAAAAAAATCCCCACTACACCACTGCTCCTGCTCTAACTTCACTGAGCTAAGCTGAGTTAACCAAATTAACCGCCATCTGCAAAGAATCACAGTTTCTATGCATGTATTACCTGGATCTTTTGGGTACGTTCCTGGAGGATATTTGGGGTGTCAGGAATCACACCATCTTCACAGAGACTCTCCTCAAAACCAGAGACGATGCCGTCCACCTTCCTGATCTGGTTTTCCAGGTTCAGAGACGCATTCGCCCTGCAGAGAAAACACCATGGAAATGATTGGAACAACCTTTTTTTCCTGCACCACCTGTATTTGCAGGTCTGCCATGTTGTAGCAACGTCATTCACAAAGACAAATATTTCGCAAGACTGAAATCTTTAAACACCAACATGGCGCATGTTGATGAATGCCCAGATTCTACATTTAAACTGTGACAGGCAGACTTACTTCTTGGTGTAGAGGTCGGACAAGCCGGCAATACTTTCCTTCTTGTTGGTGGCTTCGGTGAGTTTGAGTGGGAGAGCGGAGGAAGTGACGTTGGCGTCTTCGGCCAGGAGGGACTGCAGGTCAGCCTGGGCGGCCATGTTCTGCTGCTCCAGGGCCTTGATGGCCTTGGACGCTTTCTACAATAAAAGGAGTCACAAACAAAAAGCTGGATTAAAGAATGTGGGTTCATTTTTCTTTGTTATACCTACAAAACAAAAATTACAGGGTAGGAAATGTATATTTGCTGAATGTGTTCAGTATTATATTATATATTATATATATGTTGATTGTTGCTGATCAATAAAGTTAACAGCGGGTTAACATCCTTTGTCTCTTCTCCAGCTCCTTCACCTCTTGTTCCCTCAGCCGCTTGGCCAGATCCACCGCCGGGTCGCCACGGTCCAGAGGGACTCGCAGCCGGCTCAAGATGTCCTGCTCTGTCTGGGCCAGGTCACTGTCCAGCTTGTCCAACTGGTCGGTCAGAGCCACCGCTTTAGGATCCAGTGGAGCAGCAGACACTGGGGCTGAAGGATGGATGGATGGATGAATGGGTGGTTGGATGGATGGATGGATGGATTGATGGATAAATGGGTGGTTGGATGGGTGGGTGAAGGATGGGTGGATGGACGGATGGGTGGATGGGTGGGTGAAGGATGGGTGGATGGATGGATGATACATAAGAGATAATGGACACACATTATCCCGCTTATTATACAGCTACTTCATATCATATAATCATAAATCTGACACAAAATATAATAGCAACAATCGCGCATTCTTAGTCATTATTTAGGTAGCACACACATATTATGCACGCCTTCGACAGCATTCAAATGAGCCACTTTAATCTAGATTAACCTAGATTAATTCCAAGATTACAATTAGATTAATCTAGATTAAAGAAATTAATCTATGCCCATCTCTAATATATATATATATATATATACAGGGTTCTAAATTAACACCCGCCAACCCGCCAAATGCGGGTTAAAAATCATTTTGGCGGGTGTTAATAAAAACTTACTAGCCAGTTTGGCCGGTGATGCATGAGGCATGTCAGTCAGAGCCGCTCTACTGTTCTCGCTCCCTGGGCAGTACTGACTACATTTCCCATGAACACTGTCGTGATGCTACGTGATGACGTATACGACGCCCATTGGCTGCGCGCAGGCAGTGCAACCCATAGACATATATACGTAGACGCCTCATGACGTGCTGGAACGTAACCCAGCGTCGCCGCCATATTGGTTGGGTCTCCTCACTCTAGTCTAGCATAGGAGTCAACGGGAGAGCTATGCAGTATGTTGTGCAGCTTACGGCGCAGTATTGACACCAGATCGCGTGGGATTACCTTTCACAAGTAAGGTTGAACAATAATTCATTTTTTTTTCTTTTTCTTTTTTTTTAATTAATTCGTCCTGTATCATAAATAAATCTCTGCCGTTTGTAACAAACCAAACCGTGTGAAAATCCGGTAAGAATTCGGGGAGTTCTGCTTATTATTGTAGTTGGGGATACACTTCCTCAGTAGAAATGAATGCACTGGTGGCGCACTGGGGACCCATCCAAGATGGCGGCCGCGCTGCTACGTCAGCTCCAACAGGCAGCGTCAGTCTATGAGGCGTCTATGTATATTATGTCTATGGCGCAACCAACCAGCGCGAGTAACCATGGAAACAGAAAACACAAAGAAGAAGAAGAAGAAGAAGAAGAAGAAGAAGAAGAAGAAGAAGAAGAAGAAGAAGAAGAAGAAGAAGAAGAATGAATGAACGAAGCAGAAACTACCAAAAGAAGGGAGATAATGTAAATTAAAAAGTAACGTTAGCCTAAACATAAACTAAATGCGGCGGTGGTTGGTGGACAGAGTGGGGCGAGAGGAAGGAGGTGTGTGTGTCCGAGAGGGCTGCTCTCCTCGGACACATTACTCTGAAGCCCCGGTGACGGTCTGGAAGTGCGGATAAAAAAGAAAACAGCGGTAAATGCTGGCGAGTGAGTCCGAGAGGGCTACTCTCCTCGGACACGTTACTCTAGTGGTGGGCGGATCGATCCAAATATCGATAGTATCGATACCAAGTCGGTATCGGATCGATACTAGCCTGTTGGGATCGATTCTTTACTTTAAGTTCCGCTCTTGTTTGCAATGCTGCGGTTTCGGCAAAGAGGAAACAGCCAGGTCACCGGACTCGCCGCTCCTGTGTCAGCACAGAGCAGGCACACTTTGCTCCCCCTCCCCCTCTTGTGTTTAGATGTTGCGCCGTCACGCAAGTCACGTGACGCAAAGCAAAACAACTTGATAATAAAGCATTTTCTATTTAATTATAAACTTTGTTCTCATTCTGTCCTAGGTTTTAACTATTTAATAATAAAAAAGGAAACATCACAAAAAACACTTAAAGTCATGAAACTTAATTGAGATTTAGCAATTCAATGACGCATCCACCTTATTTATTGAAAAGTATCGGTATCGATATCGGCGATACTGGCCCGTATTTACTTGGTATCGGATCGATACCAAAATATGCAGTATCGCACACCACTAAGCCCCGGTGACGGTCTGGAAGTGCGGATTTAAAAAAAAATTTGTTTAGTGGAAATTCTAATTGGCTGGTAACTTTAGAAAGTTACCAGCCAAATTGGCTGGTAATCAAAAAAGTTAATTTCGAACCCTGTATATATATATATATATATATATATATATATATATATATATATATATATATAGGTTACTGTATATATAGATAGATAGATAGATAGTACAACAAAACACGTTTTTTCATTTAGAGGCAGGGCGATATCAGGCTTTCGCTATTTCCACTCGCTATAATTTGTTAGATTTGGTGGAGTAGTCGTCAGAATGTTTGGTTTGGATTTACCTGGTAACCCAAGACTATCAGTAACAATGAACGCAATAGCATGCGTTTAACCCATAGAGGGCAATTTGAGTCCATATTTACATCTTAACCTACGTTTTTACAACAATCCATGTCACTTTTCATATACCAATATGTTGTTTGGTTTTCCTTTAGTACAGTACCCTTTCTGTTCAATGCACCCTTTTCACAGAGGTGTCATCGTGGGACAAACACAGGTGTCTCTCATAACACTAATCATGGATCGGCTCCTTTTATGTACCAGGACTCGGTAGTAGACTTATCTCCACTAGTGTAGTCTACTGCGTGTCCTGGGACATAAAAGGGATCAGACCCATCATTAGTGTTATGAGTGACACCTGTGTTCATCCTACGATGATGCCTCTGTGAAAAGGGTGTATTGTTGATGAAGTGAACGTGACATTATTTGTGAGCCATGCTGTGTGATGGATCGGCACCTGCTTGCTGTATCTTGGCGGTCTCTGTGTTGTGGTTCTTCAGAGACGCCGCCAAAGCAGCTCTTCTCTTCTTTATGTCAGCCAGTTCGCCACCCAGCCTAGAGAGAGAGAGAGAGAGAGAGAGAGTCAAACTCGGGAGGCACAGGGGCTTACAGCACAGGTCAAGCCAACCTTCTCTAACCTAATACCCAACCCATGTCATTTCTGTAGTTAGGTTCTGCTAATTTCTGAGCGCTTATCTACTGCTGCGGCTGTTTGAATGAAACTCATTAGAGTGTGTGTTTGCTGTTGGTGTGAAAAAGATAAGATGGTACTGAGCCCAGACAGGATCCTAGTAGTAGTATAGAGTATAAAGATAACAAATTGCAAACAATAAAATTACAAATATGTAAATGAAAATATGTCTATAAACACAATAAGAGTAGAAGAGTAGAATAAATGTAAATGTTATCAGTAGCGACAGTAGCAAAAATTAGGTAATGGCCAGGATAGGAGTGAGTTAGACAAAACTATTTCCCGGAACTGGGCCACAGAATGACAGACTTGGACTTCACCAAGTCTTGTCCATGTGAACAGACGTAGCAGAGGAATGCCAGGTTCAGAAGGTTCTTACATGTCCACGTTGTTGATAGCTTCGGGATCAGGCGGGGGGATGATGAAGCAAACTCCTGGGAAGGTCTTGGTTGATCCATCACGGGACACGACGTCCCAGTTCTCGATGTCGGAGTTGGTCTTCAGGGTGAACCTCTCCTCTCTGGAGAGAGTGGCCTAGACAGATGGAAAAAAGAAAATACATTATGAACCAGGGTTTGTTATTTGTGTATTTTGTTAACACGTAAAAAGGAACGTTAGCAGGCAAATGTGGTGTTGGGTTGGTGCCAATGAAGCCAAATAAAAGTAAGTTAAACATTGTATCATTATAAAGTCTGTCACAGTAATAAATCATATATTCCATTCCCCCCCACATGTACATGGTTAACTTAAACCAACTACTTGAATTTAATCATAAATTACAAGTGTATTTTTTTCTTATTATTTCTTCATTTATGCATAATCATAACTTCTTCGCAATAATGCGAGTATCTCTGGAGGTTTCAACCACTCTGCTGAACTTTGAGCATTAAGGTGAAAGGTTGGGTGTCAGGCGTTACCTTATCCGTCTCCCAGTCACAGAGAGACTCCACGGTGATGGCCCTGGTGGGTGCCACGCGGCGCAGTTTCAGGGGCGCGATGGAGGTGCTGCGCCTCCTCAGGTCAGCTAGCAACGCTGCGCTGCGCTGAACAGACTTCTCCTCCATCTGGGACAGACAGACAGACATTGTTATCCGAACCCTGAAATGAACCTGACTGCATATATCAGGTTCCATTACAAAAACAACAGGCCTCTGTGACAAACGCCTCTACATACAATAGATACATTTTCAGTATCCATATATTTAATTAAATGAAAGAATTTCTCTTTACTGGCAGAAAATGTTTTTTCGAAACATAGTGTACAAGTCAGTGTTTCTGTTTCCCAACCGTCAGTGTTTCTGTTCTCCCAGGCACAACACAATCCCAAGCAGATATTTAAGGCACACCAACTTAAAGTTGTAGGGCATGATTATGAAAAATGTCACAGGTTTATTAAAATCTGACAGGCAATTGCATCAGTCATATGTACTGAAACCGGATAAGAACTTGCATTACGCAGAACAAATAATCAATAATAACACAAATCATGAATAGTACCAATTATATTAGTAACTTATGGCAGGATTATGTATTAAATCCCACAGAATTTCATGGCACACCTGATCTAGTCTCAAGGCACGTTGGGAATCACTGGTATATATAACCATGTGACTGTTGTTTTATTGTTTGCTGTATTGTTTGTTGTAGTTATTGTACTTCTTTCACACCAGACTCTCTGTGTACCTCAAGCTGTAGCAGGTTGTCAGAGTTGCTGTTCTTGCTAATGGTGCTGGGATCCAGGCTGCTGTTGACTCTGGTCAGTGTCTCAGACAGCTGCTCAGTGTCCAGTTGGTACTAGAAATGTAAGGCATTCAACAAATGATAAAATGGCACACACACAAGTTTTGCTAGTGACAGTGTCACCAACCGATTTAGAAGATGGATAGGTACTTTATTCATCCCGATGGGGAAAAAAAGGCAGCAAAAAATATCTGTATCAAAAAAATATTAATAAAATAAAATGTACATTTAAATAAAATACATAATTGACCTTGGTAATTTATGAAAATAGTATTATTTTAAATTAATAACTTAGTATTACCTTCTTGAATTCCTCAACATTGTCCAGATGTGCCTCTTGACAGATACAGAGATTGAGAAATTTTTGCCACTCGTTCCTCACCGCATCTTTCTGCGTCTGAAATATTAAAATCAAACACAAACATCAATGTCAGCTCAAACAGACTTCAGCAAACATCTGCATACAAACATCTGCATACGCTCATGTCTGAACAATTATAATGTGACTTTGTCACTCAATAGTAAAACTCCAGGCTGGTTAAATGAAAGGTGGCTATGGCTGGCTAAGAGGGTGGTTGACATATACCTCGATAGTGGCGCTTGCAGGGTGCTTGAGCTCCACCAGGCGGTCTCCGTCGTCCTGCAGTTTGTTCACCTCCGACTCGTGGGACAGCAGGTTGTTGCTCTTGAAAATCTGATGGAGGTCCAATCAAAGCTCCATTAGTTTGACTAATCCAACATGATGATGAGTTAAACATTTCATTCTGGGTTAAAGTCATTACAAAAAAATATTACCAAGAATGTGAAGAATCATGGTACCAAATGTTACACTATCACAATGTCTGCTTCTTATGAATTCAAAGGATCACCGAATGACACGCGCATGAAGCATATAAGCTTAAAAGACTACCTACTACCTACTCCTACTACCTACTCCTACTACCTACTACCTACTCCTACTACCTACTCCTACTACCTACTACCTACTCCTACTACCTACTACCTACTCCTACTACCTACTACCTACTCCTACTACCTACTACCTACTCCTACTACCTACTACCTACTCCTACTACCTACTCCTACTACCTACTACCTACTCCTACTACCTACTCCTACTACCTACTACCTACTCCTACTACCTACTACCTACTCCTACTACCTACTACCTACTCCTACTACCTACTCCTACTACCTACTACCTACTCCTACTACCTACTCCTACTACCTACTACCTACTCCTACTACCTACTACCTACTCCTACTACCTACTACCTACTCCTACTACCTACTCCTACTACCTACTACCTACTACTACCTACTTCCTACTACCTACTCCTACTACCTACTACCTACTCCTACTACCTACTACCTACTCCTACTACCTACTCCTACTACCTACTACCTACTCCTACTACCTACTCCTACTACCTACTACCTACTACCTACTACTACCTACTTCCTACTACCTACTCCTACTACCTACTACCTACTACCTACTACTACCTACTACCTACTCCTACTACCTACTCCTACTACCTACTACCTACTACTACCTACTTCCTACTACCTACTCCTACTACCTACTCCTACTACCTACTACCTACTCCTACTACCTACTCCTACTACCTACTACCTACTACCTACTACTACCTACTTCCTACTACCTACTCCTACTACCTACTACCTACTCCTACTACCTACTACCTACTACCTACTACTACCTACTTCCTACTACCTACTCCTACTACCTACTACCTACTCCTACTACCTACTACCTACTCCTACTACCTACTCCTACTACCTACTACCTACTACTACCTACTTCCTACTACCTACTCCTACTACCTACTACCTACTCCTACTACCTACTACCTACTACCTACTACTACCTACTTCCTACTACCTACTCCTACTACCTACTCCTACTACCTACTACCTACTCCTACTACCTACTCCCTACTACCTACTCCTACTACCTACTCCTACTACCTACTACCTACTCCTACTACCTACTCCTATACCTACTCCTACTACCAACTCCTACTACCTACTCCTACTACCTACTACCTACTCCTACTACCTACTCCTACTACCTAACCCTACTACCTACCCCTACTACCTACTCCTACTACCTACTCCTACTACCTACCCCTACTACCTACTACCTACTCCTACTACCTACCCCTACTACCTACTCCTACTACCTACTCCTACTACCTACCCCTACTACCGACTCTCTACTACCTACTACCTAATCCTACTACCTACTCCTACTACCTACTCCTACTACCTACCCTACTACCGACTCTCTACTACCTACTACCTAATCCTACTACCTACTCCTACTACCTACTCCTACTACCTACCCCTACTACCGACTCTCTACTACCTACTACCTAATCCTACTACCTACTCCTACTACCTACTCCTACTACCTACTCCTACTACCTACTCCTACTACCTACCCTACTACCGACTCTCTACTACCTACTACCTAATCCTACTACCTACTCCTACTACCTACTCCTACTACCTACCCTACTACCGACTCTCTACTACCTACTACCTAATCCTACTACCTACTCCTACTACCTACTCCTACTACCTACTACTACCTACTTCCTACTACCTACTCCTACTACCTACTACCTACTCCTACTACCTACTCCTACTACCTACTACCTACTCCTACTACCTACTCCCTACTACCTACTCCTACTACCTACTCCTACTACCTACTACCTACTCCTACTACCTACTCCTATACCTACTCCTACTACCAACTCCTACTACCTACTCCTATACCTACTACCTACTCCTACTACCTACTCCTACTACCTACCCCTACTACCTACCCCTACTACCTACCCCTACTACCTACTCCTACTACCTACTCCTACTACCTACCCCTACTACCTACTACCTACTCCTACTACCTACCCCTACTACCTACTCCTACTACCTACTCCTACTACCTACCCCTACTACCGACTCTCTACTACCTACTACCTACTCCTACTACCTACTCCTACTACCTACTCCTACTACCTACCCTACTACCGACTCTCTACTACCTACTACCTAATCCTACTACCTACTCCTACTACCTACCCCTACTACCGACTCTCTACTACCTACTACCTAATCCTACTACCTAATCCTACTACCTACTCCTACTACCTACTCCTACTACCTACCCTACTACCGACTCTCTACTACCTACTACCTAATCCTACTACCTACTCCTACTACCTACTCCTACTACCTACCCCTACTACCTACTCTCTACTACCTACTCCTATACCTACTCCTACTACCTACTACCTACTCCTATACCTACTCCTACTACCTAATCCTACTACCTACTCCTACTACCTACCCCTACTACCTACTCCTACTACCTACTCCTACTACCTACCCCTACTACCTACTCCTACTACCTACTACCTACTCCTATTACCTACCCCTACTACCTACTACCTACTCCTACAACCTACCCCTACTACCTACTCCTACTACCTACCCCTACTACCTACTCCTACTACCTACCCCTACTACCTACTCCTACTACCTACTCCTACTACCTACTCCTACTACCTACCCCTACTACCTACTCTCTACTACCTACTACCTACTCCTACTACCTACTCCTACTACCTACACCTATACCTACTCCTACTACCTACTCCCTACTACCTACTCCTACAACCTACCCCTACTACCTACTCCTACTACCTACCCCTACTACCTACTCCCTACTACATACTCCTACTACCTACCCCTACTACCTACTCCTACTACCTACCCCTACTACCTACTCCTACTACCTAATCCTACTACCTTCCCCTACTACCTACTCCCTACTACCTACTCCTACTACCTACCCCTACTACCTACTCCTACTACCTACCCCTACTACCTACTCCTACTACCTACTCCTACTACCTACCCCTACTACCCACCCCTACTACCTACTACCTACTCCTACTACCTACTCCCTACCTCTACTCCCTACTACCTACTACCTACTCCTACAACCTACCCCTACTACCTACTCCTACTACCTACTCCTACAACCTACCCCTACTACCTACTCCTACTACCTACTCCTGCTACCTACCCCTACTACCTACTCCTACAACCTACCCCTACTACCTACTCCTACAACCTACTCCTACTACCTACCCCTACTACCTACTCCTACTACCTACCCCTACTACCTACCCCTACTACCTACTCCTACTACCTACCCCTACTACCTACCCTTACTACCTACTCCTACTACCTACCCCTACTACCTACCCCTACTACCTACTCCTACTACCTACCCCTACTACCTACCCTTACTACCTACCCCTACTACCTACCCCTACTACCTACTCCTACTACCTACCCCTACTACCTACCCTTACTACCTACCCGTACTACCTCCCTACTAGGCTTAGCACCTACAACATTTTGGGATATCGGCTCAGGAATTTGCACTGTCCCTTTTTGACTGACAAGTCTTTGTGCAGATTTTCTGAAATGACAAGTACTAAAGTACTAAAGCAACCCCCAAAAATGAACAATTTAGTACAATTTAACTATGTTGTACATATTTTACAAACATGGTGATTCTAAGTGCAACACCTAGTGGTTGAATCTTAGGTAGTCTACCTGGACCATGGATTAATCCAAATGGTCTATTCAGGGTCCATTCAAAGTCTATTCAGTCTATTCAAAATGTATCCTCAAGATAGCGGCGATCCCTTTTATACGACCACAGCGTTCAACAACTTGTATTAACATTTGTTGAATGCTGCCTACACACAAAACCTACACACAAACAGTCTTGACATTTTCCCAACCGGGGTTGGGAAAATGATTGGATCAGGATTGAAGTGCAGCTTGTTATCTAGACAAACAGTCTATCACAAACAGTTTGGGTCTAACCTCGTACTGCCTGCGAACATCGGGCGGGTCCACCATGCGGTCACTCCAGTCTTGCTTCTTGATCTTGTCCTGCTCCTCTCCCAGGAAGGTCAACTCTCTGTTGCAGCCTTGCATGTACTCATGCAGGCTGTTCAGGTAGTGGCGACGCCATTTAGAGTTGTCCTGTGAAGAAAATGGAACAAGCATGATTATGCAGGGCTCACAGCAATGAGAGAAATAAGTGACTATAGCGGGGAATCACTACCCATTTATGGAGCAAACTCACCAAAAGATTGTTGTATTGTTTCTTGATGGCTGTGTATTGCTCCTGAAAGATAAGACCACCACCACCATTGTTATTCATTATGAATAATAATAATTCATTGCATTTATGAAGTGCTTTTAAAAAAAAAACAAAAATATATATATATATATATATATATATATATATATATATATATAGTGTGTGTGTGTGTGTGTGTGTGTGTGTGTGATATCATCCAATCATCCACTGGTGTGCATTACTTTTTAACATTTTATATTGATAACATTACTTCTTTCAAACTATTATACATATTTTATACATTACAAAAAACAGTAAAACAAGGAATTGAACATGCACAAAGTCTATTGTTATCTCTGGCCTAAATATAGGCCAGAGAAGATATGTACCATACCATTGTTTCATTACATTTGAATGGCTTATGAGCTAACCATTTCTGAATTGTTTATTTTCACCCTTTTTCTGTTGTTGTTTTTTCTCTCCCCTCTTATGCAAATCTATATCCACACAGTATAATTGCCTGTCAGACTGTAAGAGTGATAAAGGACTCTGTAAAAATAAATAAACAATAAAACTCACCTTGTTGCCCACAGAACCTGGGGAGAGCTGGGAGTTGTAGGCCTCCAGCTCTTTATGAAGGATGTTGTGGGAGGCAATCTGCTTCTCCAGATCAGCCATGGTGGGCCCAAACGCCTCCACATTCACCTCTTTCTGCAAACCCCAAACCCTCAGCATTAGTCGCTTGTAGCCATGTGTCCAATATTGGGTAACACTCCATAATAAGGGTCCTTAATAAATAGCAAACTAGTCATTAACTAACCCTTTGTTAATTGTTACTAAAATATCTATTTGCCACAAGTTAATGGTTTTTTAATCATTAATTAAATATTAGTTATTTGTGTATAATCTGTTTGTTAATGTTTTAACAAACAAAAAACAATCTATTAACAAATACTGTATTAATAGTGTTTTAATAGTTAACGAAATGTATTCTTGGCACTAATTAACAGTTATTTATTACATAATTAGAATGTTAAATGCTTATTTACAAACTATATGTTAATATAGAAGTTAATGACAATTAGTATTTAACTAATTGTTACTAAACTGTTTCTGCCTATCCCAATTGTTATTAAACTGTGTTTCTGCCCATCCCAATATGAACCACTTCTCATAGGACCCTTATAATAAAGTTGGTTACGCTTAATTAATATATTAGTAATATATAACTATCAGTGTGGGGCCCCTTATAATAAAGTTGGTTAAGAGTTATTCATATATTAGTAATATACTGTATAACTATCAGTATTGGGGACCCTTATAATAAAGTTGGTTAACCATAATTAATATATTAGTAATATATAACTATCAGTATTGGGACCCTTATAATAAAGTTGGTTAACCATTATTAATGCATTAGTAAAAAAAAATATATATATATATATATATATATATATATATATATATATATATATATATATATATATATATATATATATATATATATATATTATAATGTAATATTTATTGATTTTTTATTTGTATTTGTTTTTTATCCCTAGTGTATACCTAGTGCATACCTAGTGTATACCTAGTGCATACCTGGTGTAAACCTAGTGCATACCTAGTGCATACCTGGTGTAAACCTAGTGTAAACCTAGTGAATACCTAGTGCATACCTAGTGTATACCTAGTGCATACCTAGTGCATACCTAGTGCATACCTAGTGCATACCTGGTGTAAACCTAGTGTATACCTAGTGCATACCTGGTGTAAACCTAGTGTATACCTAGTGCATACCTGGTGTAAACCTAGTGTAAACCTAGTGAATACCTAGTGCATACCTAGTGTATACCTAGTGCATACCTAGTGCATACCTAGTGCATACCTAGTGCATACCTGGTGTAAACCTAGTGTATACCTAGTGCATACCTAGTGTATACCTAGTGCATACATAGTGCATACCTGGTGCATACCTGGTGTATACCTAGTGTATACCTGGTGTAAACCTAGTGTATACCTAGTGCATACCTAGTGTATACCTAGTGCATACCTGGTGTATACCTAGTGTATACCTAGTGTATACCTAGTGCATATATAGTGCATACCTAGTGCATACCTGGTGTATACCTAATGTATACCTGGTGCATAATGTGTCTGAAGTTTTGCATTAAAGTAGTTGTAGAACTACTACAATGCAACACAGACACATTGTGCAATGTGTCTATGTGTCTGTATTTGTCACTTTTGCAAATAAACCAAACTAACGAACTAAGGGTTCTCCCAAAAACGGTGTGAGAGAAGCCGGAGGCCGTGTGACAACACCTGCTTCTGGTTGAGCACGGGTCCCCAGTCAATCCTGGGCACCAGAGCCACGTCATCCACCTGCTCGTAGATGTCCCGGTAGTATGCACAGTCCTTCAGCCAGCGCTCATGCAGCCGACTCAGACTGGAGTACCACAGCGAAGAAACACACACACACACACACACACACACACACACGTATCCATCAATACCAACAGAGGATATACCAAACACATTGTAATCCAAACCACAGCGAGAGCACCACTTCACACACTACTACTCACTGTTATATTTAGCAGATCACATTTATCCAAACCATCGATCAAACCGGTGTCATGGATTTATTAGTATATCCACACAAAAAAAACACGTTTGTGTAAACAACAATGTTGTTAATGTTGGAAACATTTGGAAACAATATTGAAAACAACATTTCCAATGATACCACGGTCATGAATGTGGTCATCACAGGACTGAGATATAAGCTGATTATTTAGGCAGTAATTCTCAAAAAATGGGCGGTGGTGAAAAGGCTGGGTGATAGAAGGGGAAGACAGCCTGCTATGTGCAGGATGGAGTTGTGGCCCTAAGCACTCACTCGCTGGAGATCTCATTGGCCTGGGGGTGTTGCAGTTTCTTGGCCTTGTCCACATCCAGGAAGAGATCCTGAAGCAGCCCCTCCACATGGCCCATCTTCTCTGAGGTCTCTGCCTGGTGCTTCAAGGGCGCATCCTTCTTCTCATTCTCAGCGTCCTGTCGGGAGACCAACAGTCACTTGGGTCATACAGGTGTGTATTATGGGTTTGTGTATGTGTGAGTGCATTTGTGTGTGTATATGTATGTGTCTATTTGTAAGTGTGTGTATGTGTGTGTGTGTGTGTGTGTGTGTGTGTGTGTGTGTGTGTGTGTGTGTGTGAATGTGTGTGTGTGTGTGTGTTTACTCACCACAGCCAGCAGCTCTTCAGCTCGAAGTATTTCTTGCTCTACTTTGTCTGCATTCTCCTGCATGCGGCATATCAGCGAGGCCAAGAGGGTTGCTTGGGACCTGGGGGACACAACACCACGTTACGGCAACACTGACTCACCCAGCAGATGACTGGTGGTTGCTTGACCGCTATGTAACTCTTCCCCAGAACCGTAAACCAAACAAGCTCATGGACATGGTGCATTTTTTCAGAAGGTTGAGTGTAGACATATTTGAATGCTAGCTTTCTGACCAGGGCTGAACAATCCAGCTGTTGGAAACAATCCAGCTGTTGGAAATCATATGAAGAATCGTTTCAAATGGAACATCCATCGTGGCACCCTTCAGGATTTGCCAAGTAGGAGTACACCCAGTGGCTCATCTCAGTGTGTGGACCGAGCAACAACACAGATCTTTACTTTATAATCAATAATCTGTAAATCATACGTCTTTATATTCTAAAAAAGTCAAGATTAGAACAAAATCTGATCCATTGTGTTGATTACAGTCGGTGTGTCTAAGTTCCCCCCACTGTCCCTGTCTTGTGTTTTAGTCTGATGGTTTAACAGTAACAGTGGTGACTGACGGCCATCCTGTGAGCAGATCATATCCTCTACCTTAAAGGAACACCCTGCTCCCTCAGCGCTACATATACACCTTCTATGACCTTCCTATATGACCTTCCTCTATGACCTTCCTATATGACCTTCCTCTATGACCTTCCTATGTGACCTTCCTATATGACCTTCCTATATGACCTCCCTATGTGACCTTCCTATATGACCTTCCTCTATGACCTTCCTATATAACCTTCCTCTATGACCTTCCTATATGACCTTCCTATGTGACCTTCCTATATGACCATTCTCTATGACCTTCCTATATAACCTTCCTATGTGACCTTCCTATAGCCTTCCTGTGCACTCCAAAGCACGTGTTCCCTAGAAGAAGTCCCTTTCGGCTGTGCATGGCGATATTCTCCCAAAACACAACTCTAAAAAGCTCTCTAACCTAACCAATTCCACGTTGTGCTGATTTAGCTCCTATGCATCCTCATACCAAGCAGGGGTTTTAGTGAGCTAATAGACTCATACCCAGCAGGAGTTTTAGTGAGCTAATAGTTATATTATATAGGTGCCCTTGATTATACACCTAAGGGGCAGAGTGACAGAGTGGTGGCTAGGGTGTTCAACTCCAGGCAAAAGGTACTGGGTTCGATCCCCAATGTCCGCAGCACATTGGGAATCGAACCAAGTACCTTCCGGTACCTAATAGGCATCCTGAAATGCTTAACCCCTACCTCCTCCTCCTTGATTATTTCTATCTGTAAGTCACTTCGGGGGAAAAAAGTGCAATGACCGAATGGTATGACGAGGTGGTTGATGTACCAACGTCATTGTGTGTGTGTGTGTGTGTGTGTGTGTGTGTGTGTGTGTGTGTGTGTGTGTGTGTGTGTGTGTGTGTGTGTGTGTGTGTGTGTGTGTGTGTGTGTGTGTGTGCGCTTTGAATGTTCCCAGTGAATAATTATTTACAATGCTATATGAGCCATCCCCACCCAAAGGGTTGGGTCTTCACTTTGGCCTCACCTTGTGAACTTCAAAACATTCCATGTTTTATGTTTGTCGGAATTATGAGACACTTTGTAAAGATGCATTTTTAATAATAACCTCAGTGTTATTTTCCTTCTCTCTTTTTCCCCACTTTCTTTTTAAGTACAGTTTTACTTTTGTTTGACTAGACCAAACCATATAATCAAACATGAAACAAGACAAACTGGTATGTTAAAATAAATATACATTTCTTTGAATATACATGTTCTGTGCTTTTGAAAAGGTATTTTTAGATCTTTTACAACCTTGAAATATTTAAAGTACAGTGCACCACACACCAGAGCTAAACGGTGAGAGACCTAGCTCGCAAAACTACATACCACACTCCTTTAGAAACTACTCATTAAACTGCCATATGGGAGGGGAGTCTGAAAACACTAACTATGCTGAAAGGGAGATTTATACAAATACTCTCATTTGACTTTTATAAAAGAATAAGCAATAACTATGGTTAGGTGTGGAACAGCATCGTTGGTTCAGGACAGAACAGTACAGCACATTTCATAGTGCAAAGTGTTCTCATGTACTCACATTATATTATCCAAGGTTAGTAAAAACCTTTTTTGTATAGAAATGATTAACTTAGTTTGTTAATACATGCATTTTTTCAGTCAGATATCCTGACAGGGAAATCAACATTGCATTGGGCCAAAAACTAAAATCAACACTGGATCATCAAGACTTTGAGCAAAACCAATAGGTTGATGCACCAAGGACCATATGTCTTCACATAATGATGACCTCATGTTGTACTTCATTATATTTTATATCACATGCTTTTAATACTTAATACTCATCTTTTCTTTCATTCATTCATTCAATCTTCACTGAATCCTATATATTAATATATTAACACCTTTGTCTGTTTGTGATACCTTGTTTTTTTTTAATGCAGCCACATCACTTTTAGTACAAAATTTACTTTCAGCTGTGTGTGTGGAGGAAAGGGGTGGGAAATTATTATTATTTTGGGTTTACAAGGAAGTGGAAAGACATGGTGAGTCTACACTTGCTACGAGAAGGTATGACAATAATAGATGAGTGATCTACTGCTTGCATCTGGTCAGGCAGGTTAGTTCATCCCTGAAACCTACCAAACATTCCTCACAGGAATGATCAATGGCAACTCTCACGTGTGTGTGTGTGTGTGTGTGTGTGTGAATACTGTCAGGCTGCATTAGTCTACTATCTTCCCGATCTCTGTCGTCATATTTTTTACATCCCCATAGCAACCGGCTCTGATATATCATCAAAAATCACTCAAAACAAGATTGCTGTGATCTGCAAATGTCCTGCAGAAGGCATGAGGCCATTGGCCACGATGCACGCAAGACCAGTATCAACAAGGTGTCACGCACACACACACACACACACACACACACACACACACACCTCTGCTTTAACAACATTTAGATGTCCTTCTAGGGGTCATTCTAGGGGTTTCTAGAATGACATAACATGCACAAGTCTAGAGTTTCCATTCCTACGGTTAAACATTGTGTATGTATTTTGTGTTCCCCCGAGGTGAGGATTATATACTACTATTTTCTGTTCCTTTATAGTCCATTGTTTTATCCGTGTTACTGCCACACCTTTTGCACTTTGCCCCTTGCTGTACTTTAAATCTTGATATGGTGTTGGCTCAGGATGTCGGTATGTTTGTATATTTTAAGACCGAAATCTACATATAACATAAAGCGGCCATGAAGTATACATGAGAGAGAGCTAAGCCACCCTCTTCTGCCTTGCCCTTCACACGTTCTACCTCATTCTACATTTTTCAACCTCGTTCATATTACTATTAATATGCTACCTCACACAAGCTTTCGGAGGATATCGGTACAATAGCAGTAGAATAGTAATAGTAGTTTTTCAACAATATTAGTATTTCATTGATGTTAATATGTTGGTTGTTGTATACTTAGAAGGCTGCCCTGTGTTCAACCCGCTGTCCACTAGGTTGTATTGCAGTACTACTGTAACACTGATTTGTAATCTTGAGGTATTGTGTGAGAGCAACAATAGTGAACTAAAAGGTCAATAGCATCACACAGTATGCAGCATTATGGTGTATTGAAGTGTGACCCTTGTATGGTATTGTGAGTGTAGGGCCACAGTGTTGCCAATACAGAGCTCCCATAAGAAATGTAGATGGTGAGGAGTTTGATACTTGATGGCTCCCTCCCTTCCTGAGATGACTAATGAGTGGCTGCCATCCCCAATGATTACGACAGTGGAAAAAAAGAATGAATGAAACAATGAAGTTGTCCACTCCTTAATGCCTTTGTTGGTTTCAAAGATGACAGGTATAATAACGCCCTGCTGTAATTGCAAGATAACTGCAGGGCTGCCGACAGCAGTGATGGCAATATGTCACCAAAATACAACACAGTTAGAAAGTGCCTCACGCAACCCACGATCTAAACAGATATCTATCAATATCATCATGTCAAAAAAAAAAGTATATTTAAAAATACATTTTAAATATGAGCTGCTCACTCTGACTTTAACGTTTAAAAATCAGTAAGCTGTGCTAGAAAGAATGGTCGAACACAAGCCGATGTGTTCTCTGACAGAGAGAGTCCGAGATCTGAAAATGGGAAAGGATTTGTTCGATGATCAAACTCTACTCGTGTCGGACCTTGATTCTCTACATTGTGGGAGCACTCAAGGTCCTGCTAAACCATCCATGTGCTGTCTCAAATCCTCAGGTATTTATATTTCAAATAGAACATGAGAAAACTTGAATCTGGGAAAACCATTTCCTAAACTATCTATCGATTTACATGTTACACCTAACTTAACTTTCCCAACCTCAAATTTGTCTTCGCCCTCTGAACACATGCAGGACAGGGGAGGATCGAGGATACAGTAATAGGACCACAGCGATGGAAGTAACAGTAACTTTCACAGATAGGTACTCGACATGAGTGACACAGTTTTCAGTCTGGGACAAAAGTGAGGAGAAAGGGAAAAACATAACCAACAATTAAAAAGCGCGCACACACACATGGTGGACAGATTGAACTCACTTGCTGATCTTCCCGGGGACCTTCACTGTGTTCCCCTTTTTCTTTAACATCCTGAGGGTCCTAGGTTAGATCCCTGCTGACAGCCCAACACAATCTCTCTCTCCTTTCCCTTTGTCTCTCTCTCTGTCTCCGAGTCTGTTCTTCTCTTCCTCTGGCAGACTCCTTTGCTCTTTTTTCTCTTCCTTCACAGCTCTCTATCCTCACAGCCACTGTGACTCTAAACACAACTCGCGTGACGCCCACCTCCTTGTATCTTGGCTCGAGGCGTTAAGTGTGTGCGTCTGTGTGTGTGTGTGTCTGTGTGTGTGTGTGGGCTCAGTCCTGTGTTAAAATGACATGGGGCTCATCTGGGCTGGCTCCACCTGCCACACCCAGGGTGACAGGTGAGCCTCCCTCCCACCTATCCACCTGGTTAGGTTAGGACCGGACCAACCTGTTTTATCCTCCCCACCCTCTCCCTCCCCACTCCCTCCTCCGCCTCCACCCACACTTCCATCTCTCTGGTTGAATCTTTCTTCTTCGCTCCTTGCCCTCTCCTATTTCACCATGGGGCCATCTCGCCCTGCACCCCACCCTGGCCCACCCTACCCCACCACACCCCCCTCTGTTGAGTCTGGCATACGACTGGTCTGCATGCTGGTGTGTGTGTTTCTGTGTTTGTGTGTGTGTGTGTGTGGGTGTGTGTGGATGTGTGTGTGTGTGTGTGTGTGTGTGCTCAGTCTACAGTAGCTGGTGTCCTAACTGTCCTAAAAAAAAGGTATTTGTTTATTTGGTCTGATAATTTCTGAAAAATGTGGGGAAAAAAATTATCAAACGGGTGTCTGCTATTTACCACAAAATCCCCCAGAAATTAAGTCATAAGCCCTGCCAGACCAAACAGGCCAACAGAGTAAGTCAATCGCACTGGAAAAACAATGAATGTTATATTACTTCAACAAATTAGTCTTATATTACTTTTATTGAACATGATTTGGCACATAGCAATCAATTGATCTGACATTATGGAGTTCAGACAGGCAAGCATATTTTAATAGTACATTTTCGTATAATCGGCCTAATGGACATTTTGAGGGTCATGGGGCTGTTGTTGAATAATAGAGATCAGGTCGTGGCCTGAAAAGGTTAAGAACCCAATATGGATGGCACGGGGGGCGCTTTTAAAGACATCCAAAGCACTTAGAAAGTGTTTGTCGCACCCACCTGGGTGATGCATGCATGCAGTATGCACCAGAACGCTCACCACACACTGGCTCTCACAGTAGAGAGATGAGGAATGAAATTATCCAATTAGAGACCAGGGGATGATTAGGCGGCCATGTTGGTACAAGAGCCGGGTTGGGAATTTGGCCAGGACACCGGGGTTAGCACCCCTACTCTTGCGATGAGTGCCACGGGATCTTTAGCGACCACAGGGAGTCAGGACCTCGGTTTTAACGTCTCATCCGAAAGACGGTGAGACTTAATCTTTCGGTGGTTCCATTAATGACTTCACAAATGTCTTAAAAAATGGACACGAAGAGAAACACAGAGATGACGCCAGTAGTCCACAATGTAGCCCTAAAGCTTAATCCTCTGTAGACCAAAGGCCATTATGCCAAAGCATGTCAAAAACCCTTGAAGGGACCCTACATATTGATTCAATGCCCAATTAAATCATAATATATAATCTGGGACTCGTGGTCACATTTTAATTTAAATGTATTAAAGTAAAAATGTATCATTAAATGTGTAGTATGATAGCACAAGGTGAAGATGTTTCTCGACACAGTATTACTATGGCATCTCTCTGTAGTACTGAAAGCATGCTAGTCATTCAGCGCGAGGGCGTCTCTGTAATACATCAACAATGTATGACACTCAGGGACTGGAATGTTGCTAGGCAGCTTTCATAGCAACCGTGCTCGCTGTACAGACATCAGAATGAGTCTTTGTTGCGTCCAACGGGTCACCAGTGTCACCTTCTCAGAAAGGACAGAATAAAATACAGCTATAAACTATATTCTTGGTGTTATATTTTATTGTTTGAAACCTTCTGTAACTCTCCCTACACACAAGCTATATTTCCATCAGCTGTACGCCACACTTAGCAGTAGAGTACTTCAACAAGGCCGTTTTAGAAAAGGGGTGCAGGTTAAATGTTATAAAGTTCCCGACGAAGATCCAATTTGGTCGAAACGTTGGCATTGTTTTTATAAGTGAAAATGAACACCTTAGTTGGGACGAATAGTACAGTCAGTGTACAGACTACTGCAAGCTATACATGTACCTGACCTGCAGGTCAAAGCGTAGTGGTGAGCTCCTGTAGCTTTAGTTTGTTAGAAGAATCAGGCTTTTCACTAGTCTGTTCTGGGATGTAGTTTAAAGGGTTTGTTGGCTTATTGCTTCCTGTCTACATACGTTTGTTGATATGCCGGTAGTGTTTTAACGTCATTGTTCATTCAGGATCATACCTGCACTAGGAGACCCCTCTTGTGTCCCATCACATTTTCAACAGCATTTATAGGGATTATATTTACATAATTGAAGCCTGCTCTGTAAGTTCTATATGGCCAATGCAATTAGATGACATTGAACATTAATGTAATCCATTCATTACATTTATTGGTGTCATTTATGAGCATTTAGTAAACGTGTTTTGTGGCTGACTGGGGTGAGACTTCAGTGAGAATGTACAGTTTAGGAAAGGATAGGAAGAAGACAGGGGCTCGGGTGTGACAGACACACACTGACCTACAAACAAACAATAAGCGGGTTGGTCTGGTTAGCAGAATATATAATGCGTAATATGAACAACACCTAGTCACTATTGTGTTGCAGTAGGCTACTTAACTGCAAGGAATGACAGGGCCGAGGGTAAAATCAAAGCAAAGAAACAGCAATTCTCCCTGGGCACTGAATGGATGCCTATCTTTTGTATATATTATTGATAGAATGCAACTAAGCAACTTCTATTGTCAATAACAAATGCAAGGTTTGTTACTTACTTACTAAATGGTTTTAAAGCTAACTAGGCAGTGCACACCCTGCTGTGGTATTCCATACAGTTACACATCCACACCCCAGAGACGCGACAAATAATCACTCACACCTTGAAACACGTTGGAGGAGTCATCCCACATCCGGTGCCTCAAGGCTCTATGCCTCCCACAGGTATAGAGGCCGCATGCCTCCCACAGGTATAGAGGCTGTATGCCTCCCACAGGTATAGAGGCCGCATGCCTCCCACAGGTATAGAGGCCGCATGCCTCCCACAGGTATAGAGGCCACATGCCTCCCACAGGTATAGAGGCCGCATGCCTCCCACAGGTATAGAGGCCGCATGCCTCCCACAGGTATAGAGGCCGCATGCCTCCCACAGGTATACAGGCTGTATGCCTCCCACAGGTATAGAGGCCGTATGCCTCCCACAGGTATACAGGCTGTATGCCTCCCACAGGTATACAGGCTGTATGCCTCCCACAGGTATAGAGGCCGCATGCCTCCCACAGGTATAGAGGCCGCATGCCTCCCACAGGTATACAGGCTGTATGCCTCCCACAGGTATACAGGCTGTATGCCTCCCACAGGTATACAGGCCGTATGCCCAACCTTCCTTTTTAACACAAGCGGCGATGAAATGCATCAACCTTGGCTTTAAGACATTCTTCTAAAATTAAAAAATTAAAGCCATAAGAATTCAACAATACCAGCTGCCTTCTGATGACTCGATCCTATTTTGGACTTGAAATGATCATGACAATCAAATGCACCAGACAAGAAATTTTTAGAGCAAATGTCACTTATTTTTATTAGAGGCCTTCAAAATCAAATTCATTCATACATTCTTAGCAGTCATTTCATTGATTTGTTTTTTGGGCATTACACGCCTACTTAGTTTCCAATAAAACTCAAACATCAATTAAAAATACCTTGCCCACACTTATGATGGTACAATGCAAATAATTAGCACAAACTTCCCTGCCCTACCACTCAGGTTTAACACGGGGGCAAGGGAATATACATTTCTTAAAATTAAAAGAGTAGTTAACCATATTAAAGCGAAAGAGTAAGCTTACAGTGAGAGGGTTCCCCTATGAGATGGAGATCCTGGCGAGCTGGGTTACAGAATGCTAGTCTACAGATTACTAGAACTAGTGTTCAAGGTTACTCAGGTGTTCACAAGAGGAGAGATTGGTGTTGGAGACAGACGTGAAAAAGTGGGACGTTGTTTGGATTGATGCAACCGAAGTTTGGGAACTGTAGAGCACACAAATGATCATTTTGAACATGAAATTATGGTAGGGTAGTATATTTAAATGTACATCCAGCTGCGCAAAGTAAACTAGACCAAGGTAGCCTTGACTTAAATTTAAATAAACGGAGTACCCCAAACCTCCTGAAAAGAAGAGACGAACATTTAAGTTGCCAATAACAACATCCTCTGGCAAGAAGGTACCCTGTATATTGACATTACAAGTTTAGACGGCCAAGCTTCAGGAGCGTTCAGGAGTTTTTTAAAAAAAAAACAACCCAGCAAACTTCTGAGAGAGGAGGAGGCTCTGTATGTTAAATAGGTGGTCCAACGTCAAACCCAAGGACTTGAGGAATGGGCAAAAATCCATAGGAAAAAAAAAAACAGTCAAGTTGGTTAGTTATCATTAGTGTTAACTGCGGTGTACATATTCAAATGTGTGTTGGATGGCCTGATTTAAAAAACAGATGCAGGCAACTCTCCATGGTCAATGAGAACGGCATTTATTCTTCTCATTTTCATCTTAACATCTTCCTGCTCAGGAGAGAGCAGGCAGAACAAGAGCAGATAACCCAGCGGTTTTGACTAGGATGACCACCCCATATTCACCTGGCTTTCCCTTGCATGATTATGTATATTTAAAGAACTAAAAAACAAAGAATAAAAACCACAAAAAAGATAACCCGACGATACAAGAGCCCATACATACATTATCCTGGATGTCCTGATCACGGTTGTCCAAACAAATTGAACTGGCTGTCCCATCAACTAATAGCATACTGAGGCAACACTGGGATCGTCAGATCTGGAGCCCAGGTTTCCACCATCAGCGAGCTTCACTGAAAAACCTCTCATACACTCATGAATCACAGAAAACGCTTTCATGAGGACATTTAAATGAAAGAAATATGCCAAACAGGCTTGGTTCAGCCCAACAGGGATATTGTTATTGGTGCCAACAGTGAGTGCAGAAGGCCCATGGTGAAACCACACAGACCGACATAGGCCACTTTATTTCAAATGGATTAAATTACTTTTCCTTCACATCCATAATGACCGGCCACAGACTGTAGGATAACCCCGATCATACGACCCCAAAAAGGTGAGAAAAAAAAAACAAGAAAGGGAAGAGAACATCATTTCAGTTGACAATTGGGGCCTGGGGGCTCGCCGTTTTATGGTGTGCCTTCTGGCTCCTCCTCCCGGAGGCCCTTTGCCAGCGAGGCCTGGGGTTAGATTTAGCTGCCAAAGCCAAAGATGCCCTTGATGTAGCCGGTCAGGCCGCCCTTGCCCTTCTGCTCCACCTTGTCGTCGAGCGGCGGGAACGCCACGTGGTTGAGAGCCAGGTCAAAGAACAGCGGCTTGCAGGGGATGGGCTGGAAGCCCGGGGGGAAGTGCACCAGATTAGGCTGCTTGCCCACAAGGGCTGGATCCAGCCGGAAGGTTTCCAATCGGTCGCAAAGAGGCTGCAGAAAAGACATTTTGACACAATTGATTGGAAATTGAACATTGAAACTAAATTGCTATCTAAATTAGAATGAGAACAAGATAAATGCTTAATGTGATAAAAAAAAATTAAAAAGCGGTGTGGCGTTGCTGATGAACACTGGAGGAAAAGAGGCAAGTATGATGTCACCGTAGAGACGCAAGCCCAGTGCTGCTTACCGTATTGTCCTTCACCGGGTGCTGCGACGGAGCCTCATTCACCTCCTCTGTGTCTGAAACAACAGCAGCCTCTGAGTCCCCACGTGACCCCTGACCCCCGATGCACACCCCTCTCAGGTAGAGCTGGGAGATGACATCACCCTCCCACCCAGCACACATCGTCCTGCACATGAACACCTTTATATTGACTCTTTTGCCCAGTTTACTTTTTTTGTTTTGTTTTGTTTTTTTGTCATCAACGCTTAACGCCTTGAGAACGTTTCTTAGTGATGTAAAAAACATTACATTTAGTCCAAGTTCATTTCACAGTAAAGCAACCTCTAAAATCAAGAAGACAAACTTAAAACAAAAACATTCACAGAAGATGTCCATCTACATTGCCTAGCTCTGATTTCAACACTTGCATGTTCACGTTAGGCTGAGCTGGACAATAAAATGTGCCGATAATACAGCGCATTACAACCTGCGTACACAACGGCTGCCCAATCATGTTAGAACTTACCTAAAATAGCGGCAGCCTGAAGGGAGTACTTCTCAGCATTGACCTCAGCGATGAGTTCCTGAACATCGGGCAGATCCTTCATTTGCCAGAAAAAGGAGGACACAAATGAGGTACAAATACAAGACAGAGGTACAAATACATTGTCACAAACCCACACCGTCCAACTTTAGAGGCTTCCCATGAAAGAGTACATCAGACGGTGTGTCTCCAGCAATGGTAAAATGCACTTCTGGTGTGGCTAAACTGGTGGTGATATGCTGTTGGGTTGTGCGAACCTTGTTGCCGAGACTCTTGGCCTTAGACTGGACCTCTTTGGCATACTTGAGCACCCTCTCGTACAGAACCAGCGCCTCGCTCCACTTCTTCACCAGCACATACGACTGGGCGATGAAGAAACACCTGGAGGAGAGTGCGAGGGGACACTCTTCAGTGTGGGTAATATGTGTGCCAACCGTTACCTTACTTCATTACTACAGTCATTTTGTTGTTATTTTAACTACTTTACTTTTGTATTTTACCCAATTCCTTAGTTATTTTCTATTTATTTATCTACTTCCTTTCTTATTGTTATTTTATTTTTATTTTACCTAACCCTTTTACTTATTTCATTTTATTTGAGTGTTTATGAACAGTTGATGGATGGATCAGGCAAAGCAAAAACATCACTGCTAATTGTACATGTATGACTTTGTATGTGACAAATACAACTTTAACTAGTTTTTGTGTGTGCGAGTGTGTTACCTGTAGGCCTTGTAGACCAGAGTCTTGAGGGCCATCTCCTTCTGGAAGGTGTGGTCTTCCTCGAGACCCTGTAGGGTGGACAACTCTGCCAGACTCTGGGGGGGCATGCCAGAAAGTGAGAGAATAGTAAATGTTGAGAAAGACTATTATTCACAATACAGTCTGCACTGAAGCCTCCACTTTGCGTGTCTGTGTGTACCTGGAGGATGATCTCGTAGAGGCGGATGAGGTCCTGGGGCTTGGGCCCCCTCTTGTTCTCATCGTTGTGCGGGTCCTTGAGTTTGGCCTGCAGTGTGTGGGCCATGCTCTCGTTCCTCTTCACCACCGTGCACAGCTTGATGTAGCTCAGGTAACTAGGTAGACCAGGGAACACAACACCCCATCACTAATACCTCAACTCTCAGCATGGGAGAGCAATGCCTCAATAACCCCCCCCCCCCCAGCACAGCCCTACTATAAACAAACTGTATGGAAGTCTAGTACTTCTGGGGATGGAATTGCAGCATGAGCCAATGTTTGGATACACAAATGTGTTTTTTACCTGTGCAGGAACTGCAGGTTGGACACTTTGCCGCTGTCTGCGTCAGGGCCCCGCTCTCTCTGCTTCTGTAGAGGAATGATGGGAGACCATAATAAAACACTACATGTGCATAGTTCTTCATTGGCAGCAGACCTGGAGTTGGTCTACGACCTACTGCTTCTAGTGCTGCTGCTCGCGATTAAAACGCAGAGTTTACATTTCGTTGTACTTGTGCAAGGACAATAAAGTCTATTGTCTTCTATTGTGTGCTAAACATGGAGCCCTGGGCTTGTCAGCGGTCCCCACCTCCGCCTTGAGCTCCTCCCTCACAGCCTGGATGGTGTCTCTGCACTCGGCCAGCAGGGTCTCATACAGATGCTCCTTGGTGTCCTCCTTGGACGCCTGCACACCACAAACACAACCAGAACAAAAAAAACAATCAAGAATGAATGCGTTTACTTTAGCGTTGATCAGTATTCATCCGAGAGATGGACACAGTGGGGAGAAATTACTTTTTTTTTAACGCAATAACAACGCTGTAAAGAATAGACTATTGACATTAAAATTCTGGAGTACTAATACCACGTTGTGTTATACTTCCTCCTACTCGGCTGACATTAAAATGAATAGACTGAATGAATACAGAACCAGCAGAGCAGAATGTTGTACAGTCTACAGATGAGGCACTGCTTATCCATACAGAAAAACTGCAACAAAGGCTTCATTGACAATATGTACAATGTGATGACACCTTAGGAATGCATGATTATTTAAATATCACTGGTGGTTGAGACTAAATGGATGGATTCATGTATTTCCAGGTAGATACTAATGAATGACAGCTGCACAGGGAAACATTGGGTAGGGGAGCTCAGACAGGAACCACTTTATTTCAACACCTAGGCATAAGTGTAGTCAAATGCTATTTAAAGGTTTGGCAAAAACGGACATTCCTATGGTTACATTTACCCATATTTTACCACTGAAGTGGTTTACACTAAAAGGTTAAACTAACAAAAAAATAAAATATGAACATGCCTTTTATCTTTTGGAAAGCAACAGTGTTAGAAGAACGTCTCACACATAAACAAGGAATGTGAAGGAATGTGTGTGTGTGTGTGGTGGGGGCTGAGGCATGAGGCAAAGCAGGTTGCTACTGGTGCTACATTCCTAATCCTAGCCAATCAGCCAAGGAGATAAAACTTCACAATCAGAGACTTGATTTTCAGACCTACAGTCTGTGAATGGGACAATTGTACTCTCCTGCCTTGTGGTACAACACGAAGAATGAAATGTTGCAGGAATTCACAGTATTGCCAGTCTGGTTGTTCGTATCGGAAACCAATTGATGAGGTGTCATATCCCCACCCACCCACCCACCCACACCCACACCCACACACACACACACACACACACAAAAGCGCTTTGGGTGTCTTGAAAAGCGCTATATAAATGCAATTAATTTTAATTGACCCATTAACACATTGGACTGCGAAGACACAGACAGACAGACAGACACACAAATACAAGTTTCATAACAAAAGGAAGGCTCTTTGTGCAGGAGAAGACACCCTGGCCAAGGCTCCAGCACTAAACCTAAAGAACGTTACGTTATGGTCTAAATAAAAAAACATAATGGATAATATGTGTAGACTTAAGTTGCCAGGGACATAAATCAGCCAATCAATGCCCCCGGAAAAAAATATCTTGTTCAAGTTACAAATAATTGCACCTTAGTAATTAAATGATTTAAAAAAGACAAGTTAGCAATAACAGGAAAGACTGTGTCAACGTCAAAAGAGGACATTTAACAACTATGTATTTAAATAGGCAACCCACTGCCAGGGTGGTTGTAAGGTGAAGCTCATGGCCATCCAATCAGCTCCAGCATATTGGGGAAAGGTTTGACCCAGCAATGCCTTCTAGTTGCATCTTTCCATGGCTATACTAAGGACGCCAACTGAGAAAGTTACATCGAGCCACAGTGCTGAGATTCCAACTGGTTTCTAGGAGTTGGAGACTTGCTAATAGCAGACCAGAAGTCGACAGTTATGCAGTGTCAGGCTCCCTTTTGTTCTTGTGCAATAGTTAAAATGTATCGCATCGTCTAAAATGAATGTATTACTACAACCGAACCAATTGTGGAATTTGGATCCCTGTTGGTCTTTGAAGAGATCAGATCATCAAGACCAAGTCAGGAAGGTTTACGAGGACATTCTGACTTGTGATCATTAATAATTATGTTATGTTGCTTTTAATCATTTGTCAAAAACCTCATCCGCCCAGCGACTTGTGTCGGCATGGTCCCACACCCGAGAAATGCCCAGGGCAACCTGCCAAACCTGACAGACCTCTGTACTGCTGCTGATGGGTAGATGGATAAAACAGTGATACGCCACGGTCCATGACCACACTTCCACAAATCGGATGTTTTTAGTTTATGTGACCGCAAGCCAGATGGAATCTAATGTCAAATTTATATGACACACTGACGCTTAATGTGGTTAGAGATCTGATTCTGGACAGTAGTCCGGCATGCCCACATCATCATGTTTGCACAATCTCGACATGAAGAACAATGGGGAAACATTGAACAGTTTCCGCCTTCTCAACAGAGTTTTGCCATCAGCTATTAGCATTTGCCGCGCGACTTTGCTCAGTGATTCCGCGGTTGTGGTAGACTGCTTTCCCTTGCGGTCATCTCTCATGTCCCGCATTTATGATGTACTTAGTCATCTCACAACTCACTGCCGTGCAATTATCTCTTAGCAAATACAAATGACCGGGGAATGGTTCCAGCTGGAGCTGCTAAAGGTCTTTTCTTTTTCTCTCCATACCCGATACCGTAATGAAAGAGGATTCAAAAGCAGTTCTACATTCTAGCCACCGATTGGGCAACAATGGGACGAAACGCTAAAGATGCACCACACAAAAGGCTGACTCCGAAACTGACGATTGTAATCTAGCCACAGCAGAGAGCAGCTGGGCGTAGCCACTGTATTCATGCAAGGGCCAGAATGCACAGAATGCAGCAGAGCGTTGTGAGGTGCTGCATGCCACAGCCCTGACTTCTCCCTGGGTGTGACCGGGTGTGAATGGAGGGGATGAGGACAGGTCTCTAGCAAGCGCAGGAGGAACCAGCGCCCTGGCCACTCAGGGAGGGGCGAGATCGAGGCCACCTGTCGGAGAGCTCACAGAGTTACAGGACGTTTTGTTTTTTTAGGGCGTTGCCACAGGAAGTGGAGAAGTCCTTAAAAGGGCCATCATTTTACAACCACGTGTCGTATTCAAAATGGACCCTGTAGTGACATGACACGTGGGAGTGTCCACCCAGCTGTATGATGGATAGATCAGCCCACCAGTTGGGACTGTCCACTGGGTAGGCTGATCCATCCATCATACCCAAAAAATAAAACAAAAAAATATGAGTCACATTCACAAACGTGTGCATTTCAAAGCAAATAAACATCTGTAGTATTGCTAGCAGGCAAGCAATAGTCAATTTACCTCAAACAATTATGTTGACAAAACACATTGTGGGTTCATCCCGTTGTATACATAACATGACTACAGGACACCTCAGGGTGGACCAAAGTTTGTGACACAATGGACGGATCCTACACGACCACTGCATCAACATTCCTGAAACCACTGCAGACTTATGCTATATATATTTATTACCCCCACTGCTTCAGAATTTGATGAAATGTCACAAAATCTCAATAACACGACTCTGCGGGGTTGTCCGCTTCACCAAACTCAAACAGAATCGCGTTACATGTTGTTGAGACTAAAATATGTTTGTTTACAAACGTTCAGTAGCTGGTCCGGTGGGTGGAGTTCCCCCGTGTTTTAGAAAAATGACCGCCAGCCAGGAACTTCCCAACATTAAAAGTGAAATGCATATCAGCATATCGCTACTGTGGTGATGTATTAAAGGAATCACATCTCTTGCAGTTCATGTAGTTGGAATGTTGGAGTTGAAGTTGGGAAGATATTGGATTTTCAACAGATATTCATGCTTCCAATTACAGCGATCTGACGCGGGGGAACTAAAGACACGATCACCGGTATGAGTCCAGTCGGTCTAGCAGTCCGTACCTGCCAAGGTGTATGCCTGTCCAGGTGTATGCCTGCCGAGGAGACGGTTGGGCAGCAGCACTCCTCTCTAAAGCCCTTGTTTGGTCAATATTTCGACACAATCGGCAAATTACAAGGTACCCTGCCTTAAACAATAGCCTAACTAAGGCACAATTAACCCGGATACAGCTCACATTACAAAATGACCCCAATGGATAACATTAAAATCTCTGTTTAGAAGTGTATCCCGCTAGCTCTATGACGATGGTAAAAAAAACTGCGTGGCCAGTGGAGTTCTGGTGTGTAACGCACATGCATAAAATACTTTACCAGCACACAAAGGAAACTCAGGATAATACATAGTTCACATAGGAATACATGTCATTGGTGGAAACTATTGCAGAAGCGCCTACAAACAGAGTAGGCTTACACTCGTTGAGTTTTTTGGTAGCCTACTTGCATCCCTAGAGCAAACGTGAATTTACATTTAGGAGCGACATGCGCAAGTGGAATTTTTATTTTTGAATTAAAATAAAATAGATCATGTTACCGGCCTTCACAGCATGATAGGTTTGTCGACTCACCAAGGAAATAGCCTCCCCCCCCCGCTGCTGAAAGAAATCCCAGAGGAAACGCTGCACTGACTGACCTGAGCGATGGCCGCCTCGTTGTCAGCCAGCCCCAGGAGGAAGATGCGGGCTTTGTCAATCTTAACGGGCAGCGTGCGTCCTCGCCACTCCACCTCACTCATGGTGGCCGCCTGCTTGGCCCGGGTCTGGGTGATCAGCGCCTAGAGACAAGTTAGAGAGCGTAATGTGACGAACGTGCTCCATGACATTTTAACAACTCCATAGAAAATGCATTAAAGGTCCTGTAGACCAGGGTTTCCGAAAGACTTGGTCGCGACCCACAGGTGGGTCGCACAGGATTTTAATTGGGTGGCCAAATACATTTGCAACATCTTTGATTGTTTTCATCTGTAGTACATCTTTTGTCCACACGGGGGTGTTGCCGTTTCTACCCATAAGCACTCAGAGCTGCAGCTCTCACATTCAGCCTAAATCTTGCCGGGCTCACATACTTAACTGGTCTGGCTGTGCGACCAGAAAAGTTTTTTCAACAATTGTCGAGCCGATACAAATAAATGACACTGATTTTGGTATTAAATGTGCTCTGATCATTATTATAAGATGCTATAGACTCGATTCTCTTTGTTGTACCAATGATATGAAAAAAATGAGAGCCTGTTAACTGAATGCATTTATTTGATCTCATTTATAATGGTTGTATTTATAATGTGTAGGCCTATATTGTTTTACTCATTCAAAAATGAGCCTGTTCATCAATGCGTTCATCAACAATGAGTGCAAAACATGAAGTTATCAAAGAAGTCTTTGAAATGTGTGGTTCATGAATTCAAGAGGTCTATAATACAATAGGCCTAGTATAAAGCAATGGGGACATGGCAGTGAGAAGGTTCAGGAACGTTCATTTATGTACAATGATGCTCTTCTTACGATGCCTAACGTGAATTGGGTCACGATCATTCACACGATCATTTACAAAAAGTGGGTCCCCAGAAGAAAAGTTTGGGAAACACTGCTGTAGACAACTTTTTTGGTTTAACGTATCAATATGAAGTAAATGTTGATTGCACAGTGTAATGGCTACAGAATAATGACACCATCTGCGTTTAGATTGGTTCCCTTAGCTTCTCTATAAGCCTCGCTTTCACTATGCAGCTCTGTCTGCCACCAGGTACGATCTCCCGGGAAAAATTAAGGCTTCATTTACGGCACAAAGAAAACACGTCAACCATTGCGCGTGCAACCAAACCAGGAGGAGTAGCGCTTTTGTTTACGGTAGCTATTAGTAGCTGTCCCCATTAGCTATCCCCAGTAGTGGAAATGGCGAACGGTGGAACAACCGAAGTAAAGCCAATCTGATGACACTACTTATGTCTGCGTGCTACGTTTTTGCGTGTATCGTGTTGATCGTTTCGTGTTGAGATTTCCAAACAAGCGCGACTTGTGTTTGTAGTTTCTAGGCTTTGAGGAAACGGAACGTGATCCAGTTTGTCTTTGCGACAGCGGTGCAAAAATAATACCACTTTGAAACGCTAGGGTGGGGGAACACAACCAGAAAGTCGGACCAATAGACAACATTGTTCCGAGATTGGTACGATTCGGACCAATGGCATCAAAGGTCCAACTCTTGCATGCCATGTACTGGCTCCTCTGGCCACGAATGTGAGAAGTGGAACAAGAACAGGACTGACCTCTAGCTTCTCTGCCATCATGCCCCCTCCACCGCCGATCAGCCTCATCTGCATCAGGTCGTTAATGGCGTTCTGGTCACCTGCAAATCAAAAGCCATTACACTCTCATAGCCCACAACTTCAAGTCACATATGTGTTTGATGGAAGCAAGTGCGTGTACACATCTGAGTAAATAGCAACTATATAGCGAGCAAATCTGAATGAGCCAATGAGTTGAGATCACATTAGGACTTCATCATATGTTAGGGGTGGGTCAGAATAATCGACTGTTCTTAACGGCAAAAATCGATTTTTAATTTTGGGTCATTAACTTTAGACTGGAGTCCTTTTTGAAAATACACCCGCCACGTTACATTTGCGATGTGCGTGCTTTGCTTCATTCAAACAATATGAATCTGGTTCTAAATAAATAGGATATAGGACCACCACCAGATTCATCACGTTCGTCCCTGTGGTCTCATACCACCCACTTATGATTCGCCCGTGAAAAATGTGAGTTGTGCACATCCTTAACATGTATATTGAGATTAGGGGTGTCACGATTCTCCAAATCCATGATTCGATTCAATTTTTGATTTAAACAAACAATTAAAAGATGATAAAAATAAATAAATAAAATACACATTTTAAGCTGTGTTTGTGGGGCTGTCATCTAGTGGCTCTTCTTTTTGAAAAATTCAGCACTGACAGCTATGCCATTGTTAAGACTATTGAGTCTTGATTGGTAAAGATCAACAGATCATTGGTGTTATGCCCCGACAACTTCAAATTCTTAAAAAGATAGGCCACATCGTATGTGTGATATAACGACTATATCTCTTTAGGAATGTGCCACACTAAGGCCATATGGTAAAATTTTAATAATTAGTGTGAATGCTCGAGCATTCACACTCTAGATATCGAAATCATTATTTTTATTCTTCTTCCGAACGTTTTTTGGCATTCTTCTCTCTCCTTCTTCATACTTTCAGCTACAGAAACCATTCAAATATCAAAATGTTCAGATTTGTGTGGGGTTTGTGTCCCGGGGAAGAAGGCTGCCGACAACAGGAACGCTTATAACTCACTTTATTTGTTTAGGTTTAAGTTATATCTAACCTACGTAACAATGGAGAGGTAATGTAAAAGCCACGCCGCGTGGAGAGCCCCCTCGCTTTGCATCCGTCCCGATGCTCTGCCTGAGGTGATCTGATTCTAACCGGATGCTTCCGCCGGGTGCCCCTGGGCAGGAGGCGTGGCCTCCATGACGCACAATGGCTGGCGTTAAGCGCCGCCCCCAGTATATTGTTTGCCGCCATCATGTGTTGAGGTGCAGTTACTACAACTTGTACATTTATTTCTACTCCTTGTGTAGCTATGTGTAGCTACTGATACATATTATTATTAATCCGCAACATTTGTTACGACATTATGGCTCTCTATTCAGATTTTTCATATTCATTCAACTTTTCAAATTATTCTACTTTTTCCACCTTTATTTTTCCAACATAAATCAATGGGCGGACGGCTTCCAGCCTCTTATTCTTCCACTGCTTTACGTCGTAACTAATTCAAATTTCAACCGTTTCCCATCGTTCAAACAATTAAACAAATCTAGAGATTTGTATCTATCTAGCCGTGTTCACGAAATTTCGATAGCTGTTATACTTTTTTCTGTATCGCAGTTTTAGTTTCAAATCGTCATATTCTACCATTCGTCCCATTGTAACCGGCGGACCTTCCACTGTTTTCATTCACTTTTCAACCGTTAACCTTCATTCAAAAAATGTCACTAATCTACAGATTTGTATATTCAATAATAACAATATCCAAACGAAATTTCGATAGCATTTATATTTATTCAGAATCACAGTTTAAGTTTTGGGTTCTCTTCAGTTGATCTCACAGTTACACATCGATTACACATTGATCTCTGACAGTTACACATCGTAGGCCTAACTAAATCAATTCTCAATCGTTTACCTTCGTTCAAAAAATGTCACAAATCTACAGACTTGTATATCCCATAATATCCAAACGAAATGTCGATAGCATTTATATTTATTAAGAGTTTCACAGTTTAACTGATTCCTTTTCAGTTGACTTCACGTTGACGCTCGAGCGAGGTGACGTTCAGCAGTGTTGCCAGATTGGGCTGCTTTTTGAGGATCAGACAGTGTTGCCAGTTTGGTCTACCTTTTGAGGACGTTCAGACAGTGTTGCCAGATAGGGATACTTTTTGAGGACGTTCAGCAGTGTTGTTACTACTTCAGTTACTTCTACTTCAGCTATTAGTATTACTAATTCAGCTACTACTACTTTCAGCTACTTCTACTATTTCAGCTTCTACTACTACTTTCAGATTCTTCTACTATTTCAGCTTCTTCTACTACTTTCAGATTCTTCTACTATTTCAGCTTCTACTACTACTTTCAGCTTCTCCTACTATTTCAGCTTCTACTACTACTTTCAGAATCTTCAGATCAATTAATTTTATATTTCTGCTTTGCGCTTATCATTCAGCTTCCAGCATTCACACGCGTTTTCTGCAGGAAATGCATTTTCTAGTTTATTTAAAATTAGTGGTGGGCCGTTATCGGTGTTAACGTGCTGCGTTAACGCGAGACTCTTATCGGGCGATAAAAAAAATATCGCCGTTAATCTATTCTCAAAGTTGGGTTGGGAGCTGGGTCTATACCGGATTTCCACCGGGGACGTAAGCGACGCGGAACGGCTGCGTCCTGTGCCCTGCGTCAATTTCCACCGGGCGCGTAACGGCAGCGTAGCGCTGCAAGGCGGCTGGATTCGCGGGATCACGCGAGAACTACAAGACCACGCAAGAATCAGGATACTACGCAATAATTTGTGGATGTCAAAATAGAACAAACAAATAAAAGGTTACTTTGCCTTTCCGAAGTTGACTTGCAGTTGCTTTGTCTGTCAGAATTTGATTTGCTGTTGATTTGGTAATTTTTCCTAGATTTGTGTGCTTCTACCATGAGTTGGTAGGCTATATAGTAACTGTTTTCTTTTTTGTCTGGTTTAATTGTATTTAGTGTTGTTTATTGTTGTTATGTCCTAATGTGTTGTGCTGTAGCCTATAGACAAAGTCAGTTATAAACAACAATGATTTGTGGCCGTGTTCGATTGGGAGGGTGTTTTTATTTTGAAAATTACATACACAATACATTTGTAAATAAAAACCCTGTAGTTTAATTTAATTTCAAATGTGGAATTATAGCACTTTGAATATTTGCCATGTCATTGGCATTAAAAGGCTTAAGGCCTCTTCATCCCTAACAATTTTAAGCGATCAAACAACTTTGAGGACAAAACAAGACATATTTTGTGATTGTAACTAGAAAAAGTGAAGATTGTTCTTGATGTTTTTTGGCCTCTAGGTTCAGTGAGTTTTGGTCATAGAGTGATATGGTTTGGGCTGTTGGAATCAGCAGAGTCACAGCTTCCATGATATGATATATAGTTTGTGTAGATACCATGTTGGGAAAAAGATCGCTATTGGTGTGCATGCGTGTTATGAAATATGCTTGTTAAATGCTTATTATTTTGTTTGGGGTTGGAATTGTGTTTAATTGAGCTAAAAATAGTTATGATAGATACACATTTAAGAATCTAAGCGTTCTAGGGGTGTATCACATGACTGCTTTCTCACATGTTTAAATGCCTTATGATGTCTTTGCTTTTGGGAGGGGGGGGGGGGGGGGGGTTGCAGAGGTTAAGAGTGCTTTACATAGATATACAATGACATGCATTCTTATTTGCCATTAGGAGGTGCTGTATGTAAGATTCAAGAGTTGGAGAGAGTAGAAAAACCTCTTTTTTTTAAAAAACTGAACCACCAATGATCTGGGAGTGGTCTAAAATCTAAATTGGTTTCTACAAAGGCAAGCGCAGTCAACTCAAAACAGATATTCTCACAGGCAAGCGCAGTCAACTCAAAACAGATATTCTCACAGAGCATTTCACCAATAGCCGAGTATGCCATGTCAACAAATCATAAATGTTACCTACGGCACCTTTAAATGTGTCGGTGTGAGCATGTGTATGCTATATTGATATGTATTGTCTTTTAATGCACACATGCAATACCTGATCAAGAAACTAAAGCTGAAACTTGGTTTCTTTTTTAGAAATAAGTTTTGTTTTTCTTTTGCATCCAGAAAAAATCTTGTTACTGCTACTTTTATGCTAGTGTGTTCTGAGACTTTTAGGTTACATAAGCGAGTCGGACTCAGACCAATAAGTGGATCTGTAAGCCACTGACATCCACGCAGCAATCCTACGCAATATTGTACTTCTGTCCACGGCGTTAAATAACGCATTTGTTTTAACGAATTGAACCGCTTCAGAAATGAAAAGGAAAAATCGATCAGTTGATTAAAAACGCGATTCTACAGCACCGGTCTCTGCTGGCTCGATTCAGACAGGGTTTAACTAGACGTTAAGCCCAACGCACAAGGCCATATCAGAACATTCGCAAAACATTTTTTGAATTTCGGTATGAATCTGGTTCTTGTTTGTGTTGCGGTACAATATTGATATATGCTTTGGGGTACATGGAAAAAAACGAATTTGGGGGTGGATAATTAGGCATGTCATTGAATATGTAGAGGATGGACGTGCGCTCCGACGGGAGATCCACGCTTCCACATTTTCAGATCACCAAAATGTAAGGCCAATTGATGGATATTGGCCACAACATCAATAGATTATAATCTGTTTGGCACCTCTCAATATTGGGGTACAATGCAGCTGCAAACATTGTAGACCGCAAATAGGAACATTTCTACCGCATTCGGCATCAGCAAGGTGTTCATTTCTGACCCCATCATCGAATCCGAACAATCGATTATTTGCTCATACCACTCACCGATTTTTCGACCATGAACAATGCGAGTTGTTCACATCCCGAATGTGTACTCACCAATGTGTGGGTGCGTGCATGTATGTTATAATAATACGTGTGCATGTGTACTCACCAATGTTATAAGCACAGTAGCGGATGTTGGGTGAGATTTCCTCCACGCGCTGGTGATACAGCACTGCCAGCTCTTCAGTAAAGGCACTGGCTAGCTTCTCATAGATGGTCCTGAAACACACAAAATGCTATTTGTTCACTATTCATGCATTAATTACTTGGCCACACACACACACACACACACACACACACACACACACACACACACACACACACACACACACACACAGTTTTATTTCTGTAAAATTCTCACTTGCACTTGTTGAAAGCCTCCATGGCTGGCTTCCACTCCTGCAGTTCAAACTCTACCATGCCAGTCAGGTACGCTGTGTAGGCCTACAACAAACAAGCTCAATTAGATTGTACAGTGTATGCAGTTTGCCACCTTCACTCAAAAAACTGACATAGAATCATGTGGTTTTCCGTTCAACTTTTCGCAAACCTACATGCCACACACTAACTACTTTTGATGCGTTATTATGCATCACAACTCCAATATAAAAATACATTTTTCACTGCCTCCACTTCGTGGAAATCACTTTGCAGTCCAGACTCTTCTTAGGTGTGGTATCTCAATGGTGGTACATGCGTAGCCAAGCCATTTCTAGAGCCATGGCCTCTGGTGCCCAGGGGCGCCTACCTGTGCCTCCAGCTTGGTCTTTGCGTCGATGCTGGGGCTCTCGCACAGCTTCTCCAGCTTCTGGCCATGCTTAGCTGCCTTGCGCAGCCGCGACATCAGGTGGAAGCGCTTGCGGGGCTCCGTGTTGGCCTCCTGCTTTAGTTGCATGGCGTAGCTCCAGGCCCGCTCCGCCTCCATCAGAACCAGCAGCAGATACCTTGAAGAGCACCACAAGACAGTCCCATTCCCCAAGCCAAATGAGAACTACGCTGCACGGCCCCTTGTTCACATTACAGCCAATGAGTAGGCCGGGTCTGCTAATCATTTCAGACATAAAGTCACATCGTTATGGCCAGATTCCCACCTGCTGTCAGAGAGCATCTCCTCAGTTATCTTCTTGCCAGTGAACTTGTGGCGGTTTCCCATCTTAAAGCCCAGGGTTTTGCGCAAGCGTCGCAGCCGCCGTGAGCAGTAGCCCCTGGACACATAGAATATGTATATATTATAATCACAACAATATTACAATCTTAATCATCCAGTATTATAGATATTCAAATAATCAATGCTTTAAGTATGACAGAATTTAAAGAGTGAGCCTTCTTAACTAGCCTACAACATAATGTACTAAATGTAGCCACCTGTGATCAAAGATATTAGATAACGTGTAATATATTACACACACACACACACACACAGGTCACATTTAGACATAACTGACCTGTATCTCTGGTAGTCTCCATGTCTGAGGCCGTGCTGCTGCTGAGAATCCTTGATGATTTGCAAAACTGCAATTTGTAGTTATGGCAAACTTCATCAAGACAAGCGATAGACAATATATTCAGAAATCACAATCTAACAAAACCTCCATTATGATGGTACAGTTGTAGTCCTCAACGTTATTGCAGCTGCTATCTCTAGAACAGCAGATACCTAAATGGTGTACATTATATATACACAATAGACACTACATACCTATAAACTATATCCTGATTTGACCTTTTAAAGGAAATACAGTACATGACAGGCGGATTTAGTACATTTAAAAGATTGCCATTCGCTGAGCAAGGCGGTTCAGAATGACACGTAGCCCAAGTTAGCTTTTCTCTATCCTAGCTAGCCTACGTTAGCCCCGAGTCGACAGGGATTATGAGCATTACAACAATAAATACAACCCGCAGATGAGGGGACGTTTCGTGTAGAAAGGATACTCTCCAAGCCAACTCCTGTGTCGGGTACGTTTTCTTTATTTTCATCCACTGAGGCAATTTTTGCCTCATTCTGCTTGTCTGCGGCCATCCTCCAACGCTAGCAGCTAAGCGGCACACACATGTACGGGTAATGACGGGCCAATCGTAGTAGAGGGAGTGGCTTATCACAACTCAAAGCTCGCGAGATTTGGCGATCTGCATAAATTAGTCAACTGTGTGTGTTGTGTAAATTCGGCATACAGACAAAAACAAATTATAAATGAAGTGCGTTAATTATATTATTTTTCATTGTATTTGTGATTTAATCACTGATTTTTAAGGTTGTGGTGCAGATTGGAAAAAGACAATACAAACCCAAACCAAATGTCATCTAAACTGCAATGACTTGGACCAGATACCCATAAACTGAAAAGAGTTTTAAAGGAGCTATATGTAAGAAATGTACTCAAAGTAATCATAAAATGACCCTAATATGTCACTAGACATTGAGGAATCATGTTAATTTCAAGTATTTATGTCAGACATAATAGTAGTCCAGCCAGAATATTTAATTTCAAACGCAATATTTCTGTACCAGGGGTCCGTTTCACAAAGCAGGTTCATCAACCTCTGAGTTTAATCCTAAACGCTGAGTTGATCTACTCTGAAATAGAAAACTCTGAGTTTTCGGTTCCACAACACCGGTTTTGAGTTAATTTGATCAACTCAGAGTAGTTTCACCTAGGGTTAAGCGCGTGCACCACAACTACAAAAAGCCAGCATCAATGGAGCCCCGATTCGACGAGTCACCATGGCAACGGGAAAGAGGAGGGCTACGTTTTTCACCAACCTCGAATTGGAAATCCTAATGCGCTCATATGGCGAGTTTCAACACGTTTTTAGAAAGAAGTGCAAACACTGCTGCGTAAGTTTAAATGGAGTCCTTTGCAATCACAATACTATTACAGGGGAAAAATGCTTGAATGGTAACTATTCATTTATTTCATTTAGGTCCCGCGGGGACAATAACTTTTTTCTCAATCCAACTGGATAATTGCATTGCTGTTTGGGTGGAAACCTTGTAACTCCATATTTTGTGTTGGACACACTGGTTTCCAACAGTGACTATCTAAGGATGGGTCAAGCCTTGTGTCTTATTTCTGTGAAGACTGACCAACAAAAAAAAAGTATTTTCATGGAGGGATTGCCCCTATGGTCGATCCAGCCATGCTCACACTGGCCCTTTACACAGTTTACAAGTAGTGAAAAGTAGTGGTTAAGATATATTCTTCAAATTATAACTGATGAGTGATATGAAGTGACTTTGAGGCAGAGCTCCCCTTTCAGTCCAACATCAGGAGCTGGAAACAATATTTGGCAAGTGTAAAAATGCTATTTATGCATTGCATTGGCCCTTTTAAGGCATGCAGGCTGCATGCATCTACTACATGCCCATGCACACTTGGTTAATTAACCTTTGTGTCGTGTTCGTTTCTCCCCCCTTACTTTGGTGCTCCCGGTCAAATTTGACCGGCCTGTTTTAACTGCCCTTACATTAACACAAAAACCTTTGATCATTACCAAATTGTATTTAACTCCCTTTTAACCTGTAAACAATGTCTCAGACTACTGGTTTACATGAATAACTGCAGTGAATAGAAACAGAAATTGAAAGTTTTATTCCAAAATTAACATTTATTGTAAAAGACAGAAAAAACAAAACAGAGGGAAAGAGCTGGGTTCCCATAACAAACACCTTTGAAATGTGGAACAGGTGTTATACGTTTAGTCTGGAAGGTGTAGTTCACGTGGGGTGGAGTGTGTGTGTGTGTGCGTGCGTGAAAGTGTGTGTGTGTGTGTGTGTGTGTGTGTGTAGGTGTGTGTGTGTGTGTGTGTGTGTAGGTGTGTGTGTGTGTGTGTGTGTGTGTGTGTGTGTAGGTGTGTGTGTGTGTGTAGGTGTGTGTGTGTGTGTGTGCGTGAAAGTGTGTGTGTGTGTGTGTGTGTGTGTGTGTGTGTGTGTGTGTGTGTGTGTGTGTGCATGTAGGTGTGTGTGTGTGTGTGTGCGTGTGGTGGTGGTGGTGGATTTGTGGCTGCTAGATGAACTTGAGTGACCACTTTATTTCATCATTCATCATGGATCCCTGTCTACATGAAGAGATAAAGTGTTTCTTGTTTGATGGAACCCTACCCCCTGGATTATCTACAGTCGAGCAAAGTAATTTTCGCCGGAAGACAAAGGCTTTTGAAGTGCAAGGTGAGTAAATTATATTAATCTTTAATTGTATTATTGTAAGAAAAGCCTGAATTTGTGTCTTTGGTTGTACAGATAGATTGTTTTGTTGTATAACTGAGTTTTCTATCCAGTAGTAGTATAGTAAGTATAGTAAGTATAAGTAAGTAAATGATATTAAGTAAGTATACTAATAAATATATGTATAAATATGACTGAAACTAACCATGGCACTGGCATTATTAACTCACATGGCAAACTAACACAATTAAGCATAATTAAGTATAATTAGCCTATCTTAGCCTATTCCATCTCATTAGGCTGTCAATTTAATTTACTTTATTTCATTTATTTAGTTTAAGGTAAAACATTTTGGATGCTGCAGCTCTTTGGGCTCTATTTTGACGCAGGTGTATTTTCTAGTTTGACACCGAGGCAGTTGTCATTTTCTCGCTCTGTGCCACTATGAACTTGCGTGTCTATGAGCGCAACTGGGCGTGTTGGCCTAAGCCTTTTTCAGTGTCCTCCTCTTTTTTTTAGCTTGACATAGGCTATTACTTATGTGAGAAATTATTTAAATATTAAATAGCTTTCATAGTAAATACACATACATATCTTATTTGTAATTGCTCATAATTCATCATTAACTTTTTTTTCCTCTTTTTATAGAGGGTCACTTGCACTATATTAAGCACAAAGGACAGCCTCATTGCCTAAAAGTAAAGGTGGTCCGTGGAAAAGAGGAGGCCGATTCGGTTTTTGTGGACTTCCATGCCAGTAGCACTGGTGCACACTGTGGCCAGAAAAAGACCAGAGATGCAATATCAAAAAGGTTTTACTGGCCTGGCATGTCAGAGGACATTAATCAATGGGTCAGTATGAATATATGCTTTCCTATCAGATAGTGTCACAGATTGGGAAGATTATTTTATATATATATATATATATATATATATATATATATATATATATATATATATATATATATATATATATATATATAATGATCATAATAATAATAATACTTTTATTTCAGGTGAATCAGTGTTCTGCATGCCAGGCCAGCAGTGTGATCATAAAAAAGTAGGTGGAATACACACCAATCAAAGTAAAAAAAATACATAAAAATAATGAACTAGTAGAAATTGAACAGTAAAAAGTTGAGAACGGCACATGAGCTTCAGTGCAGGGGCCCCTCAGGGTACTAATCCAGCCTTGAATGTGAGGTGTAATGTGAGGTAATCTGTCACATATGATGATTCAGGATAAAGACCAGTCATTTTGAGGCAGAATACACCTTTAAGTTACAAGGAAGGAGCTGCAATAAATTTTTGGCAGGTGAAAATGCCTATTTTGTGTTGTAATGGTCCTTTAAAAGAATTCCAAGGTGTCCTGTGAGCTCTAGTGTTTATATTATGAAGCTTATGAATGAGATCAAGTCATATTTAGGCAGAAATCACCTTTGAGTAACTGTATTTGGCCTTCAATCAATTTTTGGCAGGTGAAATTGCCTATTTTGTGTTGTAATGGTCCTTTAAAAGGATTTCAAGCTGTCCTGTGAGCTCAGATCTTACATTATGAAGCTCATGAATGAGATCAAGTCATATTTAGGCAGAAATAACCTCTCAGTAACTATACTATGCCTTCAATCAGTTTTTGAGAGGTGAAAACTGATTGAAAACTGCAAAACACATCCAAACATGGGAAGCAAAAGCTATGTAGGGCCCAGATCAGATCAAAATAATGCAGAGTCACGATGATCATTGCAAACGTTATCATATCTTTATTGAAAACCCACCAATAAATCATATTCATTATTGTCTAATTTCCAAAGACGGGGCTAAACAAAGTCATCAGACATACCAAGCACATAGACATGTCTATTACGTAATTGCCATGTCTGATTTCGCTACAAACTACACTTCTTTTGGCCACAGTTGTAATAATTACGTAACAACAAACGTTACACTTTCGAAGACACGTGCCTTTGCTATAATTACATTATAATACAGTTGTGTGTATCTGCATATTATGGCCGTTTAATCCAGAGAAAAGCAGACGTTGTTGCGCTACCGCTCAACGGGCTGCTGTGCGCGCTCCCGCGGCCACAATCAGATTCTGGCAGACAATCAGTTTTTGGCACGACACCGGCACTTATTTTTTTCCACTTCGAGCGCTGGTCAAAAGGACATGTTCGTGAAAAAAGTCTCCTCCTACTGTGCCTAATGGACTTCTGAAATAGCACTGACTCTGATTTTTTAAATGATTTTTGACAGACGGCTACGCCAAAACTCGCCTGCTGACTGAATGAAAGAGGAAATCAAATGGCGTGTGTGGCTGAAAGAGGGCCGGAGACAGATTGAAACTCTATGTTCATTGAGTAAAACCTGGTCCCGACCAGGTTAGGTTCATAGAGTCTGTTACTACGGTAACTGACCGAGAGCGTAAGTTACCTCTCTCTCTGAAACAGGCTAGAGTTACCCCTCTTTCTCTGGTTTGAGTTACCTCCCTTTGTGAAACGGAAAACTCAGCGTTTCCCTCATTTCAGGGTTAATAAACCCAGGGTTTTCACTAAACCTGCTTTGTGAAACGGACCCCAGGAAAACTGTTTTGTTTTCATTTTGTGTTTTGGTCTGTTGCGCCACCTTCTGCCTAGCATCCAATCGCGAAGTCAGTACTGTGTCGCCATCCGGGTTGCCAGATAGGCTGAGCTGCAGCCATTTACTGTATAAGGAAGGCTGCAGCTACAAATGTTTCGGGTCAGAAATGTCTGACGTTACTAAATGCATTCGTGAACATGTTTACATTGCACTATTAGCCTACCAAATATATTTTAGTTGGGTAATGAAAATGGTCCATGTTTCCACTGGAGTGAACTATTGCAGTATATCTTTAGAATTATATTTGGCTCATCGCCATTATTCAGTTTTTGCTAGAAAAACATGTTTGAAGCGAATCATTGCGTCGTTGCCTCATGGGCGTTTTCACGAAGTCAGTATCGTTTGCTCAATGACTGTATGTAAGGATTTCACACCATTGAGGGTGCCATTTACTGCACACCGACTGCAGTGTGGATGATAATAAAACAGCGGTCAGAGCTGGCGTGTGTGTCCGTTGGGGGCTGCTCTATTCGGACACATTACTATGAAGCCCCGGTGACGGTGTGGGAGTGTGGATGCTAATAAAACAGCGGTAACAGCATGTGTGTGTGTCCGAGAGGGCTGCTCTCCTCGGACACATTACTATGAAGCCCCGGTGATGGTCTGGAAGTGTGGATGATAATAAAACAGCGGTAACAGCATGTGTGTGTGTCCGAGAGGGCTGCTCTATTCGGACACATTACTATGAAGCCCCGGTGACGGTGATGCAGTTGGTCAATATTATCAGGGATCTATGCAAGGCAAGTGTATTTGTATAGCACACTTCATACACAGAGGCAATTCTATGTTCTTTACCTAAATAAAAGCAAAGAACAGTATGTAAAACACTTGTCATGGTTGCTCCTTCTAGTAGACACAGTGTTGTGTTGAGTAATCCGGGAACGGGGAATCTGGCAACCGCTACTCTGGGGGGGGGGGAGGGGGAGGGAGTACCATGCTGTACAGTATTTACAACGTGGTTGCAATAACAGTTTTGGCCAGAGAGGTCGCAATCCTACATATAGTTCCTTTAACGATATTTTATTGAAAAAAAACAGGAAAGTACAGTTTGTGGTAGGCTTCTGCAAAACTCGTAGCTGCACACAAGATGTCATCAGGGACAAACGTCCACAAAATGTTCATGCCAGGCCACCACACAAGCCACCACACAAGTGCCACTGCCAACATGGCAGTCCAACTTGTGTGTGGTTTCAACCATTCTGGCCAGGAGGACATGGTCATTCACATGTTGTGGGCGGCACGTATGTATCGGAGCAGGAAGCCCTTCACCTCAGAGATGTGTTTGAACTCTCTGACGGTGGTGTCTCTGCTGCGCACCTGCAGCAGCCCGCTTTCCAGTGTCTTCTCATCTATCACCATGGTGAAGAGAACGCCCATCTCATCGTACCTGGAAACACACACACACACAGCAAAGTGGCTCGTCACTAATGGAGATATATTTTCTATATGGCGACAAAGCAGATTACAGCATCATCCAGTTCTAGGAATAGTCAATGATATGGACGGTAGTGATCAAGTATTTTAGAAATGTTTTTTTGTTGGCGTGTTGACTGTTGCATGACTTCATGTTGGCGAGGTTTATCAGCTCAGCACTCACAAGAAAGAGTCATAGAAGAGCAACTGCCATCTTTAAGAACTGTATTCGAAAAATGTACTCAAACTACACAATAGGAAAGACATAAAAAGGTGATCTATTAAGCATATTGTAAACATTTTCTATGTAAATACTTCAATGCAATGCATACAACCAGTTTAAGCCGTGCTCAGTGGGGTTAGGCCGTATTGTGGCTATTGCTTAGCGTGGCTAGTGTGTAACGCAGCTAAACAAATCATAGACTGTTTGATGGGGTTTTACTTGGTGTTTAGCTGCTCCATAGATAATGATGTGGTATCTAAATATCCTGGCCATACAGAGATTCCAGCATCCAGGAACTCCTGCAACAAGCCCCCACACACCTAGAAACCAAACATGAATATTAAGACAGACAGAAAGACAATTGGCACCATAAAATACTTCTTCAGTGTCAAGTAGTTTTGTCAAAAATGTGGTTTGGAAAAAATGCCCTAGGTTTCCTTTCAATGTAGGCTTGCTAACAGATATACCAGTAGGCAAACAGGACGTGGTCATTAGGAAGGCAAGCTTGCATAGTTGCTGAGTTGTAAGCTTTGCTGATGTTGGATAAGTGGTTGGTATTTCAGCATGTTGTTCATACACCTGTTAGTGTTTACAATTGACGGGATCAGGGGTAGACCCCAGGTACCACTTTACAGCCTTTGGTGTACAATACAAGTTCTATTCAAGCAAATAGTTGCTACCTGTCTTAGCTCCAGCGTAGATCCCCTGCCCATGTCCAAGGCCACTTTGACCGGAGCCAACACCGGATGCAGCTTCAACACCTAGCATCAACACAAAGCAATACTCAGGACATGCATAACGTTAAAGAATGAAAAAAAGAGACAAAATATACACATTCTGATGTTCACCTTCCTCTGATAGAGTTTCTGCTTGCCGTCGTGTTTCTTCAATAGCTGCAGGGAGTTGTGCATGTAGGCCATTATACCGCGGTCCATGTTGCTCGCTACTGAGATGACGTGAGGAACTACCAGCTTCCGCCCATCGCGACACTAGTAGAAAACAGCGTTAGAGAAATAGAAACATTGTTGTGGTTACTCCAGCCTCTCTGGGCTCCATTGATTGAGCTGCATATTATAGTACTGAAACATATGTGTATGGTCAAAATGGTTCTCCCACATGCCAGCTAGTGCACTGCTAGCAGAGTGGGCCCCATGCCTGGGTGCCTGAGTATTCTTGAGAGGGGGGGGGGGTCTTTTCTAACATTTTAGGGACTTGGGGGAAGAGTTTACTTGTCTAAACAAGGATTTACAATAGATTCATTTTCTTTTGAATGTAGCAATCTGAAGCCATTATGGAAAGCCTGCCTCTGTAGTCCAGACTCGTTTGGTATGTGTGGTACCTCTATCGAGGTATACTGTATGTGGTGGTACCTCTATGGAGGTATATTTGGTACCGCTATAGAGGTATATGTGGTACCTCTATGGAGGTATATGTGTGTAGTACCTCTATGGAGGTATATGTGGTACCTCTCTGGAGGTATGTGTGGTACCTCTAACGAGGTAGGAGATGGAGATGTGCGTGTGTGTGTGGTTCCTCTATGGAGGTAGGTGTGTGTGTGGTACCTCTATGGAGGTACTGTATAGCCGCGTTTCCACCGCATGTAACTTTCCCCAGGGACTAGGAAGGGTCTAAATTAAGTTGTGGGGGTATTTTACCCCCAAGAAAGTCCCTGCTCAGGGGGTCGTACTTTCCAAAAGTACAGGAATGTTGGGGGTGGGGCTTGCAGCTTGCAACGCTGAACATTTCTGATTGGTTGGGTAGTAGTAATCTCTGCAATAGCTTGTAAAATCTGCTTGCTTACTTTAAGTCTAGCATTTTGAAACCGCTTTGCTACTACTGCTCGTCTTTTCCAGCATTGACTCTAAGTGGTACCTCGAAGCTGGAATGAAGAGATACCTAGCTCGATATGAGCTGCACTTAATTGTATTAGAACTTGAATTTAGAACGTGTATTATTTTGTTGTGATGCACCAGTGCCTATTATGCACTTGCACTACCACTAACAACCAAAAATAAATACTAACTTTCTGATTCCTATAGCTATTCTGCACGTTTTTGTTTTTTTAAGAAACCTGCTTGTGTAGCTACTCCAAATTTGATTGCATGCTTGGATTGTTCTCTATCAATGGCGATTCCATGATTGCATTACAGTCATGTCCATGAGAGGTAGTCATAAGAAGTGGGCAGCAGGCTGACCTGTATTTTGGCACGGACACCGCCATGTGTCTGCAGTAATTCACAATCCCCTCGGCTCCAGAGGTTCTCCAGGGTCTCCTGTCCCCATGGGAACGAGTAAACGATCTTCATGCCCCGGGACACGCCCGCCTGGAGCTCCTCCTCTGGGACGTCCTGGCTACTGAATTCTGATGGCGCCAGGGCAAACTGAACCCAGGAACAATGGGGAACAATGAATCCACAACACAAGCCAGAACAGAAATCTAATCTCAAGCAAAACTCTTATCGTGACACGTTTGGGTCACATCAGTACGTTACACTAGAAAATGATTGCCTGTGAGAAAAAATGCCTGATGATGATGAAAAATATTTATATAGCACCTTTCAATAATAGCAGCAAAGTGTTTTTCAATAGCAATTATTATGCTTGTGCTCATGTAACTAACCAAATACTACCCACTGGATTTCCTCTACACTCATCATATTACATTTAAAGTACATGAAAGTAGGCAAACAACATTCAAAAACAGATACATACATATGATGAGAGGTCTTCAATCATGTATAGGCTGGCATATGACATTTTATGTTTGTCTAACTTTCTGGAGCAATTTTGACACTAGTCCTTGTTAATTTCTCTGACGCACAGTCTTTAGTAGTAGTAGAATAAAAAAACTGATAATAATACACAGTCACCACCTTTCTCCACCACTGAAGCCTGAGGCGTGTCCAGTAATCCAGCCACTGAGACGAGCTTCGCGGAGAGCAGAACCACACCAGGGACGCGTAGGTAGCTTCTCCTTGGCTGGCAGGACAACAACACTGCACACGTCATTTTAAAACACAGCCTTGCAAAGGCAGATGCATATTCTTTGACAACATTGAAAAATATGTAACTAAAACCAAAAATACTTTACTTAATACAAATTACTATTTGGATTATAGTGAATTTTAACATACAGGCAACAAATAGATATTCTGAATTTAAAAAAAATAAATGAATGGAATATATATCACATTATGTTTAGGAGATAAAGAAAAGGTATGGAAAAAGATGAAGCCTCACCTACCAGATCCATCCAAGGGTTGGAAACTCAGGCCAGTCTCAGCAAGGCCAAACGGCAACCTCTTGTTCACCAGCTCCAACCAGGAGCTGTACTGCTCCAATGCACCTGGAGCCGTGGATGTACAACAAGAACCAACAACATGTAGTAGGCCTAAAGGATGTGTTGGGGCTGACAAACTAATTCAGAAGGTATACTGATGGTCCCCCTTTTGGAGTCACTCCTAAATCATAAACTCCTGATATTCATATCAGATTACATGATCTCCATTGTCGTCAAGGTAGGAATCCATTCAACTTCTGTATGTAGCCTACATACTCTGTGTTAACTGTTGGATGAATTGCTTTACGTGATGCTGGCTGAGCTCTACCTTGAAGAAGGCTCGTCCTTAAAGACGTCGACCGCCGCAGCAGCATCTGTATCCTCTGGATGAGCTGGGCTTTGGTCAGCTCCTCTGCACCAAGCAGCTGGTTTAGGCGCTCAACGTCCACTATCGGGCTGCCCTCTCCGGACCCATCGTCTCTGGCGGTCAAAGTGCTGATGCCAAACACCTGCGTTGATCTGGACCTTTTCACAGACCCCCACCACTGCTGCAGGAGGCTGTTCTTCAGCTCCGTCCCCAGCGGTCCGTAGCTACAGCCCGTCCCCTGCTGGAGCCGGTCCATGTGGTCCGGACCCGGGGCCAAGTAGTACCCGTCCCGGCAGAGCTGCAGTAACAGCCTGGTGGGATCTGAGTCCAGGTTCGGACACGCCGTTGTTTTGTAACGCCTGCCGGCGTGTCGGTTCACGAACTGTCTCAGTGGTCTGGTGTCACGGCATATCCGAAATCGCTTCATAACATGTGCTATCATATCTGAATGTCGCGTTACTTCAGCGGATACAATATGTCCAAGGAAGAGTTATATTGTTCCGCGTGTTTACAGATTGAGGACGTCAGCTAGCAGTAGCTATAGCTAACCGTCTCGCTAACGTTTAAATTGGTTCTTACCGGTTCCTCTGTCGGTAAGTAACACTATACCTAAAGCTGCGCGGTTTCCCACTATGAGGACTGTCCATTGGTAAACACTTAAAAACATGTGTGCTCTGAGACAAATCCCGAAACCGGAAGCAGCCCACTAGCTTCCGGGAAACAAGAAAAGCGTTTACATGGCAACCTTCCGGGTGGTCGCCACCAGGGTTTGAGCTCCTTTACTTTGAAGTGGCTCTTTTATTTCTTAGGAAGAAGTTATTCTAAGTAACTTTGTTAAAACTTTTCATTGACAAAAAAGATGTCACGGGGTAGGCGCACATTTTCTTTTTATGTAGGTACAATACACAACTACTTTACTACTATACTTTATAAACGATTATATACTATGCTTAGTTTAGGCTACTATTCATTAGGAAATGGTGCAGGTTTATTATATTGGATTGTAAATTGTGCTTCTAACACAAATCTATGTATTTCAGAAGCTAAGTCTGTATTTCAGTTTAGTATAAGTGTGACATCATTTTTCAAAAGTGGACCAGAATAAAACAATTTATAGAGAAAAATAATCTGGATGGATTGACTTAACAAGCTCCACTATTGGGAAAAATATATTCTGTATTAATGTGCTTTTAACTGATACTATAACACAGTCTGGGCCATATTATCCTATTATATTTTGTGTGACATAAATTAAATGACTTCATATAACTGATATTAGCGCATGAGATCTGTAATAATGTCTATCTAAGATTAACTCTGTACCTGACAGGTGGTTGTCCTGTCATGGCTTTGACTGCTGAAAGTGTGGGTGGTGGGTGTAGCATGGAAAAGGAGACATTAAAGCAAATTACAAATTACATTTCTTGCAATATTAATGTTAAATAACTTTGGACCCAAAGACAAGACATGGCGTCAGACTATCGGCTGACTCAGTAAGATAGAAAAATTAGAATTGGCAGTCCAACGTTTTCCCTCCCAGGAGGGGATGCTCGGGCACTGTCAGAGTGAAATGAGTCTGACTGGACGCCACTACTGGGAGGTGGAGTGGAAGTTTTGGCGGACATGGTCACACATTTCAATATCTATGGGATATTGGGACAGCTCATGCAATGGACAGGGGTTTGGATGCGATGCAACATCTTAGGCTTTGAATGTCACACAAAATGATCTTGCATTTAAACATAATTTCCCTGATCAGATACGAGGCCCTCGTCCCTCCAGGGTAGTAGACGTGTACCTGGATTACAGAGCTGGTGTTTTATGTTTCTACAACATCGCTGAAACAACCATGACTCTGCTCCATAAAGTCCAGACCACGTTCACACAGCCCCGCTGGGATCTGGCTGTTTGGGGACCGTGGAGTCTCTGCTGCGGTCACCACAGAGGTACATGGGGACATGTTATACAAGAATGTGGTGGAGTTTGTTGATAACAATTTGATAAGATTTTGTGTGGCTTTTTTAAATCTGCCTAATAAGCAATGTATGCGTATTGGGTATGCATTTTAGCATCTAATTACAAAAGCTGCAAAAAAACTTGAAAATCATCAAAGTGGTACTGGGGGGCCTGTTGAACAAGAATATAGTGGAGCTTGCTGGAAACAACTTGACATTTTCTAAATAGGCCTATATGGCAGGCCTAGCCCCACAAGAGGTCTTAAAGGCATACTATGCAGTTTTCCGGTTTTGTCAAACAGCGACCCCTCAGTCGCTGCGGAGTACTTGTATTTAACGTAAACTGTCGTAAATACCACTCGCCAGAGCCGTCTCTATATACGGCTCTACGTCTCTGCACCATATCAGAGCCCGTCAGCGAATTTTTTTTTTGCAGGGTGGTAGCGGGAAGCACCGCCCCACCCTGCTCCTGATTGGTTGAGCTGTGCTCTCGACTCTATCCTGATTGGTTCTACTGCGCCCAGCAAGCTAGAACATTGTTTAATGTCAACGACCGCTCAGTTTACAAGTGTTGAAGATATAGTTATGGTTAGGGCTAGGGTTATGGTTAGGGTTTGGGTTATGGTTATGGTTAGGGTTATGGTTAGGGGTTTGGGTTATGGTTAGGGTTAGGGTTAGCAGGCGCAGTAAACAATCTTAGAGTCGAGAGCACAGCTCAACCAATCAGGAGCAGGGTGGGGCGGTGCTTCCCGCTACCACCCTGCAAAAAAAAAATTCGCAGCCAAAAAAAAAATTCGCAGCCCGTCAATGATTTCTCATGTGACATTACCCTGGACCCAAACACAAAAAAACAATCAAGACATTTCTTTAACGGTAACTAACAGAAAAGTAAAATTGTTAGACCAAAATCCTTGTTAAACTGGATAAGAGGGAGTGATGGATATGATGCAGCATCTTGAGCTTTGAATATCACACCAAATAATCTTGAATTAAAAAAAAACTAATAAAAAAATGGTTGAAAATACCACTGCCTATCAATAACTGAATTTACAATACCTAATGAATTTTAAACGACAGCTTTTGTTTTGTAACAAACACATTTACACATTTAAGTATTCTTTATGTGAGTGTTAAGTAGCATCATGATGAATGTTCAATTAAATTTAACTAAACTAATTGAACTAAACTAACTAAAACAGGGAATGCATTATGAAAGTGACAGAAAAATGTATGACATTTATTTTATTTGCATTGCTTTTCCCAGAGCCGTACCCTGAACTTATCCACACCTATCTGTTGAATATTGGCATTGAATGTGACTTTCAAGATAGTTATTGATTGATTTTAAAAAGTCCCCAGTGACATCATGGATGTATTGTAAGTGACATTTCTTACTAAAAGTAATTTAGTTTGTGACAGCAAATCATCTTTTGCTAGGCACAGACAGACACAGTTTTGATTTTTGTCTTTATTTTAATTAAAGAGCCATGCTAAGTCTTTATAGACAACCTCAATCACATCACTTGAAACATACCTCAAACTCAAAACATTGCATTACCTAGTAAAAAATAAATTACCGGGGAATGTAACAAATAAAACAGTCCAAAAAGTGCAGCCATTCTAAGTTGCACTAAAGAAGGCATGTCTGCCCCTACTCTTAACACTGTGACTTTCCCCAAATCCAATCCTGCTGTAAGCGAAAATAAAATTAAAACAAAAGAAACAATACAACGATTGATAATAATAATAATAATCATAATATTTATACTGCCAGAAGATCACAAGACAAAGAGAGAAACAAATGTTAACTGGTTTCTTATAGTATAGGGGTGATCTACTGGGGAAAGTTGGGTGGCATGGGGAAGGGCACCATGGGTGGTGGTGGTGGTAGCTGGGGATTCTGTGAAGGAGGCTGAGGGGCGAACGGGAACGGTGGGTGGCTCAGGCCGTTTTGAGTGGCCCTCTGCATGGCCCCAAACCCAGCGGGGCCCGCAAAGCTTTGATTACCAAAGGCACCCACCTGGTTTCCAGCAGCAGCGAAATTACCCTGTCCGTTGCTGCTGCTGCCGCCGCCGCCGAAGTTGCCGTTGCCATAGCTACCACTAGAACCACCGCTGTTGCCTCCGTAGCCTCCGCTGTTTTGGGCCTTACTGCCACCGAAGGCGCTCTTGGAGCCGTTACCGAATCCCCGGTCACCGTCCCTAAAGCTGCTCCCGCCAAAGTTACCACTCCTCCCACCCCCAGAATACCTATCCCGACGGTCGTCCTTGTAGCCGCCTCTGCCCCCCCTTCCACGGCCTGGAGGTAAGACAGAGAGAGAAGGGGGGTTAGGCACCTCCAAGAGGAGCGCTACAAATCCCTCTACTGGTCATTGCGCCACTTTCAACTAGGGCTGCACAATGTTGACCAAAATGATAATTGCAATTATTTTGCCCGATATTGTGATTGCGATGATAAATTAAATACTTAAACCAATGAAAAGCATGCATTGATGAGCACATGATTTAGAGGAATGAAGCCGTACCCCCTCTGTCTTCTGCCATCTGGATCAGCTTGGGGTTGATAGCCTGATTGGCCTCTCGCAGCACCGCTATGAGGTCGCCGGCCTGTTTCATGTTGTTGGGGGTGAAGAAGGTGTAGGCCGTGCCCGTCTTTTGACTACGGGCTGTGCGTCCGATGCGGTGGATATAGTCCTCGGAGGAGTTAGGGTAGTCATAATTGATGACAAATTTCACATCCTCCACATCTGTAAAATGTGTTGCAGTGTGGCAAAACAAAAAAAAAAACAGGAGGAGGCCACACGGGATTTTGCACACCACAACAGCCAGATCAAAAAGGGACAAGGAGTTAGCAACAGTGGACACTAGTGAGAGGAAATGGTGGTTAGAATAGGCTGTGGAGGAAAAAGGGGTGGGTTAAACAGCACAGGTACAAACATCATACATCCTAACAACATAATTAGGGCCTGTATGCTACTATTCCATGGGAATACTACTGTGGGAAGAGAAAAACGATGCACACTCCAGTAGCTTACCAGAAACAAAAACATCCCGGAGACTTTCACGCTCCCTTTTTCCTTAGCAAGGGAGACCCCCACAAAAATTTCAAGGCTTACCATAACGGAGTATGCATTCACTAGTCCTTTCCCAATGCAGCGAAATCCCCCACAAATTGTCAAGTGACATCCAGGAGCTTCTACGCAGTTGGGCCACTACGTGCACTGGGGCCTCTTCGTGAGCCAATAGAGGACCATTCTGTTGTACATTTCTAAAAAAAAAAAAGGGTCTCTTTTGTCCCAGTACACACTCATAAGAAGCTTGATATTAAAAAAGGCCATACTGCACGTCTTGCCAAGACACAAATAGACTGTAGTAATTTTCCAGGGGGCCTAGGAAAAAGGAAAATAAAAGAGTCCTGTTGGACCCCTCAAAGGAGCATAGAGCAGGTCCCCCCACCCACATAAGTCTCGTCAAGGCAAGATCTTCCCAGAAGCCAGTATTCACTTGAGAAAATGTCTCTCGTTGGCAGGTCTCGACATGACTTTAAAACGCAGGCGAGGGAGGGACTTTAGTAGGAGCTGTCTCTCTCTCTTTCTCCTCTTACAAGACATGCCCACAACCCCTTAAAAAAAAACACATGTGCCAGGTCTTACCAATTATAATAACATATGTAATAACACATTAGTTATTAGAAAAACTGCTCTCTCCATTTTATAAAAACCAGCACTTTCAGGGGAAAAAAATTTAATGAAAATAAAACAATGGCAAGCTTTGACAAGCTCACAAACACCCATGCTATTTTATAAAAGCTCAGAGGCTAACAATTGTTCCAAATCGCAACCAGTGACTTGCAATACATTGCTCTCCGACTCAACAGCATGCAACGCAAAAGACAGAATCAAGCATGTCTTTTTTTTTGGTCGTTTTTAACATTACAGTTGGAAACAGGTGGCTGGCTGGACGGCGTTTGTCGGGTAAAAACGAAATCCATGGACAGAGAACAGCTGTGTGTGTAATCAACCGGCTTATCAGAAACAAAGGCTTAGCCACGCTGCCTTTTGAAGATCACTGGCACACAAGAGCTTTCACCTCTCTAGGCCCACTGGGTGGCAAGCCAGTGGAGCACTTCCAATATGTCCTCCTTCTCCCTCTCGAGGCCTGGAACTGTCATGCCTAGCGCCTGCCACAAAGACTGCACCTTTAGGTGAGAAAAACTCAGAAAATGCATATACAGTTAAAGAAAGCAAAAGCACTTTCTTTAAAAATAAAATAAAAAAGTGTAACATTGAAGAGAAGAGTATATGGGGCTAGACACAGACATACTGACCTAGACCACGGGAGGCAACGTCAGTCGCAACCAGGATGGGGGCCTTGCCGTACTTAAACTCTAAACAACAGGGTAATAGGAGTTAGCAATATGGCATACAAGATGACATACTTCATGAAGTGACAAGATGTCCTAAAATTTACCATTGAGGACCCAATCCCTCTCTTGCTGGCTCTTGTCTCCATGGATGCCCATTGCTGGCCAGCTGTGACAGATTATCATTTGTATTACAAACAAAACTTTGAATGGTTAAATTGCAGGAGTACGTGATGGTACCAAGTTATTTTTAGACCTGGGAAGTCCCAAAAATAATGCATACCCATAAAATACATCTTTAAAGAGTAAAATATATCTTCAAAGACAGGGATGCAAATACATGTAGGTTAAAAAAAGAGAGCAACCCAAAGTCAAAAAACTTCAAACGCAACGGTGTAAAGGCAATATCATAACCACAGGCGGATAGTGAGACACTGAGCCCCTATTCAGTGTCTTCTAATTCCTTCCTCTATTTATAGTTATACACAAGGCTAGTAGTTTATAAACAAAGGTTTTCTATTCATTTGTTCCAAGTGAATCTGCGAGTAGCTGTATTTTACTACTAGCTGTATTTGAGGTGAGGTCCCAGAGAGGAATCTCAGTGTTTGAATTCAAGCTGAAACAGGGGGTTCACTTTGATTTGGGCCGTCTCTGTAGACACTTTTATATGTTGGATGCGGTAGAAGATCCTCACCCGTCTCTCCTCATTCTTCTGGTGAGCTCGTCACAGCGCCTCTTGGTCTCCACAAAGATGATGGTCTTGTTCTCCTTCTCACTCATGATCTCTTCCAGCAGGCGGATCAATCTGAGGAGGAGGAGCAGGGAAAAAGTGAACGCCTATTGATTCATTGCTTCAGCTAGTCTGATGAGCCAAGCTGTGTGGAAATGAAACTTGAACTTGTATTGCTAGACTGGTCCATTCATTTAAATTGCTGGTGTAATGAGATTTGTTAACTTGTATTGCTAGTCTGATGTGGGCTTCCTACTTGTCCTCCTTCTCCATGTCGTTGCAGACATCGACGATCTGCAGGATGTTGTGGTTGGCGCTGAGCTGCAGGGCACCCACGTTGATCTGGACATAGTCCTTCAGGAAGTCCTCTGCCAGCTGACGCACCTCTTTAGGCCAGGTGGCACTCCACATCAGAGTCTGTCTGTCAGGCTGGACGGACAGAACAACCTTTTTTAGTGCACATTTCACCCATCTTAATTACCAAGAAAAAAATGGCAAATAACGGAATAAATGATACATGGAGCCATTACTGACCCGGATTTGGTCTACGATCTTGCGGATCTGTGGTTCGAAGCCCATGTCCAGCATACGGTCAGCTTCGTCCAGCACCAGGTAGGTGCAGCGCCTCAGGTTCGTCTTCCCACACTCCAGGAAGTCTATTAGCCTACCTGGGGTGGCAATGCAAATCTCCACACCTACAGTCACGCACAGCAGGTTACACTTCATTAAGCAGCGTGGTACAGTGGCTTGTTTCAGCCATTAGAACCCATGCAGTCTTTTAACTGTGCTTTTACTGCAGTCAGTGTTCTTGCTCATGGAAACTGCTCAAACACCAGGAGGAGTGGAGATAATGAAACCAGTAACCACCCCAAGCCAGAATGACCCCAGTGTTTCCCCTATAATTGTACAGGTCTGGCAGCCCACCAGGCCAACATGACACCCGCCAGGCCAAGAAAATAACTCCTAAAAGGTCCATTCATTTGGAAATCAATAATCACTTGCGTTTGGAGCCTCTGTGCAGCACTGTTGACTGGGAAACTCGTAATATTGGTGGACGCTTTTGTCCAAAGCATCTTACAACACGTTGAGTGCATACATTTTTAGCATGGGTGGTCCCTGTGGGAATCAAACCCCTAACCCTGGCATTAATGCCATGCTCTACCAGTTGAGCTAGTCACTCTTTGCGCAATGAGTGCCACTGCTGTAGAGTGAGAGCGCAAGCGTATCATACTGTAGCGTTTTACATTTACTTAGTAGGGCTGTACCCTAAATGTCAACAGGTCGTTCAGAGAGCCCCGTGTCGACTCGACTTCTCAGTCGAACAATCCCAGGTTTTAGGTTTATGTGTATTATAATAACCAAATAAAACATGATAGAGGCTTAACATATAGGAATGTCATGACAGTAATTATGGAAAAGAGAAAATAATCATGCTTCACGATGAGACGTATTCATGTTCGATCTAGACCAGGGGTCAGCCACCTTTACTATCAAAAGAGCCAAATCTTTCTGGAGCCGCAAAACATATTTGAGACTTATAATGAAGCACCTTGGAGAGTGAAGCCAAACTAGGGAGACTCAAGACTAGGCTATAGCCACCGCTACTGAAGTTTGGCAAATTAGAGGAAAAGGAGCCTCAGCAGGTTGTCAATCCTGATCTAGACCAACATATTAAAAAAAAACCTTGACAGGCAAGGGCCGCAACAGCGAAATAATCTCGACCATTATTGGAAAAAGATCTGGACGAGCCAACTTAACTCTTAACTTAAGTCTTGTTTTGAATGCAGTTGATTGGCGTGATTGTATGCAACACAAGGGAGCAAATCAACAAAACTTTATGTCAAGAACTGTTGATTGATCCACATATTAACCTCGTCAAACCGATTTACCAATTTAAAGAAAAATTCTAATAAATGGCAAAATTTCCATATCATGGTGACATTTTCCTCAAAGCCAAGGAAGATAAAATGCTGCAATGAATCATGCACACTGTGTTCATGATCTGCTAATGGTTTGCAAAGGTCATAGGTTACACAGCTTACTTCTATGCAATAAATGCAGCTTATTAAGTCATCCTCTCCTTGTGATCACTTTGTTTTAAATCTTGAATATACCGAGCAAATAAAAATTGCAGAACACCTGCTGAGCCATCTGAGAAAAAGATTCTAGGGGAAACACTGGAGCCGATCTGCTACCTGTAGTTAGTGTTGCACCGATACCATTTTTTGGCCCCCGATACCGATACCCGGCTGTGCAGTATCGGCCGATACCGATACCATACCGATACCACGCCGTTTGGAGAAAAAAAAAAAAAATAATAATAATAATAATAATATATATATACAGTATATATATATACAAGCTTTTTTTCTTCTAATACTAAAGAACTGCATACTCACTTGGATGTAAAATCATTGCTATCATGGCTTGGTCAGGAATACACAGTAAATCCAGAAGAACTTTTTTATTGCCTACCTGTTATGGGTGACAATAATTGAATATGCCAAAATAGTGCAATATCCATGTAATTACAACATGTAAATCGTAGTGCAACAAGAAGTTAAATTAAATTAAAATAAGAAATAATATACATATGAGGTAGAGAGTGCATGGCATTAAGGCCTATCTGAGGTAAGAACAAATCAGAATTGCAATAAGAAATTACTTCCTCCTGTAAGGTCTAGGCTGATGTGCACTCCTCTAAGTGCAGCCAGGGTAAAATAAATAAAATAAAATAAATAAAAGGTGTCCTATGGCAACAAGTTACAACTCCAAAATCCACATTGAAAAAACTAAAGCAGTGGCAAAAATAACTGCAGTGAGTGCAGTGAGTGAAGGGAGAGAATGTCTCTATGATGTCCTCTATGATGTCCTCTATGATTTGACAACATTACATTTGGCAAAATCGGTGTTTATTTGGGATGATCATTTCCGTAAATATGATTGGGGAGTAACCCGACGAGGTGTCCATTAACAGAAATGAATGGACGACGCGGAGGCGTGAACCGTCCGACGCGAAGCGGAGGGTTGCTTCCGCGAAGTACCATGGTCACTTACGAAAGAATGAAATATGTAATCAATTAATAATACTTTAATGTGTTTTAGAGTTGAAATCGTGAGGGTTTTTTTATTTTTACAAGTCGAGCAGACTATTTAATATCTCCCGTATGCAGGCGTTGCCAAGCAACGTGGCCATAGCGTCTTCATAGCGTCAACGTCTTTCCTAGGTGTAAATCAAAGATGGTGTAAATAAACACTTTTTAACCTACACTCTCCAGCCAATCGGAGTAATTCTGTTTTTAATGACTTTATCAAGTAACTTTCCGTGATCAACGATGTCGGTAAATGGGCTGTGCTACAGCAGTAGTTGCGTGGTGGTGTTTAGCGCGTGTGGCGCGCTGGCCCTTTAAATTAAAAAAAAAAGCAAGAACGAACATTCTGAAGGGGACAGAAGCGACAAAAGCGACTTGGAGGTGGAGTGGACAAGGCGGATTCCTCTTTGTGCGCTTTCGGTGTGAACGCACAGAAAGACACAAGGCGCTGCGTTCCAAGTTTCATATTAGTATCTGTAAATGGCATCGGCGCATTATTTGTTCGTACTCGTCGATACCGATGCCAGCATTTTAGTGCGGTATCGGGGCCCCTCCCGATACTAGTATCGGTATCGGTGCAACACTACCTGTAGTGAATTCATTAGAAGACACCACAGCCACAGATGTGTTGTGTTGGGCATACCTCTCTCCAGATCCCTGATCTGTGGTCCCTTGGGTGCTCCACCGTAGATGCAGGTGCTCTTGAGGCGAGAGGCCCTGCCGTACTCGGCCGCAACCTGCTGCACCTGCTGGGCAAGCTCGCGGGTGGGAGCAAGCACCAGGCACTGAGGGTAGAGCATTTCAATATGAGGCCTGGCAAACACTGAGCATACAGATCACAGTCTGTGTAGTAGTAGCTCAAGGTAGAGTATACTTACATGTTTCTCACTGTATAATTTTGACCCAAATTATCCATCCAAAATATACTCTAATAAGATTATTTAATGGACTATATACTGTATTTCTAAAAACCTGCATTAAAATATAGGGCTGCACATAGTTGTAGCACATGGCCATGGGGCGGGGAGAAATAAGTGATTTATAAAAGTATCCTCAACCATATAACTTAACTATTGATATAAAATTGCTGCAGCTCGACAACCAAATCTACATGCGCCAGCTGAAGGCACACAGCTGGTGGAGCAGGGTTGCTGTGCCTTGATCCTGTACACTGCACTTAACTCATTGGCTGCCAGCCATTTTCAGTGCAGAGAGCCCCATACTGCCAAGCGTTTTAGAGCATTTTGACTGATTTCCTAAGACCCACTTAACAGTGAGTTCTATGACTATGTAAACACCGAAACTATCAAAAGAAAGAGTAGACTCTCTTCTTTAATCAGGAACAAACCGTTTGTTTCTACCTTTTTCCGTTCTTTAGTAATCGGCAGTAGAACATACGTTGTTTTCACCAAAAACACCTGTTTTTGACCAAAAATGGAGAAAACAAGCTTTTTGTGTTACTCATCTCTCCCATCCTATTTGGCACGGGGCCCACCTAGTGGGTCAGTTCGGTAGTACATACTATGTTTACAAGCCTGATTTTTTGTGACAAGGTCCTCTAGATCGCTCCCCAGTCAGCCCCGTTGAAAAACATAATTGACGTCTATAGACGTCATTGGCAGTCAACGGTTGTATTTCAATTGACGTCTATAGACGTCATTGGCAGCCAATGAGTTAAGAGGCCAGTGCAGATAGACTGGGAAGCTAGGCTATGGCTGTATCCCAAATCACTCACAATATAGTGGACTATATAGTGTAGAGTAGTGAGTGATTTCGGACACAGCCTAGGTTTGACTAGTGATGCAGTCTTTAAAGAAACCACATATAGTAGTATACATTTGATGCAGTCTAAATATGAACCTCTCTTCACAAACCATGTTGGCCAGAGTTGACGACTAGAGTAACCAGACCAATCCCTCAACAGTTTAGTGACATCATAAGGAACCAATCAGCAGGGGTACTTACGATGGGCCCGTCTCCATGCTCCAGGAATGGCTGATGCTGGATGTGCACAACTGCAGGCAGGAGGTACTAATACAAGAAAGAAGTGCACAGTAATGCATCTGCTGCTCAACACGTTACAGTGGACTAACGTGTAATAATGAGACAAAATTCTAGCACTACTAATGCCTGGCTTTATTCATTTATGCAGCAGGCCAATTTTGTCAACATTTTCTCATGACATTGTTTTTCCTCAAAAACAATGAAAAATGTATTGGTTGACCTCTCGGCCATGAAAACGTAAAACAACAAGAACAGCAGGGTGGTGTGGGGTTTTGACAGTTTTATTACACCTACTACAACCATATCCCATGATCGACAACAGGCCAGAAGTGCAATACATTTTTAAAGAGCGAGTAAACTAAGTAAGTATTTATTAAGTAAATAAATATACTTCAGTAACATCTTAAGTCTTAACCATTAATCAGAATCAGAATAGATTTATTGCCAAAAGAAGTTTTCACTTGCAAGGAATTTGTCTTGGTGTAACCAACCATACTTACTGCAAGGGTTTTTCCAGAACCAGTTTGAGCGATCCCGACCATGTCTTTGCCACTTAGAGCGAGTGGCCACCCCTGAGACTGAATTGGAGTTGGGTCGGACCAGTTCTGTTTGCTGATCACGTCCATGACATAACCTGAAATGCAACCAAAATAATCATTACACTGAAAATTGCTCAAAGTTATCAAACATTTCATATAATATACAGATCTGCATTAGGGACACAGTCGTGCAGAACAGATCAACTCTGACACCATGCAACTGAAAATCAACAGACTGAGCTATTATGGTCTGGCTCTTGGCCACCATGACAGCCAGAGGGCCGTCACAGAGCGAAGACCGCAATCAGTGACCTCTGTATGCTTGCTTTCACAAACATTTATGTTCATCTTCTCGACAAAACTATTAACTGACTTACTTGGAAAAATCGCTTCATGGAATTTGAGAATTGGTTTGGGGCAATCTCTCCCCTTCACCGTAACTTCTTTAGTCCTCCGGAACTGCTCAACTTCTTGCTGCAAGTTGACCAAGACAATAGATAAGGACAGGGACAAGGGATTAGGGAATGTCACAATAATGTGGCTTTTTGAAAGCCACCAACTAATTTAAAGTCTGAGCACTGCAGTCTTCCCACTATGATTTTACAACTTCTGCATGCATGGGCAATGACGGTTCAGCATCCTCATAATATCAGCAACACTGATTTAACATCGACAAACAACTATACAGCTGAACAACCAGCACTGATGGTAGTATTTTGCCTCCTTAAAAAGTAGAATTGCCAAGTAAAGTAGGAGGGGCCGGGGACTTCAGAGCTCAGTTGAGGCAGGCAACGTCATGAGATGCACAACAAGTGGTTAAACAGTAATACAGTTTTAAAGAGCTTTTCAGGACCAGTAGGATAACTCCTCTAATGCCAGTAAGGCAGGGCTCGATGTGGACTTTTTTCCCTGGGAGCACTGTGTTCTGAAGTTGACATTTTTGGGGTACAGTCAACAAAAGTGGGGGCATGACTAAAAAAAAAAACAGGCGCAGAGTCAAAATAGAGGGATTAATAAGAGTTTATTGCACTCTTACAATAAAGAACATTTATATGAATTCTTAATGTGATCTGTGCACATTCTTGTTTACGGAAAAGAAAAAGTATGCAACGGTTATAGAGCCACTCTGGCTGAAAGTGTGCTCCAGTTCCAAGGTTTAACGCGGAAGGACACAGAGGGGTACGGGAGAAATGTGTATAAAGGTGTATGTGTTCAGGTGTATAACGCCCCTTTCCCACTGGACAAAAAACCCACTAACATCTTTATTTAGGCTATGTTATAAGCTGTAGGCTACATCACGTCCTGACATTCCTGCTTAAAATCTGAACTCATGTGTTGGACGTTACAGGAACTTATTTTAAAAGGGAGAATCATAACAATCTAACAAGTGGAAAAATCACTGCGTTGATATTAAGTTTTCACCAGTTGCCAAGAAGCACAGCTTTATCATTAATGTAGTCTCTCTCCAGGTGAAATATAGTCCCTGGAGTAGGCGTTTTGTTTTTGGATGAGCTGGTGAATTGCCAGCTTCCAACTCCTGGCATAGCGTAAGCATAAGCACCCGGTCTCTACCGCTGCAATAGCCACCTACGGCTTCACGTTGCTGCCTGTTGCAGCGATGTGAACGGTCCAGTTTCAGAACATTTTATTGTGATTTTTTTGCAAGCAGTTGCCAATTCCAAGCAGTTTTGTGGTGAATCTTCGGTCACAAACATGGAAAAGGGAGCGAAACAGATTTATGAACAAAACCTCCCAACTTCTATTGGAATGTGTGAAGTGTGATATTAGCGGCTATTTCCTTGGTCAGTGGGCAAACATGTCGTGCTATGTTTGAAGGCCGGTAATGTGATCCATTTTGTTTTAATTAAAAAATGGAAATTCCACTCGTATACATGTGCTCCTAAATGTAAATTCACATTCGCACAACGGAATTTGTACACGCATATGCGACACCCAGCAGGTAAATAAGGAAACCTTGAGAAGGGGCATAACAAGAATCACCTTCGTAGGACCTTATGCATGTAAGGGGCCAAATGGCTGCACAGTGCTCTCAGTATGAAATAATGTTGTTGTTGTTTTTTTCCCTTCAGTCGGGATTTCTTACAGCTGTTCTGTGAGTCACATCCTGGTGTTCCTGGTAGAAGTTCTTCTGGAACTTCGGAAGCTCACTGAGGTTCCAGTGTTTCTTGCGAAGTCTGTCACCAGGGTTACCAAACTTTCCTGGAGGAGGTCCGCCCCTGCCAGCCGCCGCCGCCGCCCCCAAACCGGGGTGGTCCGCCACCATACCTGGATAGGTAGAGGGAGGGACAGTTTATTGACGTCTGCTACCTAGTAAGGCTAGCATGAACAGGAATCCAATGCATTTTCGAAATGGCAGTGATACGTGTTATTTCGTCTATTATTTACACATATATAATCTGTAAATTACATGTCTGCTCAGGGCTGGGCAAAATATATCGATATTATACTGATATATTGATAGACAGATTAGGAGTAGATATCCTCTTAGATTTTGTATATCGTAATATCGTGATATGGAATAAGTGTCGTCTTTTCCTGGTTTTAAAGGCTACATTACAGAAAATAACAAAAAATAACAAAATACTTAGTACTTTTTATTTGTCAACTATTATATTTACACAGGAGTATACAAAAATCGGCTTTACCATGTGGTATCGTGCTATATAGTGATATATCGTTATCGAATGACCTATATCGAGATAGAAGATTGTGGCCATATCGCCCAGCACTGTCTGTTTACTTTCTATTACTCTTACTTCTATTACTATTAGATATTTACAATAAATAAACAACGTTCGTGGAGTATTCATTAACACTTCATGACATTTAAAATGACATTTTTGGATAAAGGAAGGACGCATCCGAGAAAACGTTTGTTGACAGCGATACCCTCAAGTTGTCTCTGCGTCACATGACAAGCAAGCAGCATATTTACTGACAAATAGCTGCCATTTTAATTCTTACAGACGAAAATAACACCGCACTTCAGCGCACACATATCTCGATTGGTTACGTCTTGTAGGTCGCGGTGTAAACACGTCGATGTCGACGACTTCCTAATGCAATGAAATGCGTTTAGTCCAACATGCACATTCGTCTGACATAACCTCTTTTCTATGTGAGCTAACCTTAGCGGTGGCTAGCTGTGCGTTTCAGCGTAGTTAGACCTTAAGGCGCCTTACCCTCTATCCCTGCCGCGGTCTCTGTCGGAGAAGCCAGGCATGATGCTGTGAGCTGTCGCTGTAGTGGGGCTGTTTTCTGTAATCTGGGTCAAAACAAACGACCGACGAATTAGCTGTCAAACCAAATCAACACCAGGAAATACAAAAGAAAATGCCGGCTGAGAAAAGTCTGGGAGCGGAAGTGATGTTGGTCGAGGCGGATCACATTGTTGTATCACTGCGCAAGCAATAAAACACACAAACAAGCACGTTCATGTTCCTGAACGTTAATCTACAATCGGATGCCTTACTTTTTGAATAATAGTTGTATTTATATAAAACTACAAAAGTAATGGTAATAGTATAGTAATAGTAGCAAAACCCTGAGAGACACAATCGAAAACAATATTTTTTATAAACAATATTTTTACATTGTATTTCTATGATTATTTGCGAAAGAAATCCAACAAGAGAGTCCTAAAACAATCATAGCAGGAAGCTATGACGAGTATTGAGGACACATCTCTCTCTCTCTCTCTCTCTCTCTCTCTCTCTCTCTCTCTCTCTCTCTCTCTCTCTCTCTCTCAAAAATGTGTTACATTGTGAAGACGGCAATAAATGGCAAAAATAACGCCTTTTAGTACTAATTTTCATGCATGTTTTCTTTCTTTTTATTTTTTTTATAAAACAGTGCGGTTAGACAGGAAATGGCCGGAAAGCGAGACCGGGCTGGATTGGGAAATGATCACTGGTTTGCACTTTGACAAATTAATGGTAGGTAGGGGTACTGTAGCCAGCCATATCAGAATGTCTGTATAACAAACGGGTGGATTAAGGAAGCATCTGTCCGTCCGTGCCGCTCCTCAACTATATACAGCATGCAGGCACACACTCAAAAGCACAGTAACTACATACAATAACTATATACAGCATACAAAATAACTATATACAGCATCCACATACACAAAAGCCCTAACTATATACAAGACGTATACACAGCAAAAGAAAGAACTATATACAGCCTGCACACAGACACACACAAACACACAATAACTATACAAGAACTACTGTATGCAGTATGTCAAAGACACGTAAACACACAATAACTATATACAGCAAAAGCAAGAACTATATACAGCATGCACACAGTCACACAAATGCACAATAACTATATACAAGAACTATATACAGCATACACACACACACACCCCCCTGATAACAAATGCATTTAATCATTACATTCACAGGCACACAACTGAGTACACTCAAGACTAAAGCGGTAGCATTTGCATCTTCCAGTTCCACATTCAATCTTACACCCACATTTAGTCAGTTGTTGACAGCTCTCAGCAATTGGTGGGAGTGTCATCCACACTACCTGCCAAATGTAGAGATGTTCCGATACCATTTTTTCCTTCCCGATACCGATTCCGATACTTGTGCTGTGGGTATCGGCCGATACCGAGTACCGATCCGATACCAGTATGTTATAAAAAAAAAAAAATAGCATACATGCATGACTGTGATATGATTATCATAGTGGTAAGGCCTGGCTCAAGTTAAAATCTGTGTAAAACATGAATAAATAGAGCAAATTCAAGCCATTTATTTTTAAATAGAACAGTTAACAGCTAACCTAGCTAGCCCTTTTTAGTGTTGGCTTTTTATTTGATTTTAACATCTGAATGTTAGTGAGAAGAAAAGATGGATGAAAAAAGAAAGAAAAAAAAAAAAACAGCGGTTAAAGCTAGCGAGTGAGTCCGGGAGAGGGCTGCTCTCCTCGGACACATTACTCTGAAGCCCCGGCGACGGGGAAGTAGGGTGACCATTTATGAGTTGTTGAAAAGGACGCACGCGATTGCAACACACCGCGGACCTACGGCCGACGGGGGTGGGGGGGAACCGGACAGTCCGGCCTAAAGCTGGATGAATGGCCACCCTATCTGGAAGTGCGGATTAATAAATAAAATAATGTGAGCGCGGTACAGTGGACCTGAACCGGATGTGATGAGACCTGTTTCGCAGAATGCAGAAGTAGGCCTATGTTGCGCATAACCCCTATTAGATTACTAATTGAATAAATTACGTGGTATCGGATCGGTGCCTGGACTCCAGTAGTCGCCAATACCGATGCCAGCATTTTCGGCAGTATCGGAGCAATTTCCGATACTGGTATCGGAATCGGAACAACTCTAGCCAAATGTCATCTTCTTTCCTCCAACCCCAGTTGGCAGGACTCTCCATATACATTTGACAAACAGTTGCCTGGCCCCAGATACAGGAAGCTTGATAAGTTGCACGCTTGACGTGCTGTGCAAGAGATGCCCTTGTTGGTGGAATGGCATCATAGGACCTCTGCTTCCGAGCAAACAGGTCAAGCCTTGCTTCATCAACTCCATCAGTAGTGCTGTTCGTATTGTACATTGTTATGACAAACCTCTCAAGCATGCTGAGATCTGCATCATCTGATACTGGTGGGTATTGAATGAGCTTCTTAAAGACAAAAGACACTTCAAGACATACTTACCAGGTTTGCCAGGCAGTCCGTTTGCCTCTACCACGAAAGGCTGACACAACATCACAACCAGTGAAGGCATGGAAAAAAAGCATGGCACAGGATTTTTCAGGACCAAGTTTCCTCACCATGTCATGAACTGGTAAAACCACCTGACAGACTGACCTTGACCAAATTCAATCCACAGCTCCTCTAAGCCTGTATCCTGAAGAGTCCCAAAAACACTTATTGCAATAGCAACGATATCTGTGTCACAGGCCTTAATCAACACAGACTTGTTATGCTGCTCAACTGCATGAAGGGAATGCAGGAAGATTCTGGTATCAGCCTCTTCATGGTTGCAAGGACTTAAGCCTTCCAGAATGTTGGGTTTGTTGCAAAGGACATTTTCTTCTTTGGTCACAATCACCACATTGTCTGGACACAAAGAGACAATGAAGTAAGCTAGAAACCCAAAAAGTTCAGTCTTGTTGTCATTGTCTCTCAGGAAGCTTTTCCAATTAGGTGGTACTTTGGTCTTGTCATTCACTCTCCGTCTACCGCCCTTGCCTCGTTTTGATCTTGTTTCATCCTTCAGACGGGAATTGCAGTAGACGTCAAATATGATATCTGTCCTAGCATACTTTGATGAGTAGGCCTGTATCTTTGGAACAACATCTTGAACGGCATAGTCTTCAAATGTCACTGATGCCTTTGGAGACAATGAATAAACAAGAGAAGACCCATCGATTATGATGGCATCACATTTTGGTTCTTTGTCTGGAGGGGAAATAAGAGTTTCCAGAATGTTGACAAGCCTAGACTTCTGACCGACGTGGAGCATTCCGGAGTCGCTAAATGCTGCAGGGAAAGACTGGTTTTCATGCTTAAAGAACTCAAGCAGATCACATTCACGTGATTGACAGGATATGAAGAGTTGTGAGAAGAGGCGGCAGTCATCTTTAAGCACTTGCTTCTTCCTGTCACTTTTACCTGAGTCTGACTTTTGCCAAAAAAGTCAGTCTTGTTCTTTTTAATTTGGTTTGTAGAAGGAAGCTTCATCACCCAAACCATTGAAAAATTCTTTGAAGGCAACCCTACCTTTCTCAAGATGAGTTCCAACAAGCTCTGCAGCACTAGGATGTGCAATGGCTTTTGAGTCTAACGTGAGAAGGTCTCTGGACTCCTCCTGAAAAGAGTTACCCAGGTCCTTCATCACACCATATAACTTCTGGACCTTGTCAGTGAAGGATTTCTGAGACTGGTAGTTCTGCTCATGGTGTCTGACATCTTCACTGGCGACTTTGGCCTGAGATGCAGACTCATATTCAGAAACCAAATGGCTAACCTCTGGTCCAGATACCATCCATCGTCTTAGGGCAGATGGGTTCTCTGTTATTCCGATGGCACCACCATCACCTTTGATAATTGCATTGGCCTGTTCATGGGCTTGGTCAAAAGCCAAGCCAGAAAACTCCTTGTAGGTCTTGTGGACCACAAAGTTCCCTTTCTGAAATTCTGTGGCCAACTGAGGATGTGTTTGATGCAAAGAGACCATGTCTCTTAGGTGTATGGAAAGCCATCGAGCATAGTTGATATTGTTGTTTGCAAAGAAGAAGTGTTATGCTGTTATGACAGGGACCTGATCTGGATTCAGGTATGCAATAGCATCTCTGACTTTGTCCATGGAATGTTTCACTGTTGCAACGGAATGAGCTTCATCCCGAAGCAGCGGCAAAAGTGATGTAATGCTTACTTCAAACTGTAAACCTCTCTTTTTCTCTGCATGGTAGCCAGACCAGGTGATGTTAACCTCATCATCTTGTGTCTGTCTGAGGCTAACTCGCTCAAGCCATTCATATTCATTTGTCAACATGATACTTGGCAAAGAATCATGTGTTACATTGCTCTTGGGAGGACAGGGATTCTTCTTTGTGAAAAAAGAAGGATAGACATGCGTATATGAATCAGGAAGTTCTGGAACTTTCCTAACCTTGTTGTTCCTAATTTGAATGGGCTCTCGAACTTCACCTTGATTTCCTGATGATGGATGCTGAAAGATAGAGATACTTGTACCATGGAATGAAGTAGTTGCAGTTGTTGATGATGGGTTATGGTCAATGTTATCCATTGCAGCTGTGGAAAAGAGGCCTTTTCTCAGAATGGGGGGACAAACCACCCCTTGTTCAAGGTATCTATTCACAATTGCATCTCCCAACTGTGCTGAAATGTCAAGTACTCGGTCATACGTGATGCTGAGACCATGGTCATGAAGCATCTCTACAAGGTTTTCTTTTCTTGTCTTAGCATATAAGGACATCCTTATATAGACAGGAAATGGAGTTTCGCGATCTTTTGAATGCCTTTGAGTTGCGGCACCTTCTTTGAAATTTGGAAAGCAATTATATTGAAGAAGCTGAGCCATTGCAAGGTCAGTCCTAGTTGCTCCAAACCTCAGCTGAGATTTTATGTCAGCCCCATGCTCAATCATACAGACAAACTGAAGCAAAGCTGGAGTCAGTGATAGAACTTTCATGGACAATTCCTTCAAACCTACATGTATGGTCAACCATTTGCCTGCGTAATATTTTAGCAGGCCAACATCTTTTTTAAAAGCCAGAAGAACATCTCTTCCTTTCTTGTATGCTTCAAGCCCAGGGATCTCTGCCAAAAGGCGGTCTTTCAGTCTAGTTGAGTTTACATCTGGGATGTCTGTCACGAATTGTTGAAGCCTCTGCTTGTGCAGGCTAACCAATTCAGTGAGTCAAAATACGACAGGCTCTTCACTGTTGTTTCTGGTCTCAGTTGCATAAGTAAGTAGCTCTGAGAAGACAAGTGGGAGTGCTTCCTTTTCTAGATTCACACCATTGGTGTCTTTGTTCTTTGCTAACTGATATGCCCTCTCTCTATTGTATAGGGCTGCTAAACAGGAGCAATGGTACTTCAACTCCTGGGCCACAACATCTCCACTTCAACCATTTGCCTGCGTAATATTTTAGCAGCTGCGGCAAGAACAAGAGCATCAGAGTAGTTTGATGTTTCAGACAAGACCGGGCCAACATCTTTTTTAAAAGCCAGAAGAACATCTCTTCCTTTCTTGTATGCTTCAAGCCCAGGGATCTCTGCCAAAAGGCGGTCTTTCACTCTAGTTGAGTTTACATCTGGGATGTCTGTCACGAATTGTTGAAGCTTCTGCTTGTACAGGCTAACCAATTCAGTGAGTCGAAATACGACAGGCTCTTCACTGTTGTTTCTGGTCTCAGTTACATAAGTAAGTAGCTCTGAGAAGACAAGTGGGAGTGCTTCCTTTTCTAGATTATACCATTTGTGTCTTTGTTCTTTGCTAACTGATATGCCCTCTCTCTATTGTATAGGGCTGCTAAACAGGAGCAATGGTACTTCAACTCCTGGGCCACAACATCTCCACTACTCAATATAGCCAGGAGTTTACCATCATTAAGGTTACAGGCACATTTGTTGACCCTGTCATTCAGTTGCATGGTCATTGCCTGTCGTAGTTCGGACATGGGTTCCATCATCTCACACAAGAAACACTTCTGCACTTGAAGCACAGTCCTGCGCATTTTTGAGCGCCCCTCACCAGGGTCAATCTGGATGGAAGCTGCCCTTTTTCTTGCACGCTCAAGCTTGCTATTATTGAACATCAGACGACAGCTTTGGTGATATTTTGCACTGTTCCTTCTCAGTGTTTCCTCAATGCCCCCTCCATCGTCCAACCGGGACATGTCTAACCTGATTGGCAACTGGTGGATTGCTTGAAACAGTGGTAATCATTGAATAACCATTGCTCTCAGGACTACATGAATAATGAGTTGGAGGAGATTTCAACTCTTCCTTTATATCTGTCTGACAAAGACAACACTTTCTCCAGTCAATTTGAGATGCAGAACTCAGTGGATTAGAAGCAGCCATTATGTGTAATAGTTGAGGCCGAGGGACTATCCTTTTACCACCTAACCATACAAAATACAAAAGCACATTCAGATATGGGATACAACTAGGTTCATACATCAAGTGCCCTACACCTAGCCCGATCGTTCATCCAGTGCCATTTAAGTCCCGTTGGATCTGTACACCATTCAGGTAATTAAAGGACTATTCCTGCGCAATATTAACCTAGGATTTCATGACACGTGTACCGAGTTCGAACGTTTGCCGGGATTTGTTTTCATGCTAATCGAATGTGACCACTTTTAGCGCAAACCACAAATGACCTCCTAACACTAGTTGTCGGGGCAGAGGGTGCGGTAAAAAGAAATCGCTATTACTAGACCACTAACAAGACTCAAAATAGCCCCACACATCAATGATAGCATAATGAGGGCACCTACATGTAAACCGAAGCATTGAGAACTTTGTAAATATACAGACAGTTTACAGAGACAGGTACAACTGTCACGTTGACAGCTAGCATTAAGGGGTAGTGGTTTGCGCTAACAGTGGTCACATTTGATTAGCATGAAATCAAATCCCGGCAAACCTCCAAACTTGGTACACATGTGTAATTAAACTCTAGGTTAGTTTTGCGCCGGAATTGTCCTTTAAACCCATTACCCTTGGCTCTGCTTTCCCGCGCTGGCACATCCTGTCAATTCAGGTGCGGCTATCTAACTATACTACAACTAACTAATCTACTAGTTGGTGCATATAAAGGGCTAATTAGATAGCATTTGGGACACTAAGCTATACTTGCTATAATTGAACTGAAGTGAGTACTACAATTAGTAGACTACAACTACGGTAAGTACTCTACTTAGCTGGCACTGAACCCCATGCTGAGTCTCACAGCAATGATGCCACTAGTGTGCCCTGGTTGTGCTTTGACATCACTCTCTTACAAAGACATTTTTCAACAATTTGAGATTGATGACAACATTTTAATGTGGATCAAAAGATTTTTAGATAATTTGTAAAATTGAAACTTCATGTGTGATAAAATTAGACAGAAAACTGTGAATTTGAGTCGAAAAATGGCCGCCATCTTGAAAACTAGACTTGAAGTATATTTTTATTTGCACCATTGGATTTGTCTACTCAAAATACATACAAGTTGATGCCTAGATAACTTAAAAATGTCCAGCCATTACCATTGTACAATAAAAAGGATTTTGGTATATTTGATGTGGCAGCCATCTTGAAAAATGGCCGCCATGTTGGATTTTCAGGTGGCTAACAGGCTTTTCTCACTAAGTAGGGTCTAGGCATTATTCATGCCGAATTTGGTGCTTGTATCGCAAAGTGAACGATTGTCCTAAAATATGGACTTAATCTGCCGGACTATTGGGCCTATTAAATCTATGCTTATATCTCTATAACCCTTGGGCACTTGGGGCCCAATAGATACTTTGTAGCTAGCTGTATATAGTTATAGCTGTATGTGTCTATATCTATACAAATATAGATACGTGATGTCTTCAAACTTGAACAGAAAATCTCTGTGCCTGCTTTTATCACCAAAGACCAAAAATCTAGTTACAAATCTTAGTCTTATCATGGGTGCAAACCTAAACTTTCAGTCCCATATACTTATCACTTTCAGCATTTGATCAAATCACAAAAGTAAATGGAGTTTCAGGCAGACCCAGAAAAACTGGCCTGGTTAGTTGGCGTACCCATTTAACCCATCCCATAGGAAAGGAGGCACCAAAAACTGAGCGTGCCGGCAGGGAACAAGGTACACTGTGCAGTGGAGTGGGGTCATTGTAGAGAATGTGCCACCAATGTCTTGGCAGTGTCTTCTTTAAGCTCTGGGGATTGTCAAAAGAAATTAAGAGGCTAATGACAAGAACGCCATTATATGTCGAGGCAGGGCCCAGGCTAAATGTGCCCCATCTCAATTGCTTCTCCCACTTGCTTTTTCCAGTTTTAAGGAGTTTCCCCAACAGGGGCCCATGAGGGCCCACCAGAGTTATGAATAAGGACTCCAATAAATAATAAACATGTATTGAAAAAGATCAATCATTTAACACATGCCTCCAGGTAGAGATACATATATTAAGAGAACTAGACAATCAAACCCATTTGTTTGGAGTTCCCTATTCTCTTCACTTCCCGTATCACGAAAGTTCACTTCAGGCTGTTCACTTCCTCTACCCCTACAATTTAGAGCCACATAAAAAAAAGAATACCATATATTGCAATTTATTTTGACTGCAACATATTTTCAGTTAAGTAGAGAACAACTACTGTTAAGTAAAATCTAATTATTTGAAAACAAAAAAGAAAGACCTTGTAAGAATCTAAAGTTAGTCTCCGCTGTTTGTGAGTGAATTTAAAAGGAAAGGTTGAAGTGCATAATGTTCATGTCTGAGAATGTGGCCGCTGAAACAAGCAAGAGTGTGCATTTTGAGAAAAGGAAGGAGAGGATTTTGGATATTTACGTCAGTGCGGAAAGTCTGTTTGTTTACGACAATCCCTGGAGGGAAGGTGATAATACAGGTGGTGATGTGGACAATGAATATGCAGGTATGGCAACAAGATTACAATACGATACATTATAGTATTTAATATGATAATAAAATTGAGTATTAAATGTTCAAATATTCTGATACAGACATATTTACACATACACATCTGTGTGAGAATCTCTTAATTGCTCTTTCCCAGAAAATATGGTAAAATTAGTCAATATATATTTCAAGCACAAGCTTTCCTGGCAGAATGAAAACATTAAAATGTAAAACACAAACACAGTCTATGTTTTACTGGACAGGACTGTCACTGTATATCAATGGTAAAGCACACATTTTTCCATCACAATAATCAGAATTGTAACAATGATCAGAATCATTAATCATGTAATTGTCATTATTATTATTATTATTATTATTATTAGTAGTAGTAGTAGTAGTAGTAGTAGTAGTAGTAGTAGTAGTAGTAGTGGTAGTAATAATAGCAGCAGCAGTAGTAGTAGTAGTCCTAATAGACATTTTTAGAAATTGATATACTCTACATATATATTTTACATTGTTGCAATGATCCATGTTCCCTCTAGGACGAGCTTGATACTGCAGTCGCAAACTGGGCAGTTATGCTGTTCTTACTCTCATATTTACTCTTTAAGAAGTGGCTGAAGCTTCAGAGGAGAAGAAGGCCTGTGGGGCCCGAGCCGTGCTACTTGGGCTCCTCGTGTTCCTCCTCCTTATCGGCATCACAGGCCTGGGAATCGCATGTGAGTAGATTCACACTCTGAATCCTAGAAGATTGTCTTATTCCTATTAAAATAATTCCACTGCACTATGTTGTGTTTGGCAAATAAAATATCTTGAATCTTATACTGTATAAGCTCTTATCTTTTGATGCTCACAATAGACCCTTTTCACAGAGGCGTCATCATAGGACAAACAGGTGTCACTCAAAACACTAACGGGTCTGCTCCTTATGTACCAGGACACAGATAGTAGACGATAAGTCTACTATCTATTCTTGTTTGATGAGTTGGCAAATTAAGTTGTTGATTGACTCCCACCCACTATGTCCAGTCAAAGAAGAAATGATCAAGTGGAACATTGAAAGAAAGCAGCTCATGGCCGACAATGTCAACCTAACCAACAAACTATGTGGTGAGTGAAACAGCATAGTGACAGCATGTGTGTGTGTGTGTGCATGTGTGTGTGCATGTACATTGCCCTGCATCCAGGGAATTACATTCATTATTGTCTCTTAATGTGTGTTTTAGTATTGTCAGAGCAAATGGGTTGTACTCCTAAGTCCTGGACAAGACTTCACTCCAGTTGTTACTTTTTTTTACGAAAAAAAAAGAACTGGAAGGAAAGCCAAGAATATTGTGAGGGTAAAAAAGCACACCTAGTCACAGTAACAACCAGAGAGGAGCAGGTGAGCTGTCCTTCCACTAAATATTCAACATGATATTGTGACCTTCCTCCCCACAATGGCCCCTGCTTATGAATGATTCCTTTCATTTGATCAATGTACATTTTTGCAAAACAAGGTATTTGTTTCAAAATTGGCATTGAACAACAAGGCTTGGATGGGTCTGAAGCTGGGCGATGAAGGAGTGTGGAAGTGGGTGGATGGAACTCCTCTCACCACTGAAAGGTAAGATGCAGAGAACTAGTGGCATTCGTCAATTGATATTCACTGTATTATGTAAATCCAATTAAGAGTCAAAGGAGGCCCATAGTCCTGATTCATATTATGTCACATTTTAGTCTGAGAATCTCAATAGGAGCCTTGTTTCAGCGGGATGGAGAGAACGTAATATATAGCCCCTCCCTGAGCTACTACCTTACCGTGGTGGAGGGGTTTGCGTGTCCCAGTGACCCCCAGGAGCTCCGTTGTCGGGGGCTTTTATGCCCCTGGTAGGGTCACCCATGGCAAACAGGTCCGGGGGGAGGGGCCAGACAAAGGGTAGCTCAGAAGACCCCTTATGATGAGTAAAATAATTGGTCTTGCGTGTCCCTCGCCCGGACGTGGGTCACCGGGGCCCCCCCCCTGGAGCCAGGCCTGGGGGTGGGGCTCGGGGGCGAGCGCCTAGTGGCCCGGCCGTCAAATCCCAAAACGATGACGTGGGACCCCCTTCCCGTCGGCTCACCACCAGCAGGAGGGGCCAAAGGGGTCAGGTGCAATGCGAGCTGGGCGGCGGCCGAAGGCGGGGGACCTTGGCGGTCCGATCCTCGGCGGTCCGATCCTCGGCTGCAGAAGCTAGCTCTAGGGACGTGGAACGTCACCTCTCTGGTGGGGAAGGAGCCTGAGCTGGTGCGCGAGGTTGAGATGTTCCGGCAAGATATAGTCGGCCTCACCTCGACGCATAGCAAGGGCTCTGGAACCAGTCTTCTCGAGAGGGGTTGGACTCTCTTCCACTCTGGAGTTGCCACTGGTGAGAGGCGCCGGGCAGGGGTGGCAATACTTATTGCCCCCCCGGCTTGGTGCCTGTATGTTGGAGTTTACCCCGGTAGACGAGAGGGTAGCCTCCCTCCACCTTCGGGTGGGGGGACGGATCCTGACTGTTGTTTGTGCCTATGGTCCAAACAGCAGTTCAGAGTATCCACCCTTTTTGGACTCCTTGGAGGGGGGTGCTGGAAAGTGCTCCCTCTGGGGATTCCCTCGTTCTGCTGGGGGACTTCAACGCTCACGTTGGCAGCGACAGTGAGACCTGGAGGGGTGTGATTGGGAGGAACGGCCCCCCCGATCTGAACCCGAGTGGTGTTCAGTTATTGGACTTCTGTGCTCGTCACAGATTGTCCATAACGAACACCATGTTCAAGCATAAGGGTGTCCATATGTGCACTTGGCACCAGGACACCCTAGGCCACAGTTCGATGATCGACTTCAGTGTTTCCCATTAATTACTTAGACTATGGCGGCCCGCCATGGTCTAATTTGTCCCGCCACAGTCTCAGAATGAACCGAAAAAATTCTTACATAATAACAATTAAGATCTGTAACTTGTGTTTCGCGCCGCTGCTTAAGCATCTCTCACTCCCAGTCAGCCGCTCCGCCCCCTCCCCTCCCCGCTGAACGCGGCGCGCGCACACTCATACATACACACGCGCGCGCACTGGAATAGCGTTACCTGACAGCATCCGAGACGTCAGGGCACCACATCGTTTGAGGTAAGTAACGTTAACAAACTTTACAGTATCCACTAGTTCAAACACTCTGACAACGTAAGTTAACTTAACGTTTACAAGGCGTCGCGGACGAGTGCCCCGCGATTCGCGAGCCTTGTAACTAACGCAGGGCTGATAGCGTTCCGCCACCACGCCGGAATTCCGGCGTACCGACGTGTCTGTGAAAAAAAAAAAATCAGGTTCGCGTTCGCGTGGTCTGACATCGTGCATCGTAATGGCTGACTCCATCGTGATGCCACGCCCCTCTCTTCTATAGTTATTACCTAAACACTTTGCAGGGATTGCTCTGTAAATAAATTGAAAATATAACTAATGGTCCATATAAGTGCTGTAAGTTAACTAGGGCTGCCCCCTAATAGTCGGCTTAGTCGATCGACGGAGGCTTAGTCGAATACGTTTTCATTAGTCGAGCGAAAAGTAAAACATTAAAATAAAAAGGCATGAGCATCGCAAACCAAATACATCCGTGGTCGCAACAAGCCCTGATTTAACTCATCGCTGCAGAACTACTGACCAATAGGCCTACACCTGGGCAGGTAGACACCTGGGCAGGTAGACACCGCTAGACACACGGGACTCATACCGGTGATCCCTGTGTCTGATCTCTGTAATTCGGAGCGTGAATATCGGTTTGAACGTCTAATACCTTTCTAACTTTAAAAAACACTTTAGTATTGTTTAAGACGATAGTCGCACATCCCTCGTAACTACGCCGTGAAGGTGAACCCTCCCGGACTCCGCTATTAACATGAACCGCTCCGCCGGAGGAGCGCCGCACATCCACACGCACCGGACTGCGGTCCAGCCAGCCGTCTCTCGGTTTTCGCATGGTCAAGCAGCCGCTCCAACATTTTCAAGTGCGCCCTTATTGCCGACTTTATGGCAAATACTTTGAGACAACTGGGAAAGTCAGCGCTAGCTTACTGCAGCGTGTGGAAACTTCCGGTTTTCAAAATAAAACGTGGGTATTAAATGTATTAAACGTTTATTTAAAAAAATATGAAGAATGTTAAGATTTGATTTTAAAAAAAAAAAGAAGAAACAAAAAGAAAGTAAGAGTTGTGTCTCACAAAACAAGTATGATCCTGCACTGATTTTGAGCCAATAGGTCACATCACCTGGAAGGAGTGCTCATATTTACATGATGAAATGTATTAGCAGGGATGGATTACTGACCAGGCCCAGGGTCCCAAGAGCTCTGCTGCTCTACACAAAGATGCTACTGTAATATAGGCTTATATTTGGTTTGTTCATCTCATGCCTGAATATTGTCAATTTATTTCCACAAAATTCAGCAGAACCTAATCCAAATTGTCTTCCAGGGGAGCATACCCCTGGATCCCGCTTGACAATTATGTTGATCAGGGCATATATCTTGGCTTTTCTAAAAAATAAACTAGTTCAACACAGTTAACCACGTTTGCTTAATTTCTTTGATGGCTCAGATGTATGCTCTAGTTGATTTTGTGTTTTCACCATTCGTATCTATACAACCAATGTGTTTATGATTAAATTGTTCACAAGAGCACACAGGTCTTCATATATCTAGCCTCTTAATTTTGCTTTCAAAGTGCACCAGATTGATGCATTTAACTTTAAAATGTAAAAAAATATCTTCCGGGGGAGCATGCCCCCGGGCCCCCCTAGAGGGTCCGAGATCCACCCACCATAGTCTCACAAAATCCTGTGGGAAACACTGGACTTTGTAGTCGTGTCGTCGGACTTGCGGCCGCATGTCTTGGACACTCGGGCGAAGAGAGGGGCGGAGCTGTCAACTGATCACCACCTGGTGGTGAGTTGGCTGCGATGGTGGGGGAGAATACCGGTCAGACCTGGCAGACCCAAACGTATTGTGAGGGTCTGCTGGGAACGTCTGGTAGAGTCTCCTGTCAGAGAGAGCTTCAACTCCCACCTCCGGGAGAGCTTTGACCATGTACCGGGGGAGGCGGGGGACATTGAGTCCGAGTGGGCCATGTTCCGCGCCTCCATTGTTAAGGCGGCCGACCAGAGCTGTGGCCACAAGGTGGTCGGTGCCTGCCGTGGCGGCAATTCCCGAACCCGCTGGTGGACACCGGCGGTGAGGGATGCCGTCAAACTGAAGGAGTCCTATAGGACCTTTTTGGCCTGTGGGACTCCGGAGGCAGCAGGCAGGTACCGGCAGGTCAAGCGGAGTGCAGCTGTGGCGGTTACTGAGGCAAAAACCTGGACATGGGAGAAGTTCGGTGAGGCCATGGAGAACGACTTCCGGACGGCTTCGAAGAGGTTCTGGACCACCATCCGGCGTCTCAGGAGGGGGGAAGCAGTGCATCGTCAACACTGCGTATGGTGGAGACGGTGCGCTGCTGACCTCGACTCGGGACGTTGTGGATCGGTGGAAGGAATACTTCGAAGACCTCCTCAATCCCACCGACACGCCCTCCAGTAAGGAAGCAGGGCCTGGGGACTCGGGTGTGGGCTCTCCTATCTCTGGGGCTGAGGTTGCCGAGGTGGTCAGGAAGCTCCTCGGTGGCAGGGCCCCGGGGGTGGATGAGGTCCGCCCGGAGTTCCTTAAGGCCCTGGATGTTGTGGGGCTGTCTTGGTTGACACGACTCTGCAGCATCGCGTGGACATCGGGGGCAGTGCCCCTGGATTGGCAGATTGGGGTGGTGGTCCCTCTTTTTAAGAAGGGGGACCGGAGGGTGTGTTCCAACTATAGGGGGATCACACTCCTCAGCCTCCCTGGTAAGGTCTATTCAGGGGTGCAGGAGGAGGGTCCGTCGGATAGTCGAACCTCGGATTCAGGAGGAGCAATGTGGTTTTCGTCCAGGCCGTGGAACAGTGGACCAGCTCTACACCCTCTGCAGGATCCTTGAAGGGTGCATGGGAGTTTGCCCAACCAGTCCACATGTGCTTTGTGGACTTGGAGAAGGCATTCGACCGTGTCCCTCGGGGAGTCCTGTGGGGGGTTCTCCGGGAGTAAGGGGGTATCGGACCCCCTAATACGGGCTGTCCATTCCCTGTATGACCGGTGTCAGAGCTTGGTCCGCATTGCCGGTAATAAGTCAGACTTGTTTCCAGTGAGGGTTGGACTCCGCCAGGGCTGCCCTTTGTCACCGATCCTGTTCATAATTTTTATGGACAGGATTTCTAGGCACAGCCAGGGCATTGAGGGGGTCCGGTTTGGTGACCTCAGGATTGGGTCTCTGCTTTTTGCGGATGATGTGGTCCTGATGGCTTCATCAGACCGTGACCTCCAACTCTCGCTGGACAGGTTCGCAGCCGAGTGTGAAGCGGCCGGGATGAGAATCAGCACCTCCAAATCTAAGTCCATGGTCCTCAACCGGAAAAGGGTGGAGTGCACTCTCCGGGTCGGGGATGAGATCCTGCCCCAAGTGGAGGAGTTCAAGTACCTCGGGGTCTTGTTCACGAGTGAGGGGAGGATGGAGCGGGAGATCGACAGGCGGATCGGTGCGGCGTCTGCAGTAATGCGGACTCTGCACGGATCCGTCGTGGTAAAGAGGGAGCTGAGCCGAAAGGCAAAGCTCTCGATTTACCAGTCAATCTACGTTCCTGCCCTCACCTATGGTCATGAGCTTTGGGTAATGACCGAAAGAACGAGATCACGGGTACAAGCGGCCGAAATGAGCTTCCTCCGCAGGGTGGCTGGGCTCTCCCTTAGAGATAGGGTGAGAAGCTTGGTCATTCAGGAGGAGCTCGGAGTAGACCCACTACTCCTCCGCGTTGAGAGGAGCCAGATGAGGTGGCTCGGGCATCTAGTTAGGATGCCTCCCGGACGCCTCCCTGGTGAGGTGTTCAGGGCACGTCCCACTGGTAGGAGACCCCGGGGAAGACCCAGGACACGCTGGAGAGACTATGTCTCTCGGCTGGCCTGGGAACGCCTCGGGATCCCCCAGGAAGAGCTGGACGAAGTAGCTGGGGAAAGGGAAGTCTGGGCTTCCCTGCTTAGGCTGCTGCCCCCGCGACCCGACCCCGGATAAGCGGCAGAAGATGGATGGATGGATGGTAATATACAGTATAGCACCACTACCTTTTTAAATAGTAATGGTATTTTTATTATTATTATAAATTGCATTTATATAGCAGTTTAAGACACTCAAAGTGCTTTACATAGTGTGTGCGTTTGTGTGTGGAGGGGGGGGGGGGGGGGGGGGATATCACACCTCATCCACTACCAGTGTCTAATAAGCCGTTTGTTTTGATTGACTGGCATTTGCAGATGATTATTATTGTTATTATTATTTATTATTAATGTTTTAATTATACATACTTTTAACTAAACATAAGCAAACATGTTGACTGCAGTGAAAGTCTCCACACGGGCCAATCCCATCTTTTGTTTTTTTAATATCAGACCTAAAATCCTTTGCTGTTACTGCCCATGATGTGAAAGTATCATGTACACCATTGTTTCTCTGAAGATGTTTGGTAAATGCTGCCGGTGTGTCTTCCCATGATCATACGCCATTAAGTAAAATACTTGCTGTCAAGAAGTGACAAGAAACAATTTTTCATCATTACCTTTACATTACATTTATATTCCAGATCATCAAAGTTCTAAACAAAGTATTATATTGATGACAGTATTTAGCACTTGACTTTTGAGCGGTTGTTTCTTTCACAGTTTCTGGTCCAACCGCCAGCACAGTGACATCAGACTGCGAGAAGAAGCCTGTGCTTTGGTGGACAACACTAAACATACGGCTCAACGGAGGCCTTTTACCTGCAATTCCAAACAAAACTGGATCTGTGAGAAAAGCATAGAATGAGATTCTTAAAATGGTAGCACAACATGACAGGGTCATGCCCACCTGGACACAGACACACTGCTGTACAAAAAAGTCTTTTTAATAACATCACATACATCTTCTTTACTGTATCACTGTTTCAAAGAAAGCCCTTTGTTAATATATTTTAGTTATATCATTTGCCATTTGTGTTGCCACTGTAACCAATAACTTTGGTACTACAGCCTTGTCTTATGACCCGCTTCCCATTCCAGCCATGATCGATCCATTCATTTCTTCACTGTATAAAATCCCTTTGTTTCTCCAGACATAACCACCTCTCCCTTTCCTAATTGTGTATTGCAAATACGTTGGCCTCTTCGGCCATAGATGTACACCCATTGTTTCTCTGAAGGTGTGTGGATGCCAACATGGCTTCCCATGGTCATGCTTCATTAAACCAATTACTTTGCTGCCAAGAGTGTCTTATAAGAAATAATTTTTGCAACACATGCACGCACACACAGCATACTGTTGAGTAAAATGTGTAAGGGATTTTGCCACCTGTCTTACACCTATTAAAGGTATGGTTATATTTTATATCTACCATATGACCAATAATTAGGGTCACACTAACCTCGGTGCCTTTTTGCTGAAGTAAGACAGAATCATGAGATATAAGCAGAGGCATATAATTATAAAAGCAACTCCTCATAATCAGAATGAGTACGTTGTTGGTGACATGTGTAGAATAGATAGTGTGAGATCAGTTGGTTGCAAAGTGCAGGTCATATGATAGTAAAGAACAGGCAGGCTGGCCTCTGTACATGCTGGGAGTCAGATACCACGAGAACGAGGTGGGAAGACGACAACAGCCAGCCCTTGTTATGACGTTTTCACTGTTTGTGTATATAACTTCCTGGGTCAGGGATAGTTGGTGCTCAGACTTCGTGAACTGACACACACACTTTGTTGTTCTGTCAGGGAAACGTAGTGGGACCCAGATATCTGTAAAACTTTGCACATTCTACTGGTGTTAACAATAAAACTGATTATTTCTTAAAGCTAAAACTTCTTCTATCGCTTCATTAAAGAACACGCGTGAGTAAGGGTTTCATTTTTTAAACTGCTTTTCACAACACTATCCACTGAGCCAACTGTCTTACACCACTGAGCCAATTGTTGTTGTTTTTTTGTTTGTTTTTTTACAGATGATCCACCTCCAGTTTGGACTAATTAGGGGGTTCATTGGAAAAATAACTTTTATTTTCTGATACAGGAGGATCCACCTTAGTGCCAGTGGAGGGGTGAGAGGATGTGTGTAAGGGATCTTGCCAGTCTTCCTTCCTGCCAAAAGGGGAGGCTCTCATCAGGACTCACCAGAGGGACCATCTCCCCACTCAACCATATACAGTATATTACAGCTGTGTCTTGTTCAATTTTGGTATTTAAAAAGGTGCTGTAGGTAAGATTCGAGAGTGAGAAAAAAGTAAGAGAGCAGAAAACAGCAAAAGATTTTGAAACTAAGCAACCAACAAAAGTATGCTCGCTCTCTAGGGCTGTGTTCGGAATCGCATATAGCAAACTATTCATACTAAGTATGACATCAAATTGACTATGAAGTGTTTTCCAACTGCATAGTATGTGTATTTTGTGTACGCAAGAAATTCCCAGATGTATATTGATTAGCAAGAATTTCGGAGTATTCGGCATGAGTTTATTGGACATACTCAACCGGCCCACAATGCATTGCGGTGTGAAATGGCAGACTGCAAGCTACTCTGGACCCAGGACGTTAAGGTACAATAAACCCGGCCAATGGCTCTCCTCATCTCCGAAAACATTGGAGCCAATTTCCAATCTACGAAAACATTGGAGCCAATTTCCAAACAGGCATCATTTCAATAAACTGACCACATACTGGAAATATACAGGGTTACTTTATTGACTGAAAAAATATTAACTCATTAAAGTGTCAAATCACATGAACAGCTTTAAAATCTCTACTATTGCTGCCGGTTGGTGCGAAATGCATTCTGGGATACTTGGTTGTATACTTCAGTGTGAACGGTCATGGGCCTGGCATACTTAATTGTTCATTTAGTAGGCAAGTAGGCAGTAAGGTAGTATGCGTTACAGCCACAAGCTGTGGATTTCCAATGTGTGCTCAGTTTATCTAAAGACACCTGTTTGGAAATTGGCTCCAACGTTTTGTGAGGTGACGTCTGAAGAGACGCAATGCATTGTGGTGCATTTGAGGGCTCGTCAGAGAATGTCTAATAAGGAGAGAAGTTCCACTCTCGGTTTACTTCCGGGTTCTGAACTGTTGCAGTTCCCCTCTGGTTCCATGTGAGGGCGCTCACAGGACGAGTGCAGAATGAATGGCGGTCTATGGAGCTATACCCCTCAAACTCCACTTTTCTCAGGATATAATTTTTTGTCTAGTAATTTGAATGTTGCTTTCGAAAGGGGATGCAAAGAAATTACACATTGCTGGGTGTTATATTTTTTAGAGTCACTTATTTGCTTTAAAAAAGTCTTTTAAAATGTCAATGACGTCATACACATCTTACGACCAGAGATACTGCTTTACGGCAAGCCTCTCCCTTTCCCTCAAGGCATCGACAACACAGCAGACACAGGTTAGGCTCTCTCCCTGTCAATACACGTGCTAGAAAGAGTTTTTGTTTTGCTGTTTTAACCAAAAAAAAGTTGCTGTGTTAAAAAAAAAAGAACTTGGGTGAAAAAGTCCACCTTAACATTCTGGTCCCGCTTCGGATGCCAAGATGCCATCAAGCAGATCTCTGGTCGTAATCAGTCCTTCACTGACCAATCAGCGTTCATTAGCAGAATGCTAGCGTGTTATGGGCAACAACAACTCATCCTGTAAGAAATCGAAAGGACATAAGTACTCGTTCATTCAACTTTCGATCTATAACCCATGTTGAACTTGTAAAAACTACAATCAAATCTGAGATTTCTCAATGAGAATCAGGTGAAAGAGACAAATGTAGTTGTCTATCTCCATCTGCTCCCATTCATTCTGCACTCATGGGCGATCGCCCCCAGTGGAGCTCTGGTGGAACTACAACCAAAATTCGGTACAATGGGACTTAATAGGGAGTGGACAGGCTCTCCGTAGACGGGCTCTGGGCTCGTTCGAGATGAACTGCGCCTCGCCTGGAAGGTGGATGAGACCAGGCGGCAGCAGCAGGGGGCGGGTGACAAAAAGCTGCAGTCAAGTCGGACAGTTTCCAGCCGCTGTCAAGGAATAAACAGGAAGTCACACAAAAATATTTACATCCTGTTAGATCATCTGTAGGCTAACCTGGGGGGTATTGCACAAAACTAGGATAAAGAAATCCAGGCTAATTGAGAAAGCGCGGCTTGAACTAGTCTGCTCGGCGCATCCTGGCTTAATCGGTTGCACGATTGCCAAGCCAGGATAAAAAGGCGTGGCTAAATCAAGTCGGATGAAGATAGCTGGGATAAGTGGCATACTTGAATAGACCTCGCGATCGCTCACAGAATCACCGATCGGAACATGGATAAAAGTCGCGTTTCATACGTCACTGCCGCTGAACAGCTCCTTATTGGATACCCGACCCAAGCCCAATGGTACCCGACGGTACCCGACGGGACCCGAGGCGACCCGACAGGACCCGACGGGCCGGGTCGGGTTCGGACAGATCTTTAGAAATTATTCTCGGGTTCGGGTCGGGCTCGGTCACGTCTGCGCGATTTGAAATTTGAAATTTAAAACAGCTTATTATGCATGGTAGCCAATGGGCCTGTTTCACATGTTGCAAAGGTTCGATTGTGTGATTAAAATACATTTTATAAATATGACATAAGCATGTTGCGTTCATCTGTTTGTTGACATTTCCAAATGCGCTGCAGTTGCGTAATAAAGGCCGACTTTCATAAACACAAACGTAAATGTGTCATAGTATGAAAAAATATAGACTTTAACTGTGTTGGCCTGAGTAATAACACTTGAATCAATATAAAAAGACTGTTGCAATTGCAAACAGCCAACAGATTTAAATGAAATGAGAAATGACTATATATGTAATATTTTAATTCGGGATAATTAAAATGATGCAACATACTTAGAAAGACCATGGACATGCTGTAAAAAAACATTAATTTCTCACAGGATTGACGGTGTAAATACAGGTGAATCACTAGGATTAAGCTTAGCCTGGCTGTTAGCCTGGTCTGGAGCAGGCTAGCTGCAGAGAATAATGGTGCGTTCTATTTTTCCACCCGACTCGATCTGCGAGTCGGATTTCCGAGTAACGAACCGGAAGTTGCAAATAGAACGCCCCCGAGGTCGTATATAGCCTACGACTCGTCAACTCGGCTGAACTCGGAGGACCCCGAGTTCAGTAACAAAGATGGCTACTCCGAACTGGCTAGAGACGCTCCATGTTGCTATGACAACAATGCCGATTCTTGAGCAGAAAGCAGAGCAGTAGCCTAACGTTATCAAAACGGAATATTCAGATATCAAACTGTAATGAACATGTGAAATCCGTGGTGGAGGCACCGTAAACGAGATAATCACTATAAACGTTACGAAACGTACAAACTGCCTATTGCAACCAAGCACATTGTGAAATCTTGGGTAATTTCTCTGTGATCAATGATATTTAATTAACGTTTAAACACAGAATGATACTGTTTTTCAACCATATTAAAGTCGCGTCCATCTTTTCTCCGACTCGTCTTGTTGTGTGCTAGCCTAGAAATCTAGACACCCCCTAGCGGCAGCAAATTTATTTGGCAGCTAGGTAGCACGGTAGCATGGCTCCGTCGGCTTTTTGGTGCTGGAAACACAAAGTATGTCAGACCAATCACAGCGTGAGGGGCGGAGTCGGAAGCCGGGCTACCATGACGACAGAGATGCGACGGTTCCGCGTTAGAGGTAAACAATGGCTGCTGCTGCTGGCGAACGGTTGTTTTTCGAGTCGGCTTTGGCCGCGACTCTTCAAGACTTGAAGTTAACATTTTATTTGAGAAAAGAACAAAGAACGGCACTGAAGTCTTTCCTCGAAAATAAATATGTATTCGGAGTTTTGATTAATTACGTAGTCAGAGCGACGGCTCTGACTACGTCACCTTCTTCGTTGCTCTGATTGGTTGTAGTGCTATCCTATTGCGTGCAGAGGGAACTTGAAAGACAACCGTTTATCCCGCCCACACTGCCAATGGAGCTGCGCCAGACCTTTTCTGATGTGGGTCTGGCTTGCCAGGCTAGTTGTGTGCCAAATAGAACGCAAAAACCCGGGGTCCCTCGTTTTCCGAGACGGATGTGACGTCACACCCGAGCTGCAAGTCGCGATTATGAGACAATTGGAACGCACCATAAATCACCATGGTAATTTAGCCGGGATAAGTGTGAGCTGCTTTCATGCAACCGACTTGAGGCTAAATTTAGCCAGGATAACCTAAATCCGTAAACATATCCCGGCTTAATCCCTTATCCTAGTTTTGTGCAATACCCCCTGTAGTTTGTAGAACATGGAAGGAATTGCGTATGCATTCTTGATCGCCGAAGAAATTGAATTATCAGTCCAGACGTTCTCACAGCTACATAGGCTACACATGGGAACGACAAGCAGCAAAGGTGTCTTATAATCTTTATTTATTGATGTATTTATATTTGGAATTATATACATTATATACAGGTATGTGGGAATATGAGTGTTATATAAGTAACCTTTATTATTATTACTATTATTAATATTATTATCATCATCAACCACACAAAATATGTTTGTTAACATATTAAACCTTCATTGCACAACATGAGATTCATGTATTCTAGCATTAATATAACAATTACAAAGAAAATCAGGATTTGCGATAAAACGTCATGTTTGTAGTCCTGACTAAGAGCCAATCAGCTTTTTGATTATGCGACAGCCAGGCGTTTCCCATTATGCCCTGAGATCTTGCAGTCGGTGGAGAGCAACTGCGGCGCCTGGCTCTAAAAACTTCGGCCGCCTTGATCTCGTGAGATTATCGTTGCCGGCGCGTGCCTGACGTCAGAGCAAGTCGGGATCAAGTCGGACACAAATCTAACCGGCATGCATGTGCGGTGGTCGCCGGTGATCGATTCTGCGCAGGCCTGGCTCATCTCGAACGAGCCTCACACTGACACGGAGTCTGAAGGCGGGGTGTGGGGGCTAGCGGGTGTCCCCACACCCCGCCTTCAGACTCCGTTTAGACATATTTATCTTTTTGTCTCTTCTATTCAGTACTTGTTGCTTGCTTTCCTTGTTGGGTATTTATTGTAACTGTTACTCTTCCTATTTTTATTTATGGAAAGCACTTTGTAACTTTGCTTTGAAAAGTGCTATAGGCCTTCCTACATAAAGTTGTTGTTGTTATTATTATTATTATTATTATTATTAGTGTGAATGCTGGAGCATTCGCCGTCCGCCCAGCCTCTTATTCTTCACATTCTTTACGTCGTAACGAATTCACCTTTTCCCGTCGTTCAAACAATTAAACAAATCTAGAGATTTGTATCTATCTAGCCGTGTTCACGAAATTTCGATAGCTGTTATACTTTTTTCTGTATCGCAGTTTTAGTTTCAAATCGTCATATTCTACCATTCGTCCCATTGTAACCGGCAGACCTTCCACTGTTTACTTCCACTGCTTTACGTCGTAACTCATTCAAATGTCAACCGTTTCCCATCGTTCAAACAATTAAACGAATCTAGAGATTTGTATCTATCTAGCGGTGTTCACGAAATTTCGATAGCTGTTATACTTTTTTTCTGTATCGCAGTTTTAGTTTCAAATCGTCATATTCTACCATTCGTCCCATTGTAACCGGCGGACCTTCCACTGTTTCAGACGTTCATTCACTTTTCAACCGTTAACCTTCATTCAAAAAATGTCACTAATCTACAGATTTGTATATTCAATAATAACGATATCCAAACGAAATTTCGATAGCATTTATATTTATTCAGAATCACAGTTTACACATCGATTACACATTGATCTCCGACAGTTAGGCTACACATCGTAGGTCTAACTAAATCAATTCTCAATCGTTTACCTTCGTTCAAAAAATGTCACAAATCTACAGACTTGTATATCCCATAATATCCAATCAAAAGGGGTCCGCCGAGGGGGGGGGGGGGGGGGGGGGTGCCCGCAATAGTAACACAAACACACCGCGGACCTACGGCCGGGGGGGGGGGGGGTGGGGGGTGCCCGCAATAGTAAATAGTAGTATACATTTATTTTTCCAATATAAATCAAAACCCAGCCTCTTATTCTTCCAATGCTTTACGTCGTAACCACTGGCGTAACTATCGACGGTGCAACCGGTGCATTGCACCGGGGCCCAGACGCCGGGGGGGGGCCATGAAGGAAGGAAAACAAACCGTCAACAATCCCGCAGTTTCCCCCCCCCCCCCCCCGGTCAACAATCGCGCAGCAGCACCCCCAATTCTCAATCGTTTACCTTCGTTCAAAAAATGTCACAAATCTACAGACTTGTATATCCCATAATATCCAAACGAAATTTCGATAGCATTTATATTTATTAAGAGTTTCACAGTTTAACTGATTCCTTTTCAGTTGACTTCACGTTGACGCTCGAGCGAGGGGAGACAGCTAGCTCAAATTGTGGCATCGGCAGCTCGCAGTGGCATTTCCGGTGGCAGGTTGAGATGCCGCGGCATCTTTCGCCGTTTATATGGCATTGGGTTGCCAGCTGTTCACCGTAAGATGCCACGGCATCTGCCGCTGTTTGAGTGGGTTGCCACCGGTTCACCGTAAGATGCCACGGCATCTGCCGCTGTTTGAGTGGGTTGTTCACCGTAAGGTGCCACGGCATCTGCCGCTGTTTGAGTGGGTTGTTCACCGTAAGATGCCACGGCATCTGTCGCTGTTTGAGTGGGTTGCCAGCGGTTCACCGTAAGATGCCACGGCATCTTATGCCGTTTATGGGGTATAACGGTGGCAATCAAGGGCTGTGTCCGAAATCACCCACTACTCGTATAGGCCTACTAGCAAACCATATACAACCAAAGCAGTAATCTGTCGTATTTATAGTTTATAAATGTTAACACTTGGCAATATTAGACTTGGTAGCATTTTCATGACCCTATTTGTGCATTTTTTTCAAGGTTTCTTTGATTTTTTTTCTTTCTTTGGGCATGATTTATAAAAAGATAAATCAGTTTGTTTTATTTTTCTTAAAGGTTATATTCTAGTCTACTCATTATGTTTATTGTTATGCACAAAAATACCAAAGCAAATCTCTTGTAGCCTTTGTGCAAACCTACTTTGCATTAAAGCTGATTCTGATTATTCTGTAGTAAGCGAACTTTGTACACATTTTACAAAAGATAGTCCCATTATTAATAATCACAAACTTTTTGTTTTATAAACTTTATTTTACTGTAAATTACTAACTTTCCAGCGGGAGGCTACTGCTTTGGTATTTCAACCTGTAAACATTTGGTGAGGTTTGCTGATGTCAGTATGCATCTGCTGTAGCCAGGCCTACTTGTGGATAATACTACTGAGTTTGTGAAGTGTTTAAAACTACTACATAAATATCCTCACAGAGAGTACAACACCAGTGAAGAGATTCATCAATCAGCCAGTGACTTATTTAACAGCACATGGGAATGGAAGCAACAGAATGAGTTTCTGAGCAAGCTGTCGCTTCGTGTTTCGCGTTCTTCTTGATGGATGCAGCTGGGGATGGGCGGGGGGGGGGCGGGGGGATGGCGCGGGGGGGGGGGGGGGGCGCAGGTCGGATTCGCACCCTGGGCCACTGCAGCGGCAAGGACTCCGCCTTGGTACATGATTGGCCAGCTAACTGAGCTAACCGGGCGCCTCCCGTCTTTTGCGTTCTATATCCAATAGGCTACATCTAAAGTAAAATAACCTTTTCTTTCACCTGCACTTTTCTGTAAGCATTCATATTAAAACGTGTCTATATACTGTATTGTTTATGCTGTCATTGTTTTCACCTGCAGTAACAGTAACAGGCACATAAGCACAGACAGAAAACACAGGAGCATAAACATAAACTTCACTTTGCCTTATAATATTAATCATCTGAATACAGTTTGTTAAATTAAATTGAAAAAATATATTATTACAATTACATTATAGTACACAAGACATCTTTGTGTGTGGTTGTGGAAAATGGTTGCCAGATTTGTGTTCGTCCTGTAAGAATTGAAAACTCAGCCCTGATGGTTAATTACTTGCAATGTTTTATGTTGTTGGCAGACTTGTTTTACCCCCCCTCTTACACTTCCTCCTACTATGACGTAAAACGACGATTTTTGCGTCATTGTAGGACGAAGTGTAAAAGGTAAATACGGATTTCTCCCATCTCAGGGGAAAATGAGAGAGTGTTGCACGACCATTCAAAAGTATGACTGGGTTTCTAACAATGCAAAGCTTAATGCAAATGGGTGGAGTGTTCCTTTAATGTAGCCATTAAAACGTTACCCATTTAAAGTGTGCTGAGGCAACAGTTATGATAAGGACACTATATTATCACAAGTGGCATGAGGTGTTGTATATAGAATGAAATTGTCCTACTGTAAAAATAAAAAAATAAAAAAAAAAAAAAAAAAATTGAAAAAATATATTAAAAATTAAAAATAATAATATAATAATATATATATATATACATACATAGTTGTTTGAATTTAATTGAATTGAACAAGAGAGAAGGATGATAAATGCAAGGTAAGTAAGTAATACATTAATAATTGTACAAAATGTAGCCTTTCAAACAGTTCACATATCAGATAATTATAACTACCTTTTTATAAATGTTGAGGGTTAGAAGTCAATATTTTTTGATAGGTCATCTGTTACAACATCTTGTTTAATTTACAAACAGAAAGGGACAGCTGCCACAGGGGGTCAGTGGCAATTGCCACAAACAGTGACAGGTGCTTGGCCAAGTGTAGGCCTATAGCCTAAATATTGTTCCCCTAATGTAATCATGCTTTAAACTGCAGCCTTTTAATTGAGTGAGTAAAGTATTTTGTCATTTTACATTGCATTTTAAATTAAAAAAAAACATATGCTGTGTCTGAAATCGCGCACTTAAGTGCACTTACATTGAGTGCACTTCATTAGCCCTACAGTACACTTACTTATAGGCGCAGTGCTCTCATTTCTACAGTGCACTGTCAAAACAGCCTTCGCGCACCGACCGGAAATGAGTTTGCAGTTTGACGGTTTTTCTTCGGGTTTTTTTTGTTGCCGTTTTCCTTCTGGCGAAAAACGGCCTACCGCTAAGTTTATTTACCTATGAAATATATTAATATATATTAATTTACATATTCAATACTATTTTACATTTGTAGAGCGCGTTGGTCTCAACTGTTACTATGGTTACTCCTGTGTGTCCTCCATTTTTGATTCCGCCCCTTCCGCTACGTAGACAAAATGGCGGCCGTTGAGTGCGGAAAGTGTCCATCGGTGCCATAGATATATATAGAACACTAGATGCGTTACGGCGGAGTCTAGGGCCGTGTTCCGATATCTGTGAGTACACTAACTTCCGTGAGTACACTTAAACATAGTACACTATCCGCACTCAATCGGTACGCAGATCTTCAGATGTTCTGTTCCAAATGCAATACTCTGTGGCGCACTTAACGGAAATGACATCAGCTGCGCGGCCGCGTCGCCCGCCAAACACGTGGGCCGTGTTCCGATATCCATACTTCCCGTACTTAGTGTACTTAGTGTGAGTACGTAGGGTGTTCCGATTATGATCGCGGCAAAAGAAGTGTACTTGAAAGGACCCGTATGTGTACTCAAAACGGCCAAAATGCTGAGTGTGCTACGGGGTACACTATGCGTACTCAACGGCAGCCATCTTAGCTACGTAGCGGAAGAGGCAGAGCCGCGCTCAGAGAACGTCTAATGAATTCACGTGTTTGGCGGGTGACGCGGCCGCGCAGCTGATGTCATTTCCGTTAAGTGCGCCACAGAGTAACAGCACTAACATCTGAAGCTCTGCGTACCTATTGAGTACGGATAGTGTACTATGTTTAAGTGTACTCACGGAAGTTAGTGTACTCACAGATATCGGAACACGGCCGTGAATTCATTATACGTTCTCTGAGCGCGGCTCCGCCTCTTCCGCTACGTAGCTAAGATGGCTGCCGTTGAGTACGCGTAGTGTACCCCGTAGCACACTCAGCATTTTGGCCGTTTTGAGCATAGACATATATACATAGACGCCTCATGACGTGATGGAACGTAACCCAGCGTCGCCGCCATATTGGTAGGGGGTCCTCACTCTAGTCTAGCATAGGAGTCAACGGGAGAACAAGCTATGCCAGTATGTTGTGCAGCTTACGGCGCAGTATTGACACCAGATCGCGTGGGATTACCTTTCACAAGTAAGATTGAACAATAATTCTTATTATTTAAAAAAAATAAATAAAAAAAAAATTCGTCCTGTATCATAAATAAATCTCTGCCATTTGTAACAAACCAAACCGTGTGAAAATCCGGTAAAAATTCGGGGAGTTATGCTTATTATTGTAGTTGGGGATACGCCTTCCTCCATAGAAATGAATGCACTGGGGGCGCACTGGGCCCCCTACCAAGATGGCGGCCGCGCTGCTACGTCAGCTCTAACGGGCAGCGTCAGTCTATGAGGCGTCTATGTACTGTATATATGTCTATGGTTTTGAGTACACATACGGGTCCTTTCAAGTACACTTCTTTTCGCCGCGATCATAATCGGAACACCCTACGTACTCAAACTAAGTATAATAAGTACGGGTAGTATGGATATCGGAACACGGCCCAGAACGTCCCCACAGGTCGGCCATCTTACTCCAGGCAAGACGGTCGACCACAGGCGTCTCACCACAGGCAAGATCTCAGTACAGGGTGGGGGATTTCAACATGCAGCCTTTCTTATAGCCTATTTGTAATATGAAATAGTGTAGTCTACCTATTTTAGAACTTTATTCTATTTTTAATTTTTTTTTAATTTTTTTTTTTTTTAATTATGCAATTATGCAGTGCACTTTGACATTTATAACAAACCAAACCGTTTGAAAATCGGATGAAATTTGAGCAAGTTATGGTTATTTAAAAGTACGTGTACCACTACAACACATGTTACGGGTGACCGAGCTGCCTGGAGTAAGATGGCCGCCATGTGCGGACGTTCCACTCCATTGGCCAGCAACGCGGACGAGGCATCTAGTGTTCTATATCTATGATCGGTGCACACTCACATTTCAGATCGTTTTGAGTGCGCCACCGAGGTATTTCCAGTGCACTGCGTTTTGGCACACTCTCCGCTTTTGCGCTAAGTGCACTCAAAAAAGTAAGTGTATAGAAGTGCGCGATTTCAGACACACCAATAGGCTACCACCAATTTCTTTCCTCGGCACTGCAACATAACAGACTGTAATATAAATCAAATATTGTAATAATCAAAGAAACCTTGAAAAAAAAATGCACAACTAGGGTCATGAAAATGCTACCAAGTCTAATATTGCCAAGTGTTACCATTTATAAACTATAAATACGACAGATTACTGCTTTGGTTGTATATGGTTTGCTAGTAGGCCTATACGAGTAGTGGGTGATTTCGGACACAGCCCTTGATTGCCACCGTTATACCCCATAAACGGCATAAGATGCCGTGGCATCTTACGGTGAACCGCTGGCAACCCACTCAAACAGCAGCAGATGCCGTGGCATCTTACGGTGAACAACCCACTCAAACAGCGGCAGATGCCGTGGCATCTTACGGTGAACAACCCACTCAAACAGCGACAGATGCCGTGGCACCTTACGGTGAACAACCCACTCAAACAGCGACAGATGCCGTGGCATCTTACGGTGAACCGCTGGCAACCCACTCAAACAGCGGCAGATGCCGTGGCACCTTACGGTGAACAGCTGGCAACCCAATGCCATATAAATGGCGAAAGATGCCGCGGCATCTCAACCTGCCACCGGAAATGCCACTGCAAGCTGCCATAAACGGCGAAAGATGCCGCGGCATCTCAACCTGCCACCGGAAATGCCACTGCGAGCTGCCATAAACGGCGAAAGATGCCGCGGCATCTCAACCTGCCACCGGAAATGCCACTGCGAGCTGCCATAAACGGCGAAAGATGCCGCGGCATCTCAACCTGCCACCGGAAATGCCACTGCGAGCTGCCATAAACGGCGAAAGATGCCGCGGCATCTCAACCTGCCACCGGAAATGCCACTGCGAGCTGCCGATGCCACAATTTGAGCTAGTCCCTGCTGCGAGCGAGGGGACGTTCAGCAGTGTTGCCAGTTTGGGCTGCTTTTTGAGGATCAGATGGTGTTGCCAGATTGGGCTACCTTTTGAGGACGTTCCGCAGTGTTGTTACTACTTCAGTTACTTCTACTTCAGCTATTAGTATTACTAATTCAGCTACTACTACTTTCAGATTATTCTACTATTTCAGCTTCTTCTACTATTTTCAGATTCTTCTACTATTTCAGCTTCTACTACTACTTTCAGCTTCTTCTACTATTTCAGCTTCTACTACTACTTTCAGCTTCTACTATTTCAGCTTCTACTACTACTTTCAGCTTCTTCTACTATTTCAGCTTATACTACTACTTTCAGCTTCTTCTACTATTTCAGCTTCTACTACTACTTTCAGATTCTTCAGATCAATTCATTTTATATTTCTGCTTTGCGCTTATCATTCAGCTTCCAGCATTCACATGCGTTTTCTGCAGGAAATGCATTTTCTAGTTATTATTATCATCATCATCATCATCATCATCATCATCATCATCATCAAAAACAGACGTCGCTTCACATGATGCTTCATTCATGTGAAGCGATGCTTCATTTATCATGTGAAAACATATTTCCTCGTTTCCTCTCTCCTGCGTCTACATGCATCCTCGGTGGGAGGGACTAAGACACAAAGAAAGGACGCAAGTGCGGGAAACGTGGACGCAATTTAAGAGACATGCGTTGCATCCATACATAGGTGGTGTCATTTCCCATAGACATCTTATACATAGACGGAGCATCGAATGCTACTGCCTACTGGCGCTGACGAGATTCGGAGCCGCCATCTTGGAGTGGTGATCCGCTCCACTCAGTGTCATTCGTTTGGCAGGAGCAATGAACTGTCAGCGCATTTAATTAATCATACGTCACTGATTTTCACACGTTTTTTTTGTCATACGTGTAGCTATGATAAAGGACATGTTTTGGCATGTAATACCGTATTTTCACAAAATACAACCAATAGTACGGTAATGTTAAATCTTACTTGTGAGAAGTAATCCTGTGATTGACTCCCTGTGGTCACTAAAGATCCCGTGGCACTCATCACTAGAGTAGGGGTGCTAACCCCGGTGTCCCGGCCAAATTCCCAACCCGGCTCTTGTACCAACATGGCCACCTAATCATCCCCTGGTCTCTAATTGGTTAGTTTCATTCCTCACCTCTCCGCTCTGCCAGTGTGTGGTGAGCGTTCTGGCGCATACTGGCTGCCGTGCATCACCCAAGTGGGTGCTACACTCTGGTAGCGGATGAGGTGTCATATCTCCCCCACACACACACACTATGTAAGCGCTTTGAGTGACCTCCAATAAAGCGCTATATAAATCCAATCAATTATTATTATTATTATTTCTATTTTCGACCGTCCGCTCATTTGAGCAGGAATAGCTGAACACCAGCTCGGCATCCTTGTTTTCTTCTCCTGGCCATACGTGTCAACTGTCAATCTATGCTGCTCCCCACCCCCATCACCACTCCAAGATGGCCGCCGAATTTCTCGCGCCACAGCAGCCAATGCTCCGTCTATGTATAAGATGTCTATGTCATTTCCTACCGCACCGCGGCCGCAGTGCATATTAAAGGCCAACAGGGGGAGACATTAGTTCTAACCTCATAGACCCAGTTTAGGTCAATAAAATCACACCGACAATTAAATCAAACAATAATAATTATAGGAAATCAAAAATGACTCCAACACAAGTTATTTTTATTAGTGGTGTGAGGGAGAGTAAAACAAAGAAAATAAAATCCAATTAATGTCCTGTAATGGTATTAGTTTAGTTAGTTTAATTACTTCCTCTTTTGGCAGATCCATTTGTTTTTCTTTTCACAGTCATTATCATTCCAGATTGTATTGAGCATCTCTGCACAGTCTTCTTTACCACCATAGTCATCAGGCTGTTTATTTCTCCAGTACCTGCAGAAGTAGATGGTCCAATTTTCATAAACCATTCACATCGACTGACTATAATTAATAAAAAAATATATTATAAAAGGTAAAAGTAATTATATATCAAAGTATTACATTTGATTATTGATAACATCAACAACAGCCCATTTTCTCCTCAACTCCCCACAATAAACTCTTTTCACAGGCTCATAACACTAATTATGGGTCCTATCCATACCAAATAGAAAAATAGAAATAGGAAATATCTCTGTCCACAAGAGAACCCAAAAACAATCAAGTAAACGCTAACATAAGCATGCCAGGCCAGTAGGTGGCGATAAAAGGTGTGAAAATCACGGACATAACGTCATTGTTTTGCGAGACCTCCGCCTCCCTGTCAACACTGAAAACAGAGTTTCTGAATATCTTCACCCTGGAAGGAGTTTTCCAAAAGGTCCGGTTTCAGTGACATAAAGCGCAGTTTGCGCGTTACCAAATCCAAAGTGTTTTTCTTACTTACTGAGTGGTTAGTGGTGAGCCGTCGACCCATTTCCATGGGCAATTCCCATCCTCACGCTTCAGACCGATCCACACTCTTGTCTTCAGTCCATCGATAAATTCCTGTGTGACACATAGAAACACAATCATCAGACTCTTACACACGTGTGTACCTATAGGCACACACACACTAACATATTGACCCTGCAGTTATCAATGGACGGTTAACCTGCACACCATGGAACCAAGTCCCATATGAACTAAACATCCAGGCCCCTCACTCGGTCAGCACCATCCCATCGCTCATCTTGCTCTGTCAGTCACATGACATCACAGTCCAACAATTTCTGTCGTGTCAACCTCACATGACCCAGAGAAGCCTCTCCACCAGCACTTCACCTCCGCCCCTTCGGTCGCACACTCACAACCCCCATCAGATGTGAAAGATGTGTCCCTCCTGCCATCCTTGCCCCAATAATTGCACCCTAGATAGCCCGGAACCCTCTTTTTAATGGGTTAATTCAGGAGTGTTGGGTTTTATTGTATTATTACATCTTGTGCACTGTCTGTGTTTAAACACGCACCCCATTGTCCTTGAGGACAATAAATTACTATTTATATCTATCCGTATCAACATCTTCTATATGGGCACCACAGGTGTTGGCAGGGAGGCATACACGCCTCCAGTACAGCTAGGATGGAGTGCCAGCTGTGCTCTTGCCTGCATGAAGTTTACATGTTGTCCATTTGAGTTTCTGAACACAATGCAGGTTTATTGGCATTGCTGTAATTGTTTTATGATCTTGATCAAGTAAATTGCTCTTAGGTGATAATGGTGTGATAAGTGACGATCTAGTTTGGATTGGCCTCATATTACCTTGCACCACAGTAAGTTTAGAAAAATCTACTTTCGATCTTCCCTGACCTTACATTACTTGCTGAAATTATTGATAATTTAGGAATAGCGAACCCACAGATCTGTGTTAATTTTATTTGGAACTTTTTATTTTTCTCCACTCATGCACTGAACTCATAGCATCGTGAGACCATCCCGATCTCGCAAATTCACATTCTATTTATCTCTGGAGATCGGTCTGGCCATGTGCTTGTGTCCGAACCACAGTGGTTTGAACCAATCAGCTTCCTATGAGGAACTACTGGCAGCTACTGGCATGGTTTAGGTGTGCCGACAGCGAGAAGCAACTGTTCGAAAACAACTATGGCAGCTCCTAAAGAGGTTAGCGTAGATGCTCCTATAGCATCAGTTATATCTGAACTAGTTCTTCATTGAAAGAAGAGCAAAGAACGGCACTGAAGGTTTTTCTCAAAGGAAAAGATATTTTCGCTTTCCTAATACATCTCATGGTTCGTTGATCTGATTCATTAAAGCTGAAGCCTGTGAAAGACGATGATAGATGGTTCATCCAATCACTTGCCAAGTATTTTTTGAAAGCGCCTGCCCTTTTCCAAACAGTTTCCACTGACTAGTCTGGGGCTATTCCTATCTTTGCAGTCTAGAGCAAAGATAGGAGAAAGATAGGTCTGCGCCCCAAAAAACAATTCCGCTTGCAAACCAGGGGCATCATAATAGGGCCTACCCATAAACCCTCTGGGAAACCAGGGGCGTCATAGTAGGGCCTACCCATGAACCCTCTGGGAAACCAGGGGCGTCATAGTAGGGCCTACCCATGAACCCTCTAGGAAACCAGGGGCGTCATAGTAGGGCCTACCCATAAACCCTCTGGGAAACCAGGGGCGTCATAGTAGGGCCTACCCATAAACCCTCTGGGAAACCAGGGGCGTCATAGTAGGGCCTACACATGAACCCGCGATACAAAAACAATTTGGAGCTAAAAACAAGCTGCTAAAGCTATTGCTAATTTTAATAATTGCAGTATACTGCAGCATAAACCGCATACAGTTTCGGAGTAGGCGGGCTCTAGAACTCGACAGTAAATAGACACCAATACCCATACTATTTAGTATGCCAGAAAAAGACACAGGCTCTTCTCCGCAGAGAGAGCCTGGTGGCGAGGTTACCATGGACGACTTCCCAAATGGTCAAATGGTTAACGCCTGGGGCTCATTGCTACTGCTGCTGCGTCGCTCTGCCAGCCAGCCCTATCTTTCAACATTAAGTTAATGTCCTTAACTTAATGTTAATTTCATTATAAATATCTTTTCTATTTAGGGTTAGGGTTCGACCGGAAAAGTTTAAGAGGTTTAAAATAACTAACAATAATAAAAACTAGACATAGAGTGATTCATTTGAAACGGACACAGGAAGTGTTATTAATACATTATTATATTGTATTCATGTCTGTCGCATAAGGCGAGACTCCGATTTTATAAATTAGATGCGCGTCTCACGTGAGCTGTGTGGCTGCTCTTACTGCATGTTAACATGGGCTGTGTGGCTGCTCTTACCTGTTACCATGGGCTGTGTGGCTGCTCTCACCTGTTAACATGGGCTGTGTGGCTGCTCTTACCTGTTACCATGGGCTGTGTGGCTGCTCTCACCTGTTAACATGGGCTGTGTGGCTGCTCTCACCTGTTAACATGGGCTGTGTGGCTGCTCTCACCTGTTAACATGGGCTGTGTGGCTGCTCTTACCTGTTAACATGGGCTGTGTGGCTGCTCTTACCTGTTACCATGGGCTGTGTGGCTGCTCTCACCTGTTAACATGGGCTGTGTGGCTGCTCTCACCTGTTAACATGGGCTGTGTGGCTGCTCTCACCTGTTAACATAGTAGTCCAGCAGATTAGTAAAAACATCGTTCACTTTGGTATACAAGCATGAAATTTGGCACAGATACTGTCTAAGGGCCACTATTGTGGAAAAGGGCGTTGGCCACTCAAAAATTCAATATGGCGGCCATTTTTCAAGATGGCCGCCATTGCTATTCAATGCTTATTATATCAATTATTCAAACAGTGATCCAAGCATAACATTTGATACAAATACTCTCTAAAGGACATGTTAATGGAAAAAGATGCTTGTCCCTCAAAAGTTCAAGATGGCCGCCATTTTTAAAGATGGCCACCGTTCCTGTTGAATATTAATTATTTCAATTGTTCAAATGGTGATGTAAGCATACAATTAGGCAGAAATACTCTTCAAGGAACACTGTTTTGGAAAAAGGTATGTGCCACTCAAAAATTCAGGATGGCAACCATTTTCAAGATGGCCACCATTTCTGTCAAATAGTCATAATGTCTGCGTTGTCTGCCTCCTCTCCTTTGACCTGTCCAGCTTTGTTAAACTTGCGAGGGATATAAAATCCCTGCCGGCATAGCTCTCAGGTTCATTGGAGTACACAAGCCTCTCCACCATGGCAAGGTGCAGTCCACAGAGAGGAAGGGCCACTGTTAGTGGCCAATACAAATTCAGGATGGAAACCATTTTTCAAGATGGCTGCCATTCCTGTCCTATGTTCATTGCCACTGTTTCCAAATAGTGATACAGAAAATGGAGACCTTTTCCAAGATGGATGTCATTTGTACACTGATGCACACATGCATGTTAGCAAAAATACAATAACGGCCACACTTTTAGAAAAAGGCAATCGCAAAAATTCAAGATTAAGGTAAGGTTCACTGCATCATCGATTTCTTCCACAACTGTTACTTTCTCTAGCCACTCATACTCAAGGGCAAGTTGTGGCCTGAAAACATTGGTGTCGGGGTTTGGCATTGGGGTATTTGGTGGTAAAGGATTCTTTTTCTTGAAAAAAGCAGGGTGGATGTCGGTGAAAAAGTCAGGAAGTTCTGGAACAGACTTGACTCTTTCTGGAACAACCCTAAGCTGCTGACGCTCCTCACCACTGCTTTCCTTTGTTGGATGCTGAAGTACAGAGACACTGGTGCCATGGAATGATGTTGTAGCAGTTGTTGCAGAAGGATTGTGGTCAATGTTGTCCATGACAGCAGTGGTGAACAGCCCTTTCCGTAGCACCGGTGGACAGACCACACCCTCCTCAACATACTTGCTTACTGTGGCATCTCCCAGTTGAGCTGATATCTCCAGCACCCGGTCATATGAGATACTCATACCATGTTCATGCAGCATTTCCTGGTTTTGGCGAACACAGACATACCAATGTATACTGGGAATGGAGTTTCTCTATCTTTGGAATGTCTGTGGGCAGCTGCTCCCTCTTTGTACCGGGAGAAGCAGTTGTACTGCAACAGTTGTGCAATAGCCTGGGCAGTCTGTGAAGTGCCAAATCTCAGCTGCGATTTGATGTCGGCTCCATGTTCTACCATACCAACAAATTGTAGGAGAGATGGGGGGATGGCCTCTTTGATACATCCCTCATGGAATGTTCCATCAAATATGGACTGATGATCCAGAATATGCCTTCTCAGGACTTTTGCAGCCTTGGCCATGATAAGTGCCTCTGAGTCTTCAGACGCTTGAGAGAGAGCCAAGCCAACATCTTTCTGGAAAGCCAGGAGCACATCTCTGCCCTGTTTGTGAGCCGTGAGTTCAGGGATCTCAGCCAACAGCTTTTCCTTTAGTCTGGTAGAGTTAACTGTAGGGGAATGTACACCCAGTTGATCTAGACGCTGCTGGTACAGGCTGCACATATCTGCGAGACGGAAGGCGGAAGGACCATCAGAATTGAGACTGGTTTCAACAATATAGGTGACCAGTTCAGAAAGAGCCATAGGAAAGATGGCTGGTTGAACCGTTTCACTCTGTGACTCTTTCTCAAGCCTTCTGAGGTGGAGTTTCTCTCTGTTGTAAAGATGAATGAGACACAAATGATGGTATTTCAGCTCCTGTGCAATGGCATCAGCACCACTTAGTTGAGCCAATAATTTACCATCATTCAGTGTTTGTGCACATTCATGTAGTCTGTCATTCAGGTGCATTGTCATTATGTGACAAATGGATAACCGCACATATGTATCAACAGACTGTAATATCCTCACATAGCTACTAAGGACTATAAACATAAATATAAGTTGTATTAACCGCACCTGATCACTAGATGGCGGCACACATAATACACTGGGGGCGGGCGCTCAACACTAGCCATTATGCGTCATAGAGGCCACGCCTGCCCAGATACTACCAAACAACACATCCGGGGGGGAGGGCAGAAACCCTATAGGCAGCGTATCTGGACAGATACCCAGCTAAGGGGAGCTCCACGCGCGTGAATTTTACAATTCTTCTCCATTTGCTTGATAGATAATATAACTAAAGTTAAACAAATAAAGTGAGTTAAAGCGATCCTGTGTCGGCAGCCTCCTTCCTCAAAGAACACACCACAATTACCTGACGTAGGTCAGATTCAGGAGATATGTTCTCACAAAGAAAGCAAACCTGATCATCCAGACTTTTCTGCATCATGTTCTGCGACGCTTTGTTTGGCCTTCATCTGTCTCACTACATTGAGCATCGGATTGTTGCTTCTGGGCACGAAGTAACTTTGTGTTGTTGAACCAAAGTCGACAATTGTAGTGATACTTCGCTTGGTTCCTTCTCAAAGTAGCTTCTATACCACCACCTTCATCCAGTCGTTCCAGATCCAGGGTCATTGGCATTTTGTTGATCTTGTGAAAGAGTGGAATGTTGGTGGCAATCATTTTATAGCCATTGTGTTGAGAAACATGATGGGTAGGTGGTGATAGGAGGGGTTCCTTTGTGTCTGTCTGACAAAGACAACATTTCATCCAATCAGTTGGCCTCTTGGCTGACATGAGATTTTCATTTGCCATTTTGGGGGTTTGTTGTCTGATTAAGGCCGAGGGGTTATCCTTTTACCACCTCAATCATAGACATACGGTAGTACACATTCAGGTATGGGATACAACTAGGTTCGGGTCACCTACACCTAGCCCGATCATTCATTCAGTGCCATTTAAGTCCCGTGTGATCTGTACACCTTCCAGGTAAGCATACATGAACAAGTCATGTATTGCCCCGCTTACCCTTGGCTCGGCTCTCCCGCGCTGGCACAACCTGTCAATTCAGGTGCGGCTATCTAACTACATCTATTACTAGCTAATTGATGAGGGGCTGTTAGACAGCATTTGGGACACTGAACTTAGCTATACTATTACTACTAGTCAAGAACTACAGTGTAAGTAAAACTAGATCAGCTGACACTGAACCCCATGCTGAGTTCCACAGCAGTGAAGTCACCAGTGTGCCCTGGTTGTGTAATGACGTTCACTCTATTAAACAAAACCTTCCTTAACACATTAAATTGAGCTGACAGAAATGGGGGCCATCTTGAAAATGGTCGCCATCTGGGTGGCACACACCTTTTTCCATGAGAATGTTCCTTGAATAATATTTGTACCAAATTTCCTGACCATTTGAAAAATTGATGTAAGGATTCAAGAGAAATGGCGGCCATCTTTAAAAATGGCGGCCATCTTGAATTTTTGAGGGACAAGCATCTTTTTCCATTAACATGTCCTTTAGAGAGTATTTGTATCAAATGTTATGCTTGGATCACTGTTTGAACAATTGACATAATGAGCATTTGACAGAAATAGCGGCCATCTTGAAAAAATGGCCGCCATGTTGAATTTTTGGGTGGCCAACGCCCTTTTCCCAAAAAGTGACCCTTAGAGAGTATCTGTGCCAAATTTCATGCTTGTATACCAAAGTGAACGATTCTCTTGAAATGTGCCATTAATCTGCTGCACTATGGGCTGTGTGGCTGCTCTTACCTGTTAACATGGGCTGTGTGGCTGCTCTCACCTGTTAACATGGGCTGTGTGGCTGCTCTCACCTGTTAACATGGGCTGTGTGGCTGCTCTCACCTGTTAACATGGGCTGTGTGGCTGCTCTCACCTGTTAACATGGGCTGTGTGGCTGCTCTCGCCTGTTAACATGGGTGCCCAAATGAAAAGCAAGAGGTAATGCCACACAACTGCTCATGCAGGCAGTATGTCCCGGGACCCGGGCTTCAGGTTACTGAGCTCATGCCTCCAAAAAAACAAAAAGGAAAAGCTCCAACCTTTTCTGCTTTGCTTGTTATGATCACCAGGTACGCTCCCTGTTGCTCACAATCCTGTCGACTCTTCTCCCAGGTTTTTGTTTTGGGGGTGGACTTCTTGTAACAATGGTTGCCAAACTCCTCCCAGTTCGAAGGACAGCAGTCTCTCTCTTTGTGACAACACAGAAGGACACAGACAACACACTAAAGGGGGTTAAAAATAATGTTGATGTAATTATATTCTAATTATATAATTTATGTTAACCACTAGGATTGTACATCCACAGAAGAATGGTGTTATTTCCTGTGTAAACATAACATTATTATAAAATGATACCTTATACTAGGTTGACTAGTAGAAGTTAGTGAACATTACACAAGGAAGCATTCTTTATTGTGTCTGCCGGTAATTGAAATTATATTTTTTATATATAATTATCTTTAAGAGAAACATTTGCAAACACTTAAAAAGTTACTAACAGTGCTATTCGAAAATGTAGTTACTCTTTGAGATATTTAGGATTCAATGGCAATGTTTATATATAAAGCCAATTTACTATTTATTGACGTACACTGACTCATATTCTAATATTTTAGAAGATAAAATGTGGGTTTTTAAAGTTTTCAATAAAATATGTTTGTACTATGAAGGACTAAATCACTAACAAAGGAAATACATGGACTACTAGGTAATTCCCTCACCTTCAAGCATCTTCTGTAGTTTATCTCTTTGTTTGGTGATGTTGCTGTTCACAGCCTGTAAGTGGGCAGTTTCCTTTTCTGACTGAGAGATATTTTGGGTAAGGTTGTAGTTTTCACTTTTCAGTTTGTTCGCCTCTTCAGCAATGATGTTATAGCTGGCCTGTATCTGGTCTCGGGAAGAGCTCAGATTGGCATTCCCTTCCCTTAGCAGGCCACTTTCCATCCTCACGTCAGTCTTCTCATGAAAATCTGTCACAAAAGAAGGTGAACTCCATATAAATGTACAGATGTTATTATCCCATGTGTCCTCGTTGCTGCTGTAGTCACTAGAGTCACTAGACTGAATGACTTATGTACAGTCTTGTAGTCATCTGTAATATCCAGTGTTGATTGTTTTTATTTCAGCTGGGAAACAGTTATATTACATATATTATTGCATCCCTGCCCATGGACCACAGATGAAAACTAGCATGAAGCTAATTCTGGTGCAATTCTGAATTGTGCATCGTCCCTGAAAAGTAAACAATAAACTCAACTAACTTATGGTCATACTCACAGTGGATCCCCAGGCCAATGATTCCAGCCAGTAGCAGCAAAGTCAGCAGGCCCAGACACACTGCAGCGGTTCTGTACGGGTTCATCTTTTCTAAACCCACAACACATGACTACTCACCTTGATGAACCTGAATGACCATAGTTCTTATAGTTCTTACTTTATTGTCTATTTATCTTGTAAGCAATAGAAAGCATCTGTCTGATGAAAATTGTCTTTGGCATCAAAAGAAACGACTTACAGCATATTTGTGTATTATTATACCTTGGAATTTGTCCTCTGTGGGCTTCTGTATGACCTCAGACGCAGCAACCTTAACAACGACGTCGTCGTAAATCACAGTGCAATCCGTTTTTTCATATACAGCTTCGTTCCTTTCCTTCCTGTATTGCTGAAGTCTTGCTGTATTTGTGAAGTCTGGTGTGGCATAGACAATTTCAGGCATCTTGTTTATAGTTGAAGATGTTCAATAAACAAAGGCAGTGATGCTGGATTTTTCTACTGACACCAACTGTCTGTACTCTTATGAAACCAACGGTGACCAACAGCAAAAGAGGAAGCATGGAGAGCAAATGAGGAAGTTAGAGTAAGCGTATTGATATAATGTTATAATTGTCAGAGCCATCCAAAATGCAAAATGGCTCAGCAACAAGTGGGCATACATTTTTAGCATGGGTGGTCACACCTGGTGTTTTTTGTGATAGGGAAAAGTTGAGCCGACCGCTTTTTCAACAAAAAAAAAAGCTGGCAGCGCTTTTTGTCCTAAAATTGCCGAGAGCGTTTTTTCTATCGCCTAGCAACGAACCCATAGTCCAGGCAAACTAACTCATTTTGGGGCCAAAAATAGAAGTAATTGTAAAATAATTTTTTTTCAGCATAGATCATTTCTATGAGGTGTCCAGAACAACATACTAAAAGTCCTAAGAAATCCTAGTTGAGGAAATATGTTTAATTCTCATCAATCCAAGATGTGTGCCAGTAAGGCCAGACAACAATACACCCCAATGGGGCTATTTTTTTCCTTTACTCCTATCAAAATAAAACTTTATACAATGAAAGTATTCATGAACAGTAACATTTTTTGTATTACAAGTTTCTTTGGAAATGAATTTGAATATGCAAATGAGCTATACACTAATCGAATATAGGCTACCCAAAATATACCCGCACAGTAGTAGGGTCATAAATGTCAATTCCGTGACCATCCTCCGGCTAAAATGTTTTGACAACTGATTTGACTATACACCCTTTATAAAAAATTTAGGCCCCATGTCCCTCGCAAAAATGTCGGCTTTTTTTTTTAGAGAGCTGAATCCAAAATGGCCACCGGCAACATCTTGATAAAGTATTAAAGAAGTATTATTCTTACCAGAGCACCTACAATTATGTATGAAAACACTTTTTGTGGACAATTGACCCTGAGAATTGTGGTTCTGACATAATTTTGACATTTGGACTGTTGTGCTGTTCTTTGAGGAAGAAGGCCGCCAACACAAGATCGCTTTTAACTCACTTTATTTGTTTAGCTTTAGGTCTATTATCTATGAAGCAAATGGAGGGGAACTGTATCATTCACGCGTGGAGCGACCCTTAGCCGGATATCTAACAGATACGTGGCCTCCAGGGTTTCTGCTCTTCCCCCGGATGTGTGGTTTGGTAGTACCTGGGCAGGCGTGGCCTCTATGACGCATACTATGCTCTGATTGGCTAGTGTTGAGCGCCCGCCCCCAGTGTATTATGTGTGCTGCCATCTGGTGGCCAGGTGCGGTTAATACAACTTATATATTTGTTTCTATTCCCTAGTGGCTATGTGTAGATATTACAGCTTATGTATTTGTTCCTGTCCCCTTGTGGCTATGTGAGGATATTACAGCTTAATATTATATGTGCGGTTATACATTCGTCACAGCCAGGACATCTTGGCCCTGAAATCGAAGATGGCCGCCATCTGGTAATGGAAAAAAATACTTTTTAACCAGAGCATCTTTATTGATGCATGAAGACACTTTTTGTGATGGATTGACCATAAGAAGAAGAAGAAATTCTACTCTCCTGATGTGAACACACAGTAACAGTGTCTTCATGCATTATTCTAGGTGCTCTGATTAAAGAGTAAAATTTGTATATTAGAAATTATGTTTTCGCTTGACCAGGTGGTGGCCATCTTGGATTTCAAGTTGAAGACAGTGAGGAAGATGAGAGCGAATATGAGTGCGAGAGTAGAATTTCTTCTGATAGTGGTGATTCAGAGTCTAGTGAGGCAGAAAGCTCTGATTCTGACTAATTTTTGCCCTCCCAAATGGTGGCCATCTTGGTCTTTGGGGTCAGAACGATGTATGAATGTCACAATGATGTCAAAATCACAATTCTTATGGTCAATCCACCACAAAAAGTGTCTTCATGCATCAATAAAGATGCTCTGGTTAAAAAGTATTTTTTTCCATTACCAGATGGCGGCCATCTTGGATTTCAGGGCCAAGATGATGTCCAAATGTCAAAATTATGTCAGAACCACAATTCTCAGGGTCAATTGTCCACAAAAAGTGTTTTCATACATAATTGTAGGTGCTCTGGTAAGAATAATACTTCTTTAATACTTTATCAAGATGATGCCGGTGGCCATTTTGGATTCGGCCCTCTAAAAAAAAATGCCGACATTTTTGCGAGGGACATGGGGGCTAAATTTTTTATAAAGGGTGTATAGAAGTTACGGAACCCGTAAATCGTTCCCCGTAAAACGTTTCTCGTGAGCACGAGAAAGTATCTGGTGCTCAAGAGAAAATTTGGTGCTCAAGAGAAAGTATCTGGTGCTCACGAGAAAGTATCTGGTGCGCACGAGAAAGTATCTGGTGCGCACGAGAAAGTATGTCGTGCGCACGAGAAAGTATCTGGTGCACACGAGAAAGTATGTCGTGCGCACGAGAATGTATCTGGTGCGCACGAGAAAGTATCTGGTGCGCACGAGAAAGTATGTCGTGTGCACGAGAAAGTATCTGGTGCACACGAGAAAGTATCTGGTGCTCACGAGAAAGTATCTGGTGCACACGAGAAAGTATGTCGTGCGCACGAGAAAGTATCTGGTGCGCACGAGAAAGTATGTCGTGCGCACGAGAAAGTATCTGGTGCGCACGAGAAAGTATGTCGTGCGCACGAGAAAGTATCTGGTGCGCACGAGAAAGTATCTGGTGCGCACGAGAAAGTATCTGGTGAGCACGAGAAAGTATGTTGTGCGCACGAGAAAGTATCTGGTGCGCACGAGAAAGTATGTCGTGCGCACGAGAAAGTATCTGGTGCGCACGAGAAAGTATGTCGTGCGCACGAGAAAGTATCTGGTGCGCACGAGAAAGTATCTGGTGAGCACGAGAAAGTATCTGGTGAGCAAGAGAAAGTATGTTGTGCGCACGAGAAAGTATCTCCAAACAGACAACAGCCTATTGCATAGGACCTGCATTTCGGTTTGTGTCTCCGTAGGCCTATATATGACAGTATGTCAGTAGAAGAGTTAGTTAAGCTATATTTTGACCTGGGACTTCATTACAAAGACATAGTTACTTTACTTGCAAGTCGTCACCATTATGTTGTGTCTGAAAGACATTTAAAACGAATTTTGAATTCTTGTGGTCTTTTTCGGCGCAAGGGATACACTACTTTGGATCGCGTAGTTCAATTTATTGAGGAACAATTAAACACATCTGGCCAGCTCTGTGGGTATAGGTGGATGTACAGAAAATGCAAGGAGAATGGATTGCACGTCAAGAAAGAAGAGATACGATTAATTCTGAAAGAACTTGACCCGAGGGGTGTTGAAATCCGAGGACTAAGACGTCTCCATCGCCGAAGGTATTTTGCAAAAGGGCCCAATTATATTTGGCACTTTGACTCTTATGACAAACTGAAACCATTTGGTATCTGCATAAACGGCTGCATTGACGGATTTTCCCGGAAAACTATCTGGATGAATGCATTCACTACCAGCAGTGACCCAAAAATCATAGGAGGCTATTACATGGAAGCAGTCCAGAGATTAGGTGGCTGTCCAAGGATTGCCAGAGGCGACAAGGGCACAGAGAATGTTAAAGTCAGAGACTTTCAGCGTTTTCTCCGTCGGAACATTCACGACGGCTCTGCTATTGACAGCTACATCGACGGGGCAAGCACAGCAAATCAGCGAATAGAGAGTTGGTGGGGCTTCCTCAGGAGGGAATCAATGGAATTCTACATTTCTCTGTTCACTGATCTGAAGGACCGTGGTTTGTTCGATGGTACATATTTGGACAGAAGTCTAATTCAGTTCTGCTTCATGGGTATCATTCAGGTAAGCAATACATGTCATATTGTGTTAACCGTCCGTAAGCCTATTCCATCATCTCAAACTCTCCAATGAGCAGGCACTGCTGCATGGTGGTGAAAAGGGCCTACTGTATGGCACTTGTGTGTCTCATCCATGGTGTCCTATAATTCATAATAAAAAGCGAAGATGGCTCTAATAGCGCTAACCCTCGCTGATGTCACTCACACACACACACGCACGTGCACACACACACACACACACACACACACACATTCTCGCGCACACACATACGCTACTCGTAACATTATGTTCTTTAATGTCCCCCCATATTTGCGATGTGGTAATGGTAATTTAGACATACAAATATTTCACATATTTTTCAATTATGTTTTATTTGAGCAAACTAAAATACTGTTTTGGTTCTCCGCTATCCGCCCGCAAGGATTTCATTACCCGCCCGTGAATTTTAGGGACTTCACAATCCACACATTTTAGCAACTTTTATGCGGGTACCCGACCCGTTGTAGGACTCTGGCCTAGACCTAACTTCATCAACATATTTAATATTTAACATGATTTGTTCCAAATCATTTCATAACGTATGTAAGGACCATGAGAATAACAAATTGTATTTTTTCTAGGACGAATTAGATGAGACCACCAATCTGTGGGATTCACATGTCATCAGACCATCGAAGAATGCCTCGGTACCTAGTGGTCGACCCCAAATCATGTACATGTTCCCAGAACTTTACCGAAGTGAAGACTGCCTTTCCCCAGTGGACAGAACTGATGTACAGTTATGTCAGAATAACTGCACATTTCGACCAGCAGTGCCATGTGACACAGACATCTACAACATCTGCAACTTTCTGATGGTGGAGTCACAGCTGCATCTTCCAGCTGATGCTTATCAAGCAGTGGATTTGTACCTGCATTTGAAGAATGAGATAAGATCTGCTCTCTGAAGAACAAATTATCTTTATTGAACAATATTTTGCTCTTGACATAACATTCATTATGTACGTTTACCATGGCTCTAACAAAAACAGTCATGGGTAGCCATTTGAAATGGTAGCCTACTGTAGGCTATTTCGTATTTACATCGTTAATTATTTGTTATTCAGTTATTTGTTATTTCTCATTTAAACACATTGAAAACATAGTTAACAGTAGTTACCGTTTATAATAGTTGACTGTGGGTATCAAAAGTAGGCTACAAGTATAGGCTACACGACCGACCTCTCTGACTTGTCAAAATCATTAAACTAGAACTGTCTTTTGGACTTAAGCAAAATGTAAAACTCAGTGTGCTGACATATATCACAGCAAAAGTAATGCTAATCTAATAAAATAAAACAAAAACTGTCAAAACAGTTAATCTGATTTAGCTTCCTCTCCTTGTAGTAGCCTATGTTTTTGTAATACATGAATGAACAATATGATGACATATGATCACCTATGAGAGCTTTCTGACTTAGCAAAATTATTAAACATAAACTGTTAAATTCCAAACTCAGTGTGCTAACATATAACATCAAGAACATTTACAATAAGAAAATAAAACCAAAAACTGTGAAAACTGAAATTTGTTGGTTTTAAGTGTACAGCAGTCTGAGCATTAATCAGATTCATTGCATCTCTTTACATCTCTTCTCCATACAATGTTTTCTTGGTTGTAATACACAAAGGAACAAAATAAGTGGATTTTTTTTTTTTTACAATGTATCTACAGTACATCATTAAGTACAGCGTAACAAACTGTACTAATACCATGTATTTACTTAAGGGTTAGTGGTTACATACATGATATTACTGTTACACAGTTTGTTACACTTAACTTCATGTTGTAGATACATTATATTGGGGACCCCATAAAATAAAATGTTACTGACAAATGTCATAACAATGTCAGTAGAAGAGGGACATAAGTTCCCTTACATTCACTACAGAATATCCATTGTAAAGCAGTCACCAGACAGGACATTGTCAGACTCTTTACGAAACTCGGGGTATGAGCTGTAGGTGCATGGTAACTCAAGAACTGCTCCACATGTGTGTGCTACAGGCCTGCGACTTAAACCACACAATCTATTAAAGGTTACTTCGATTGTGTCTTTGCACAGCACAGTGGATCCTGTGCAGAAGCGTAAGAAGATTTCCAATTTGTTTTGATCAATGCTTTTAACATACCTTAGCAGGTGGTTAAGAGCTGTCTGCTCTTGTGCATTTAGACTTTCGGTTGATGGCTTTATCATCTGGGCCACTTTCTTGTTAGTTGGCCTCTTAGATTCGTAAAGCTCCATTATGCTATCTTTGGTTATGAGTGTTGGCACAGCATTGTGAATACTGGAGTGGAAACAGTCAATTATGAACTTTGGCTCTTGAATCAGAGCTTTGTGTGCGAATCTTAAGATGGCAGCTCGTAATTTGTCTTTAGAGGGCAGGAAGTGTGAGCCCATTCTTGAGAAGATCTCAAGTAAGTCCTCCTCAACAGTTTCATCAATGTTACCCTGTAGTTCTTTTTCAAGCGATACACGCTCATTCCCTGAAAGAAATCTGGCAAATGACATAATCAAGAGTTCTTCATCCACCGAATTAATTCCTTGACAACAGGCAAGAACAAAAGCTGGTGATTGATTGGCATAATGTTTGGCGTCTGATTGGCATAATGTTGTGGTCTAGGTATCCTTTCAACCACACTCTTCCAAGAGCTTGCCATTTCTTCTCAGAATAGCCTGGTTGTAGTCTGGGTACTCGTTCATCTTCCCCCTCACACTGTTCCAAGAAATGTTCCCAGAACGCGGAGTATGCCTCTCTTGATACACCATCACTGTCCAAAGCTTTCTCATTTGTAAACTCAATTTTTAGATCAGCTTTCAGTATTTTTGGTTCCATGAAGACATTAAGGACATCATCAACTATGTTTACTCTCCTTACTTTCACAAGGAGAAATTCTTGTTCTAATGGATCTGGTGAAGCTTGAAGACTGCTTGATGATTCAGGTCCATCATTCAGTGAGTGCTGCAAGATTTTTTAGAAAGGTAATTAGGTGTGATTATTGATTGATTACTCAAATAGTAAATATAAAATGAATAAACAACTTTGACAATCAATATATTAATTAGCATGAAAAGGCGCGATTAGGTATAGTAGATATGAATTATATAGATGTATTGCTTTTATTTTTTATATCACAATAAATGGAATATCTTTTAATTTGGAATATTTGGATGAAAAAGCAATCTTTGTCACTGTATTTGTACATTTTAAAGACAATGTAATTGCTAGGAAAAACTGGATACCTGCATACTGTTCAAGTCATGTGGATTCCAGGGAAGGGTGGAGTCTTGATTATCCTCATCATCTCCAACAACGGGTCCAAACTGTACTTCAAATTCCTCAAGAGATGCTTCGATGGCAAGGGCTAGATCTGCCTCATTTAACGACTGGTTTGCGTCTTGATGTGACTCAAACAAAAAACAGTCTTCTTCAGATCCATGGCTGCTTGTTGATTGGAAAGTATCATCAGATGCTGGATGCAGAACCTTTGTGTTACTCATCACAGGAGTTGCTTGTCTTGATTGGCTGATGGCTCCTGTCTTCTGATATTTCAATTAAAAAAACATACAAACATGGAATTATTACCATGGTTTTTGCATAATCTGATCCAAGTGGTCATGTGTACAATACAGTTTTTCTCTATTGCCAAAACACAAAACCCAGTACTCTAAACCAAATGACCAGTTGCCTAAACACATTTAGTAAAACTACCCCCCTTTTGCCACAACCACAAACACAATTCACCTGTAGACATCCCCTTTTTCTCAAAACTCTAAACACATTTTGCCGTGCTAAAACACATTTTGCATATAACTCTGCTCCAATATGCATTGTGAAGCTCATGTGATGCAAAATGCTACCCACAATCAGCAAAACTTGAACACAATGAACATACCTGGTGTCAATCAGTAAACACAACGACTCATAATTGAAAACACCTATTGCAAATGATGTGACCACACCTATATAAGTCAGTGCAGTTTGCTGAAGGTTCAAAAACAAAAATGGATGATCAAGACAGAAGAAGAGGAGTTCGTGTCAGAGGAGGGAGAGGAGCAGGTCAAGGAGGGAGAGGAGCAGGTCAAGGAGGGAGAGGAGCAGGCCGAGGAGGGAGAGGAGCAGGCCGAGGAGGGAGAGGAGCAGGTCAAGGAGGGAGAGGAGCGGGCCGAGGAGTGGGCCAAAGAGGGCGAGAAGCAGTCCAAAGAGGAGCAGGCCAAGGAGGGAGAGGAGAAGGAGGGCAAGCAAGACGACGCATTTTCATTACAGATGAAATGAGAGCAACAGTCATTGACCACGTCATTGTCCACGGCATGACAATGACCGAAGCGGGACAACGAGTCCAACCAAACCTCAGCAGATTCTCAGTGGCCACCATTATTCGGGCCTTCAGAGAACACAACAGGTACTGTATGTAGTAGTTTTTTAGTCACTACACTAGATGTTCACAGTATATAGTAGTATAGTGGAGTGCACCTACATACAGACAAGTGCAATCATGGTTACAGTAAAAGTGTGTACTGCAAGGACCATTTCTGACCAAATGACTATGTTTGTTTCTCTAGAGTTGAAAGATTGCCATTTGCAGGTGGGAGGGCTTCCAGATTCACACCAGCCCAAGAGGTCCTCATTATGGATATGGTTCGGGAGAACAATGTGATCAGACTACGGGAGATACGGGAGAGGATCATTGGTGACAATTTGAACTTTCCGACCATTGACAATGTCAGCCTGACAACCATAGTCCTCAAGCGCCAGAGAGTAAGCATGAAGCAGGCCTATAGGGTACCCTTTGAGCGCAACTCTGACAGAATAAAACACCTCCGTCACCAGTATGTGCAAGTAAGTACAGTACAATCCATGGCCTACAGTACTTTACATACAATACTATACTGTCGTACTGTAATGTGCTGTATTGACTGTCTTTCTGAACACCTGAAAACGCTATTTGTTTCCACAGAGGATGTTCGAGTTGGAGTCCATGGCCAGACCCCATGAATTTATATTTGTGGATGAGGCTGGCTTCAACCTCACAAAAAGGAGGAGGAGAGGCCGTAACATCATAGGACGGAGAGCTATCGTTGATGTGCCCGGCCAACGTGGAGGAAACATCACTCTCTGCGCTGCCATGAGTTCTAGAGGGCTTCTCCACCGGCATGCTGAACTTGGTGCCTACAACACTGAGCGTCTCCTCACCTTCCTAGGAGAGCTCAGAGATGTTTTGCATGACAATGACCACCTGAATGCTCGGCCAGCAGATCACCACGACCAGCAGATTCCTGGGCCAGCTGATCTTCCCATATACGTCATCCTCTGGGACAATGTTAGCTTCCATCGCAGCATCCAGGTCAGAGAGTGGTTTAACATCAATCAGCAATTCATTAATGTGTGTCTGCCACCCTACTCTCCGTTCCTAAACCCAATAGAGGAGTTCTTCTCATCATGGCGGTGGAAGGTCTATGACCGCCAACCTTAAGGCCGCAGTATACTCGCCGTTCCCAAGCTGTCGCGCGACGTTGTGACGTCAAAATGACGTAGATCTCGCCGGCGCGACAGGATTTTGGCCCGAACGCGCCGTGTCGCGCACAGCTCCTTTTTTTTCAGCGGCGCGCGACAAAGTGGAAACAGAAACACGGACGAGTTCGAAGGCACATTGTAATGCGCCTTATTGCTAAGGCTTCTTTCTATATATGTTCTGTTTTATTGTGTGGTGTATGCCTATATGTATTCGCTAATAAACCGTGGTTTTATGTAAGTGCTGTCTACTGTTGTTGTGGTCAAAGACGAGTGGAATTACGTGGCTGAAAAACTATCTCAAAGCGGCAGTAAGTTATAAAATAAAAGTATATAGGCTAAGATAATCACTAAGTTATTAAGATGGATGCTTACAAACACTTCATATGAGAACTGCTGCCATACACTGGACTGTTGATGGCTGACCAGATGGGGAAGTGATGTAGAATAATGTCGCGGCCACCAGCGCGAGTATAAATAGTTACGTCCTCCCGTGACGTCACATTGTCGCGCGACAGCTTGGGAACGGCGAGTATACTGCGGCCTTTACACCAGAGAGAACCTTCTCAGGGCTATGGACCTGGCCTGTGATGATGTGGCTGTGGAGGCGTTCCAAGGCTGGGTGCGGCATGCCAGGGCATTCTTCCCACGTTGTTTGGCTATGGACAATATTGCCTGTGACGTTGATGAGGTCCTGTGGCCCGACCCAGCCCGACGACGTGATGCTGCCCCATGATTTCGGTGTCAACATACAACATACTGTGTCAATTTTCAACGTACTGTAATAAAAGAAATCGCACCCTGAACATTGTGTTCTCAATTGTTACTGTACTGTATCTATTGTGTGTAATGGATCCTCCATGGAGTTTACAGTACTCATTTTTGCATTGAGTTGTGATATTACTGCATTTTCTGCATTATGTAACTATTCCCATGAAATGCACAAATCTATAGTAAATGCCCAAAACATATTTGAGAATAAATAAGGGTTGCTCAAATGCATCCTGGCAGTTGTGAAACTGTAAAAAGAACAGTCTCACACTGTGAAAATTGTGTTTTCAATTTTTTTTGGTAATGTGGTTAATGATGCTCAGTAGTGTTTACATTTTTGCAGGCCTTGAGTGGTATTTTGGTGTCAGAGTTTGCTTTTGAGCATATGAGCATCTGTTTTGGTGTGATGGGTTGGTTTTGAGCATATGAGCAACTGTTTTGGTGTGATGGGTTGGTTTTGAGCATATGAGCAACTGTTTTGGTGTGATGGGTTGGTTTTGAGCATATGAGCAACTGTTTTGGTGTGATGGGTTGGTTTTGAGCATATGAGCAACTGTTTTGGTGTGATGGGTTGGTTTTGAAAAGAAACTGTGAGGTTTAGTGTACGTAGCTTTAGAAAAGTGTTTTGTGTTTAGAGTTTTGTGAAAAGTGAGGGCAGTGTCGTGAAATGTGTTTAAGCAATAGAGAAAAACTGTAAAATTGGTGTACCTTTACCATACCTTTTTTTCAACCTGGTCTCACAGAAATCCGTGAAATTACCACGGGCGCTTAACTCAAAATCCATGGTGGCTTCATGGAATCACTTAAATATCGATTATATGGCCACGGATTTTGCTCCAATGCAAATTAATGTAGGCCTATATATATAAATGAAATTCATATTGATGGTATGGCACTATATCCCTATTCTCACCCACCCATCTTGAATAGACCATTTTTGTTGCTTCGAGAAGGTCTGGTGGTCTCCGTATATATATATACATACATACATATTTATATATACGTATTTATTTATTGTATGTACATATATATATATATACACTCACCGGCCACTTTATTAGGTACACCTGTCCAACTGCTCGTTAACGCAAATTTCTAATCAGCCAATCACATGGCAGCAACTCAATGCATTTAGGCATGTAGACATGGTCAGGACGATCTGCTGCAGTTCAAACCGAGCATCAGAATGGGGAAGAAAGGTGATTTAAGTGACTTTGAACGTGGCATGGTTGTTGGTGCCAGACGGGCTGGTCTGAATATTTCAGAGACTGCTGATCTACTGGGATTTTCACGCACAACCATCTCTAGGGTTTACAGAGAATGGTCCGAAAAAGAGAAAATATCCAGTGAGCGGCAGTTCTGTGGGCGCAAATGCCTTGTTGATGCTAGAGGTCAGAGGAGAATGGCCAGACTGGTTCGAGCTGATAGAAAGGCAACTGTAACTCAAATAACCACTCGTTACAACAGAGGTATGCAGAAGAGCATCTCTGAACGCACAACACGTCGAACCTTGAGGCGGATGGGCTACAGCAGCAGAAGACCACACCGGGTGCCACTCCTGTCAGCTAAGAACAGGAAACTGAGGCTACAATTCGCACAGGCTCACCAAAATTGGACAATCGAAGATTGGAAAAACGTTGCCTGGTCTGATGAGTCTCGATTTCTGCTGCGACATTCGGATGGTAGGGTCAGAATTTGGCGTCAACAACATGAAAGCATGGATCCATCCTGCCTTGTATCAACGGTTCAGGCTGGTGGTGTAATGGTGTGGGGGATATTTTCCTGGCACACTTTGGGCTTATTAGTACCAATTGAGCATCGTGTCAAAGCCACAGACTACCTGAGTATTGTTGCTGACCATGTCCATCCCTTTATGACCACAGTGTACCCATCTTCTGATGGCTACTTCCAGCAGGATAACGCGCCATGTCATAAAGCGCGAATCATCTCAGACTGGTTTCTTGAACATGACAATGAGTTCACTGTACTCAAATGGCCTCCACAGTCACCAGATCTCAATCCAATAGAGCACCTTTGGGATGTGGTGGAACGGGAGATTCGCATCATGGATGTGCAGCCGACAAATCTGCAGCAACTGCGTGATGCTATCATGTCAATATGGACCAAACTCTCTGAGGAATGTTTCCAGTACCTTGTTGAATCTGTGCCACGAAGGATTAAGGCAGTTCTGAAGGCAAAAGGGGGTCCAACCCGGTACTAGCAAGGTGTACCTAATAAAGTGGCCGGTGAGTGTATATATTGTGGCAACCTCGGGGAGGAGAAGAGGTGCCACCAAACTAGCCTGGCTCCGCCCGCCTACGTACTTCCGCTCAATTTTCATTTCACTTCAGTACTAGGTCTGGCAGTGCTGTATGTTAGAACGATTTCTTTTCCCTCAAATGTGCCTTCCAATCAGCGAACAGGAGGCGCGGCCTGAGAACAGTGACGTAGAGGTCGTGCGCGAATTTCAGTTATTGAGCGGAAGTACGGAGGCGGGCGGAACCAGGCTAATGCTAATGCTCACTGCATCTGCCGTTTGTATACTGCGCGCAACGTGGTTTTCTTTCAACATTCGCTCGGTATCTCACTATGGGACACGCCCCTCGCGCTGTCCCCCAGAAGCAATTTTACACTACGCCAGTCGTGACTGGCCAACAGACGTGATGTCTGCTTGCAGAGGAGGGACTCCCTCCTACTACATAAGTCCCGTCGTCACGTCATCTCCTCAGTCTAAAACCTCTTCTCGCTCCTAGAAGCACCTCTTACAGAAGGAAGTTGTAGACGGCATAGCACACTGTTCAAAGAGCGAGCTAACCCCTCGGTCGCCGAGCGCTAGCCTATCGCTACTTCAAGCCCCTGTAGAGAGTAAGAGAAACTGTAGACACAGTAGCTACTAGTATCCACACTAGTCTGCACCCTTGATCTAGTTGGCCTGTCACCAAACAGCGACTGTTCATAATAAGAGAACATGCAGTCAGAGTCAGTACCTACCCTAACCGAGGGCTCGGGGAAGCCTCTGACGAAGGCCTGTGTTTGTGGGAACAAAATGTCGGGAGCGGATAGCCACTCCGTTTGCATTTACTGCCTCGGGCTGGAACACGCCAAGGCAGCCCTTGCATCCCCGACTACCTGCGAACACTGCGCACGTTTCTCAAATAAAGCCCGCAGGCGTCGACTGAGCAAGCAGGCGAAGCTCTTCGCTGCGGATCCCGCGATGGGGGTAACCGACCCACCATTGCCGGAGCTAGCGGGAGTCTCCCGGGGACTCGGCGCCCTACCGGGCACCAGCTGGGGATCGGAGGTGGACCTCACCGAAGATTCCCAGCCCCTGGAATTGACTCAACCCGACGCTGTCGAGGCTAGCCTTCTGGCGGAGCCTGATGACGCCGAGGGCGGGAGAAGGCTCGATTAGCCTCGGCTCTGATGAGGAAGAAGAGGATGACTCTTATTCCCCCCGCACCGCGTCACCTATGGTGGTGAGTGGCGCGTGCGCCAGCTCCTCGAGCCCGGCCGTCAGCGTGGACCTCCACGAGGCCTGCAAGAGGGCGGCCGCGAGGCTTGACATTGAGTGGCCTGAGCCCCCGGCGGTGGCCACCACGTCTCGCTACGAGGGCAAGCGGCTCCCGAAGGCGAAGGCTTCGACCAGCCTGCTGCTCCCGGCCTTTCCCGAGTGCCTGGAGGAAGCGACCCGGTCCTGGAGCAAGCCTCTCTCGGCCAAGACCCCTGTCCAGGGTGGATCGGCGTTGGACTGGGCCTCTATGGAGGAAAAGGGGTTCTCCCACCTCCCTCCGGTCGAACCACTGCTGGCCTCACACCTCCACCCCACGCAGAAGTCCGCCATGACTTCTGCGAGCCCTACGCTGCCGTCCAAGGCCGACAGTTTGCAGTCTTCGCTAACGGACAAGGGCTATAAGGCGATGGCCACAACGGTGAAGGCGCTCAACGCGTCGTCGCTGCTGTTGGCCTACCAGGCGGAGCTGGAAGTCGACATGTCGACCTCGCCCACCCCAACTCTGTGGGATGAGCTGTGCCTTGTAACGGACTTGTGCCTGCGCCTCCATAGGAGTGCTGTCCAGGCGTCCGGCAGGGCCATGGCCCTGATGGTCGCCCAGGAGAGAGCGAGATGGCTAAATCTGTCTAGTCTCTCCCTGAGGGAGAAGACTCAGCTGCTTGACGTACCTGTGGACCCCTGTGATACTGATACCGTGAAAGGCAAGTCTTTAGCAATAGATGCCACGGAGTCAGCGGAATTTTGTTGAAAAATCAGAGGGTAGAATTTATTTACGAGGGTCAAAACAACAAGAAGATACAAAAATACTAACGAACAGAAATTCCAAAAGGCAAAATAACTACAGAAAGTTTTCTCACAACACTGAGATTTTCTAGGCTTTACACAGCACTTGTGCATCCTCACCTGATACTAGCCTCCCAAGACTGACATGCTCTGCCATTATAAAGCACCTCCTACCCCTGCTGAAGTTTGGAACATACCAACTTAAAAACTATTGCAGGGTGGAAAACATGTACACACGAATAAAAAGGCAGACTGTGAGTTAATACATACACTTATGATCACTTCCTGACATAGTCATGACATTGGTAACTACTATGAATCAAACAGGCAAAAAATAGTCAGAAAAATCAGGCGCAAATTCAAAATAATTGAGCGCTACCATTGTGCCAGCAACGCATGCGCGTAGCTCAGGCACGCGCTAGATTCAGAGCTCCCGTCATTTAAGCTATGCAGTCACAGTTGGCTCGCCCTTTGTCAAGAGAGGCACAAACGCGCCAGGTAAAAGTTTAGAATACTCGCTGCTTGTTTAAAACATGTATGATTACTGCTAACACAATAAAACGTTTTTACCCTTAAAATGCTGCTGTGCTTGTTGCCTTTGTTACCGCGAGTTTCGCTGGATGTTTTAGAAAGCTTTAAAAACATTGCTACCTTGCTGATGCGTGCACTCACCAAACAAAGGAGTTTTAAAAACTCACGCGGTGATTCTATCAATGTATGTTTAAGCAACAGTGTGTTAGTGCATGGAGGGTGTACATTTCATTGCTGGTTTTACTTGTTTCACACAGTTGAGAGCTTTGCTCACGCACATATTTGAGTACAAACATTTGAACACGCATGTAATGGCGCTATTGCAGTCATGTGGTGCGGTGACGCCGAGTCACATCATCACAACCCCAAAGGCCTGTTTGGCCCAGCGTACAGCATAATGCTACAACGCTGGGAGGAGAAGAAGAGAGAGGGTGAGGCGCTATGACTGTGTCTCCCCAGAAGGGCGCCTTTCCCATCCAACGCACCGGGCCAGGTGTTTGCCCAGCCCCGCGCTCCTCCACCGGCCTTTCGTATTCCGAAACGACAGCCCCAACCGGCCCATGGGGCCGGCCGGGGTCAGACCAAGCCGCCGGACCACGGAGGTGCGTGGGGGAGGAAACCGCCCGTGCCCGCGGCGCCGCCAGGTGGCCGTGCGGCCCCTCCGGCCACTCAGGGGGCCATGAAAAAGCGGCGCGCCACCTAGGGCGCTGCAGCCAGGGGGGTACGGAAGGCCCGGCCAGACGCCGTCACCGTCCCCCCCGGATGTTCTGTTCCGGACCCGGTCCCAGGACAGGCCAACGAGGGCGTGTTCAAAGCCCCGCAAACGGCGTGGAGAAGCCTGTTCAGCGCTCTCAGTTCGCGACCGGACAAAGAGAGGGAGGGTCGGCCCAGCAGAGAGCTCGGTGGAGCCGCGGCTGTTTCCTCTGGACACATACAAGTGCAAAAGCACACACCAGTGCCCAGAATCACGCATATGTTCCCCTTCTCTGGTTCAATGTTTATTAAAAATGTTCCCATGCGCGCATCCAGGCCCTGTGCCGAGGGCGCTGCTTCATGTAAAAAAACCAAAAATGATAAACATAAAAAAGGAACAGAACACAATAAAACGGTGCATGGTGGGCGTGAGCGCCGGCGCGCAACCCACCATGCCCGTTCGGCCCGCCATGACAGCGGAACCGGCGGTGCTGGGACCACTGTCTGGCCGGGTTCAACAGTGGCGTGCGTGCGGTGCGTCCGATTGGGTTATAAAGACTGTAACCGCCGGCTACAGGCTCCAATTTGCGTCCACTCCTCCCCGTTTCAACGGGATACTGCAGTCGCAGGCCCGTGGAGAGAAAGCTCATGTTTTACAGGAGGAAATCACCTCTCTAAAAAACAAAATAGCTATTCAGATAGTGCCACCGGAGGAAAACCAAAGCGGTTTTTACTCGAGGTACTTTCTAGTCCCAAAGAAGGGAGGGAGCCTGCGGCCGATATTAGATTTACGCGCTCTGGACAGATACATGAGACAGTACAGTTTCAGGATGCTGACACACGCCGCTCTTGTACACTTCGTGCGCCCGGGAGACTGGTTCACAAGCGTAGATCTGACGAACGCTTATTTCCATATTCCCATTCATCCCCCTCACAGAAAATATCTCAGGTTCGCCTTCCAGGGCGTAACATACGAGTATTTGGTTCTCCCGTTCGGCCTTTTGTTAAGTCCACGGGTGTTTGTGAAATGCACGGAGGCTGCTATCGCGCCCCTCAGGTTGAAGGGGATGCGTTTGGCAACGTACATAGACGACTGGCTTCTAGCCACACAGTCACCCCAGGAGGCTCAGGCGCAAACCAGCTTGCTCATATCACACCTGGTGTCCCTGGGTTTCACAATAAATGTGAAAAAGAGTGTGTTGGTCCCTACTCAAAACATAACGTTCATAGGCTTGTGCCTCGATTCAGTGACGTTCAAAGCACGTTTATCCGCGGAGAGGGTGGAAGCCTTTCAGGCTTGTCTGGCACTTTTTCGCAGGGGGACGATGTTGACGTTCAGAACGTGCCTCAGACTATTAGGTCTGATGGCGTCGGCGCTGGTAGTGGTCCCACTTGGCCGCCTACATATGAGGCCGGTTCAGCGATGGGTTGCATCACTCAAACTGAACCCGATACGCCATGGCCATCGCCGAGTTTTGATTTCCATGGCGTGCGTCTTGGCGCTGCGCCCTTGGCGATGCATGTCCTTTTTAACTGCGGGCGTTGCCATGGGAACTATCCTGGCAAGGAAGGTCCTTTCGACGGATGCCTCTCGGGCGGGCTGGGGAGCCGTATACGAGGGCAGAACAATAAATGGCACGTGGAGTTCGCATATGCAGTTTGTTCACATAAACTGTCTGGAACTTCAGGCGGTGTCACTAGCGCTGAAACATTTTCTTCCCTTTCTGAGAGGGCAACATGTTCTAGTCAGGACGGACAATACCACGGTGGTGGCGTATATAAACCGTCAGGGGGGACTACGCTCCCCTCAAATGCACACGTTGGCACACAGACTGACCATGTGGGGAAACGCTCACCTGTTGTCTCTGAGGGCAACACACGTGCCGGGCGCACGGAACTGGGGAGCAGATTTAATGTCCAGGGGCGACCCTCGCTACAAAGACTGGAAGCTCCACAGCGTGGTCGTGAACCAGATATGGGAGAGATACGGTCGAGCGGAGGTCGACCTCTTTGCATCAGAGGAGAACGCTCAGTGCCCTCTGTTCTATTCCCTAACTGGTCGGAGCGCCCCGATGGAGCTGGATGCTTTGGCATACGAGTGGCCGCGCGTCCTCGTACCTGTACCCTGTACCCTGTACGCTTTTCCCCCATTAGAGCTGATCATTCCTACTCTCGCCAGAGTGCGAGAGAGGGGTCATGCGCTGATCCTTATAGCCCCCCGTTGGCCGGGGAAATATTGCTTGGCGGAAATAGTCCAGTTGCTGTGCAGCCAGCCTTGGCCTCTGCCTTTACGCAGGGATCTCCTGACGCAAGCGCACGGGGAGATCTTCCATCCTCATCCGGAGCGCATGGCTCTGTGGGCCTGGCCCGTGAAAGGATGAACCTAACGACTGCTGGACTCCCATGGAATGTCATTACGACTATCCAGGGCGCCAGGGCTTCCTCTACGCGTTACGCATATGACGGGAAATGGCGTGCGTTCGAGGAATGGTGCGTGAAAGCTGGGGAAATAGCTTTCCAGAGTCCCGTGCCTGTTATTCTGATGTTTCTACAGGACCTGCTGGATAAAGGCAAGGCTTTCTCCACTGTCAAAGTGTACTTGGCCGCTATATCGGCTTGTCACATAGGTTTTGGGGACAAAACGGCAGGCCAGCATCCTCTCGTTTGCCGGTTTATGAAAGGTGCACGCCGTCTTCGGCCAGTATCGCGGAACTTGACTGCTCCGTGGGATTTATCTACGGTGCTTGATGCACTGTCACGCCCACCGTTTGAGCCCTTACAACAGGTAGAGCTTAAGACGCTCTCGTTTAAAACGGCTTTGTTGCTCGCGTTGGCCTCGGCTAAACGCGTGAGTGACATCCATGCGCTGTCGGTGAGCCCGGCGTGTATGCAGTTTTTGCGGGGGAACTCAAAGGTTTTATTAAAGCCGAATCCTGCGTTTGTTCCCAAGGTATTTGACTCTGCATCGTCATACCGCCCTATTGAGCTGTTGGCTTTCCATTCTCCTCCTTTCTCCTCCCGGGAGCAGGAGCGGCTGAATGCGCTCTGCCCGGTGCGGGCTTTACGCGTCTATGTTGATAGGACGGCTGGATTCAGGAAATCGGAGCAGCTGTTTGTATCATGTGCTACGTCACACTTGGGGAAGCCTCTCTCGAAGCAGCGTTTGTCACACTGGATCGTGGAGGCTATAGCCATGGCTTATAATAGCGTGGGTTTGGATCCCCTATTGGCCTACGCGCACATTCGACTCGCGGCATGGCCGCATCCTGGGCACTGTTTCAGGGGGTCTCAGTGGAAGAGATATGTGCGGCTGCCAGCTGGGCGACGCCTCACACTTTCACTAGATTCTACAGGTTGGATGTTACTGCGCCTAATCTGCTCACACAGTCTTGAGCGTTGGATCAGTGAACATGCCTGTTTGATGGGTTGTTTGCACTGGTACTTCTTTGGCAATACGGGAGTTACTATATCCCATAGTGAGATACCGAGCGAATGTTGAAAGAAAACTTGGGGTTAAGAAATTAACCAAGGTTTTCTGATACATGAGTGAGGTATCTCACCAGACCACCCTCCTTGCCCGGAGCGAGGAAGAGGTGTTTTGCCTATAGACTGAGGAGATGACGTGACGACGGGACTTATGTAGTAGGAGGGAGTCCCTCCTCTGCAAGCAGACGTCACGTCTGTTGGCCAGTTATGACTGGCGTAGTGTAAAATTGCTTCTGGGGGACAGCGCGAGGGGCGTGTCCCATAGTGAGATACCTCACTCATGTATCAGAAAACCTTGGTTAATTTCTTAACCCCAAGTTTCTGGCGCATGAAATACGTCACGACCAAACGTTAGCGATTGGTTAAGGCAGATCCAGAGTGGCACTGGGCAGAGCCAATAGGTTTTAAACTTCAACAGCACCCGCCTTCAAGTGAGACATCGTTTGTCTCTACAGCACTGCTAGACCTTTAGTATGAATGAAATGAGTACGAAGGTCTAGTTAGGACTAGGCTACCACCAAACCAGTATCGGATAACAATTCACTGTCCACACCAATTTCAAAAGTAATCCAATTTATTGGAGGTTCAGGAGAGGGAAAGAGGGGGGAAGACGCCGCCTCGGCGGAGGGTCGGTCCTGAGGGGGCTCAGGCTCTGGACTCGTCGTCGGTGGTTGAGCGTGGGGTTCGGTACACGGGGGCGGGTTCGCAGACGGTCCAGGGTTCGGCGGGAGAGAGGTTTGTCAGACAGGCGGGGGTCGGTACACGGGCGGGTTCTCAGACGGTCCAAGGGTCGATCGGCCAACAGGGTTCTCCTGGGGAAAAGGGTCATACACAGCGCTTTGGGTTCTCTCTTGCTACTCACTACCACCATTCTACTCGTCTCCTACTCCTTCCCTGTTGGGTCCACTTCCTGCTGCTTTTATACTTCCTCTCCTCATTAGGGCGAGTGGCCGCAGCTGCTCCACTTCTCCCAGGTGTCTCTCCTGGTCCCGTCGGAACTCCATATATGGGCGGGCTTCCTTTAGACAGTGACGAGAGTGAAAAATGCTCCGCGGCCACCAGATGGCAGGGGGCAACATAAACCCCATCCACCACCTTCCCACATATCTTCCTCCTTACCTGTACCCGGCAGGCGCCACAATATATTTATTTATTTATTCATTTATTTATTATATACAGAGACCACCAGACCTCCTCGAAGCAACGAAAATGGTCTATCCAATTCAAGATGGGTGGGCGAGAATAGGGATATAGTGCCATATCGTCAATATGAATTTCATTCATACCTATACATTAATTGAACTCAAAACCATTGGCCCATTTCCATCGTATTAGCTTCATCCAAATATGGAGTTCCTTTTATTGTTTGCAACGAAATCACGATCTCATCATCTTTCTGTCCCCATTTATAGTTTGAACATTATGGCACAAATTAATCTTCTTACAACACAAGTTCTATACGGTAAATCACAGACTGGGTCCACAATATGGGCCTTACGTTTTCATGGTTTTCCATCATTGAACCACTGGGTGCAGCACCTTCATCGCCAGAGCTCTCTGGATGATCCACTTGGTGATCAGTTCCAGTCCTCCAGTGATGACTTATCCTGCTTTTGTTCCTCAAGGATTGTCTCTGCCTTGCCATTTTCCTAGTCTATAAAGAAGTCAGACGATCAGCAAATTATAAGACACATATTTTTCTAACTTTTCAATTATTACTTTTTTTGTGCTGACTTCTTGTTCCTAATGATGTGACATTTAATAAGGACAATATAGGGTATTTATCCTCAAAAATCACTGAGGCTAAAAGTGAATGTAGAGTGCACTTTTAAGAAGACATATAGGCCTACAGTATATTCATTTTCTCAGTTAATTACTCCGTTATTTTTATTTTAGAATCTGAAATACATGTTTGTCCACAATAGAGTAGCCTACACTTGATAACCACCCGCCCCAGATTTCACCATTAAATATCATATAATAATTCAATAGCCTATATTGATACGTGGCAGAAGATTACCTTCATTGGACTCTCCTCTTGGGGCTCGAAGTCCGATAATGCATCAGAGACAGGTGTTACGTCTTTAGCCTTTGTGGTTGTGTAGACACGCAACATCCGTAGTTTGGTCTGTTCGTACAGCTGGCCCACTGTGACTTCAGGGGGTACTGCTTTGTGACTATAATCACGAATATCAAAATTGAAGTTTGCCATCGGCCCTTTGGACGACTGTCCATTTGGAAAAAACAAGCCTTTGCCCGTCTCCAGCAGATCTCCCATAGTAATCGATTTCTGGACCGAAAAGTGCCGTGTTCCACCTCCCTTTTTTGTTTTTACTTGGTGAAAAGTGCCGTCCTCAGAGTGGAGCCATCCTATCTCAACCCGCCGGTTGTCTTTGACGGCATTTTGATTTCCAATAGGGCCTTCTTCTCGGTTGGCAGGAGTTTTCCCATGTTGTTCCCCTAGCCTCTCTCTTACTTTCTGCATGAGTGAAGACCTAACTGTCTCCACTCCACGTGACTTCACAGTTTTTTGGCGACACATTGCACGGATTGCAAGTCGGTCCCCATATTGTTCTATGTACTCTCTTAGCTCCTCATCAGTCATAACACATATGACTTCGATGTCAATCTGAAAGGGAAACCATGAATAAAACCATGAACAGGTAGCCCAGAGGAGACGGTTGATTTCCGACACTGTAACAAAAATCTAAACACGAAATACGGGGCAATTTCGGTATTTGGACGTAAACCCCATAGACTTTTGAGGCGTTTTTTAATCCATTCATTCAAAATGTAAAACATTATCGGTGAAAGATGCACACGCAATGTTGCTAGACTGGCCTACTGGTCTCTTTCCAGATTTTATTTTGGACATAGGCTACCATGGAATACGCAGATATATACCAGCTGCATTGTGTCATTTAGGCATAGGCTACGGGGGTGTTCTGCAACTGTCCAGGTGTTGCTTGTGCCACATTGTGCGGAGAGGTTGTGCCAGACGCACGTTTAGAAGCGAGCTATACATCTGTTGTTCAAAACAGTACACAAGCACATCTGGCTCCTGTCAGGTCTTATTTGTCTTGTTTAATCAGACAGGGTCAACATGGCCGAAAGCTGATGATCGATGGGAGTAGACCTAGTGAACGCAGAAATGGAGACAATGTTCATCCATGACGTAGCCCAAGAGTATGCTTCATTATGGGCCCGATTCTCCCATGCATGCGCTACAGTATGCTGGTAAACATGCAGGTAGAAAGCCGACTGAACGAAAAAGTCACGGACACCATTATGTGATAACTCACATTTGATAGGCCTACTATATTTTACAATCGGTTAAAAGCGTGAGGAGCATGGCATATGAGATCTGTCAATTGCATCACGTCAGTATCTCTAACCTGAATTATATTGTGATGGGTAAATATGATTGGCCTAGTGACATTTCAACATTTCAAAAGGTGCGAATGCACAAGCATTCCGCGTAATGTGGTCCATGCAACACCTGCAGGCAAAATAATTGCAGTTCTCAAAAGAGTCAGTTTTCGCATCCATAGTTGTGCGTCATTCACTGAAGCCTACACTAACAAGAAGAATTAGCATATTTTTACATTTTGGATGAATGAAGTTAAAACCAGTCAAAAGTATGTTAGCCTATTGTTTTTCAGGGTCAGAATTTGTGCTAGCACCAGAAAGCTATAGCAATATACCTACTCTATAGCCCGCATAGCCTATTATTTTGCTTACTTTATGTGAGATTGTTAACATGTATCTTCACCTTATCATCTCTTAGCCTGTTGATTACCCGGTCAGGTATATCTCTTGATTTCATGAAATAATATAAATCCTCTGCTGCTGCCATCTGACCTACCAGATCTATGGATCTACCATGCGACTGGGCTACGATACTTTCTCGTGCGCACCAGATACTTTCTTGTGCGCACCAGATACTTTCTCGTGCGCACCAGATACTTTCTCGTGCTCACCAGATACTTTCTCGTGCGCACGACATACTTTCTCATGCGCACCAGATACTTTCTCGTGAGCACCAGATACTTTCTCGTGAGCACCAGATACTTTCTCGTGCTCACGAGAAACGTTTAATTTTTTTTTTCCCAATGTCCCTTTACGGGTTCCGTAAGAAGTCAAATAAGTTGTCAAAACATTTTAGCCGGAGGATGGTCACAGAATTGACATTTATGACCCTACTATAGGATTAATTTGTTCTACTCCTATCACAATCAAACCTCATGAAAAGGAAATTTTTGTTTTACAAGTTTCTTGGAAAAATCTATTTTAAATATGCAAATGAGCCCAACACTAGGCCAAATTGACTTGTCCAATAAGCCATAAAGTCACAAGTAAAACAGGGGCCAAATAACTAACACATTCATGTCCATTCAGTTAGTTAACCTATGCATGAACACGATAAATTTGAAGTCACTTGCCACACTTACCTGGGTCACTTGCCACAAAAAGACTTATATTGACCTTAAGAATTGATTGCACAATCTTGGCTCCAGTTTCTTTCTAAATCATTTTTTTAAATTTGTGAACAAGCCTAACCTAATGACATGACAGAAAGTCAGAAGAGCCATCTTAGTCATTAGTAACGTGGTGAGATTACATTTTGGACTGGTAGATTTACAAATGATTGGTATTGTTGGTAAGATTACGAGATAGCAGGCAGAAGTTATTCTTACTAACTAAACCATTCATTCTCACACAGAAGACAGATGAAAACCAGATAGACACACTTTCCAGACATTCCAGCTCTTTAAATAATTTTGCCAGACACCAAAACTGCTTCTCTTTTTGTAGTAAGCAAATATTTCAGACCAGACGGGCCACACATCAGACTTCCACCGTTCTAACTAGACATTTTACTGTAGACACATTTTGCTGAAGGCCAAAACTACTTTTCATCTTGAAGTAGCATCGCCTAGCCTACTGACACGAACTAACGTTAGCTTGCTAGCACTAGCAAATTCTACAGGGCCTAATTTCATTGCTAGACAACACTGTTTTCTTTTCTTTTTTGTTTATGCAGTGTGTAATGTATGTAAACAGGGGAAATGGAGAAGTGTAAAATATGTAATGAGTCATTCAGTGATGAAAACACATCGGTTGTTCTACGAGCAAAAGGCAGCAATGGTGTGAACCGTGCTAGTGCTCAACGTGGAAGTAGCTTAGTGACAATTCCTGGAGACAGAGTACACATCGAATGCCGCCGCAACTATTGTAAAGCAGAAAATATTGTACGTGATAATGTAATACCATCTTTGCAACAACCACAAATCAAACATAATCTCCGCTCAGAACAGAACTTCAATTTTCAAGAGCATTGCTTGTTCTGTGGACAGCCAACTGAAATAGATAAGAAAAATAAGCACAGAGAGAAAATGTATATCTACCAAGTAAGAACAGGAGACTTCCAGGAAAGGATTGTGCAGGTTTGCCACTTAAGGAACGATGAATGGTCTGATACAGTTTTGGGGAGAATATCATCTGTCCATGACCTTCATGCAGCCGATGCAATGTACCACAACATATGCAACAGTAACTTTCGAAATATGAAGAATATTCCGAGTCAATTCTCTGCAAACCCAGGCAACAAACCCAAAAGATTCAAAGTCGGAAGACCTGAAGATTATGAGAGAACAGCATTCCTAAAGGTGGCAAACCTTTTAGAAGAATACGATGAACAAATTACTATTCAAGACCTTATGGTAAAGATGACAGAGTACTTGCAAGACACAGATTGTGAACCATATTGTGCAAAGTGGATGAAAATTAAAATAAAGGAACACTTTGGAGATAGAGTAATGCTGACTGGCCTGGAAAATCAATGTGTGGTCACTTTGTGAGACACAGCCCACTCAATTCTTTGTGAATTTCACAAGAAACAAAAATCTAATAATCCAGAAGACGAGAAGCTGAATATAATTAAAACCGCTGCAAAGTTAATTGGAAGTGATGTCAAATTCATGGGAGTCCTAAACGATTCTTACCCAGACTCAAGTGACATTGCAGCTGCTGCAAGCTATGTTCCAGAGTCACTACAAGTTCTACTGAGGAATATGTTTGCTGGTAAAAACATTGATACAAAGGTTGCATCAATCGGACAGTCCATCATGCAAGCAATAAGACCAAGGACGATGATTGCACCTCTTCAGCTTGGCCTAGGGGTCCAGATGCATCACCATTTTGCGTCACACTTTTTGGTAAACACACTCCATGAGCATGGTTTTGCCTGTTCCTATGCAGATGTGATGAAATATGAACAGAGTGCAGCAGTGGCACAAGGGACTGAGATCCCTGGATTCACAGAAGAGCATTATATACAATATGTTGCAGACAACGTCGACCACAATGTGGCAACCATTAATGGTACTGGGACGTTCCATGGAATGGGTATAATAGCTTGTATTACACCAGGAATGCAACAAAACAAACCTGTTCCAAAGATCCAAGTGACTGCTGCAGATATTGCTGCAGTTGGTCGCATAAACATTCAGTACATTAAGATTCCTCCTATACATGAACCTATTGTGTATCAGCCACTGGCTCTGTTGCCAGCCGATAACAAAACATCACAGCTGGATATTTTGTGGAAGACATCCCTACTCCTTCACTCTCAAAGGCCATCATGGTCTGGTATGATGCAGATGCTGCATCTAGGTGAACACCCTGGGAGAGCTTCAGTAACATTCCTTCCAATGATTGATCTTGATCCCAGTGATGAATCCTGCATATACTCAACATTGAGGTTTGTGGCAACTCAAGCTCTGCAGTATGATGTGACCCCTGTTCTGACGTTCGACCAACCCCTTTTCTGGAAAACCTTGACCATTATCCAGTCTCAGCCAAGCAACAATGAACTCAAGCGAATAGTCCTCAGGCTTGGGGGATTTCACATGCAAATGAGCTTCTTGGGTAGCATTGGACATTTAATGGCAGGATCTGGACTGGAGGAGCTACTAGAGGTGGTGTATGCTGGAAATACAGTGTGCCACATGATGTCTGGCAAGGCTGTGTCCAGGGCAGTTCGTGGTCACATGCTAGTGGATGCCACACTTAACACCATGTTGCTGGCTGATGCTTACAATGTGCCACTACCAACCAAAGACACAGTAGAACAACCTCCAGTTGAGATGACGCCTGTCGCTGATACTAAGCCAGATGAGGAAGTTCGCGATACCCAAGAAACAGTCACAACTGACTTGAGTATTGCAAGTGAGCTATATGACCAAGTCATGTCCTCTATTATGCCGATAGAAGAACTTTGTTCTGCTCAGGTTTTGGAGAGAATCCAGAGTGCACTCAACAACAAGAAGGAAACAATGCATATGAGAACAGCACAGCTTTGGCTGCAGTACATGGACATGATTGATATTCTGAGAAACTTCATCAAAGCTGAGAGGACAGGCAGCTGGAGATTGCACCTTCAGTGTGTTTATGATATGCTACCCTACTTTGCCACTTCTGGACACAGACTATATGCAAAGTCAGCCTATGTATACCTGCAAATGATGACAGCCCTACCTGTCCACAAGAAATTTGAGGAGGGATTTCACGTAGTAAGACGGAGCAACAGGTATTGGGCTGGACTGTCCACTGATCTCATTATTGAGCAGGTGCTCATGAGAAGTGTAAAAATACATGGAGGCTTAACAAGAGGAAAAGGATTTACAGAGACTCAACGCTTGGTGTGGGTCCTCTCAATGCCAGCATGTGCAAACATCAACAATGCTATGCAGTCTTTCACGGGTGTCTCATATGAGACCAGCGACCAACATAAAGACCTGTCCAAGGCCAGGCAAACTAGAGATGTCAGTGACACTCTTGCCCTGGTCACCTATCTCAAAGAGAAAGACCCATTCACTGAGAACCCTTCCCTGCACAACATTGCTAATGGTATGACAGCCCAGCATGGAGTCAATGTTGAGAAATCAAGGGAAATTGGGTGCAAGATTTTGGAGTCTATGGTAGGGAAAGCAGTGGAGGAATTCACCTTCAGGAAAGCTGGCCAAGCAGTGACACTTGCCTCTAGATCAACTGTCAAGATCAAAGGAGAGACAGTGGTAGTGGATCCACAGCTGTTATTCCAGCGGCTTGTAGCAGTGAGAGACCGTTGTGAAGCTATGCCATCATTGTTCAAGTATGAACTCTGCAGTCACCCGCCTGCTTTGTTTGAATCATCCTACCACCCCCTACAGGCAAACAAGGCAATTCTTGCCGATGTCCTCTGGAAATCTATTGAGCAGCAGCAAAGACAACCCAGCAGTGATGTCCAGCATGTCCTTGATGGGGGTGCATTACTACATCGTCTACCATGGCCACAAGGGTCCACATATGACCGTGTGTGTGAAATGTATGTCAGATATGTCACACAGAAATATGGTACAGCTACTGTCATAGTCTTTGATGGCTACAAAGAAGAACCAACAATAAAAGACGCCACTCAACTGCGTCGAACAGGTGTTACTCCCGGTGTAACTGTACACTTCTCTGGTGACATGATCATCCAATCCAAAAAGGACCAGTTCCTTAACAATAAGGAAAACAAACAGCGGTTCTTGGTTTATCTCAGTGATAAACTTGAGAGGTCTGGGTGTATCACAGACCATGCAAAGCACGATGCAGATGTGCTCATTGTCCAAACTGCCATTGCCTCTGCAAGAACAAAAGACACAGTCTTAGTAGGTGATGACACAGACTTGTTAGTACTCTTGTTGCATCATGCTGATCTGAATGCACAGGAGCTGTTTCTGGCACCAGAACCAAAGAAAGCAACAAAAACAAGACGGATATGGTGCATAAAGCAGACAAAGGAGTTACTGGGTCCCAAGGTGTGTGACAATCTCCTCTTTATCCATGCCATTTTAGGCTGTGATTCTACGTCTCGTCTATTTGGCATAGGAAAGGGAATGGCACTGGAAAAAGTAAAGAACGACACTAGCTTTCTCAAACAAGCTAAGGTGTTCAGCCAGTCACAGGAAAATGTGGGAAAAGGCATCATCATTGCAGCAGGTGAAAAAGCTCTAGTATCACTGTATGGGGGCGAAAGATGAATCACTGGATATGCTAAGATACAGGCGATTCTGTATTAAAGTAACTCAGAACTCATCTCCAGTGGAACCTCAATCTCTCCCTCCAACGTCAACAGCTGCAAAGTTCCATAGTCTTCGGGTCTTTTACCAAATGATGGAGTGGAAAGGGGGAAGTGAACGTATGGACCCAAATGACTGGGGGTGGCATGTTTTGGATGGGAGATTTATGCCAATAATGACGATCAGCCTGCGGCACCACCAGAAATACTAGAGGTAGTCCGCTGTAGTTGCAAGAAAGACTGCAGCACAAAGAGATGCACATGCAAAAAACATGGACTCCCTTGCACTGACCTTTGCGGAGAATGTCGTGGTACTAGCTGCACAAACTCACAGTTGCCTGATTTCTCAGATGAGTATGACCCAGAGGGGAAGAACTAAGCAAAGAACAAACCAGGAACTGATATAGGGGGTGCCAGAACCAAGAGCCACAGAGAAGGGGTCGAGGATCCAGGCTGGATTAAAAAAACAAAACAAAAAAAAATAAATAAATAAATAAAAAACACCCAAAAAAACCCTCCCCTTTTGTTGCTACCTTGTCGTGGTGGGGAGGCTTGTGTTCCTCCGTGACCCTGAATACTATACTGGCGGGGGTTATACCCCTGGCAGGTACTACCAAGCCAGACAGTTTTCAGGTTAGAGGCCAGTCTAAAAGCAGCAGGATGATTGGGCCGATATATTTATCATACATATGAATGGTGTTTCTGCCTATGCAAGTTAGGACATATTCAATAAGTTTGGAGCTCATGTGCATATTCAAATTCATTTCAAAATAAACTTGTAATACAAAAAAAGTTACTTTTGGGTGTATTTTGGCCATATTCGATTAGTGTATAGCTCATTTGTATATTACAATTCATTTTCAAAGAAACTTGTAATACATTTTTTTTTTACTTTTCATGGGTACTTTCATTGTGTAAAGTTTCATTTTGATAGGAGTAAAGGAAAAAAATAGCCCCATTGGGGTGTATTGTTGTCTGGCCATACTGGCACACATCTCGGATTGATGAGAAATTAACATATTTCCATAGGATTTCTTAGGACTTTTAGTATGTTGTTCTGGACACCTCATAGAAATGATCTATGCTGAAAAAAATTATTTTACAATTAGTCTGTCGGAAAACGCTACTTTGCCTGGACTACCACTCTAGACCCCGACGTTACTAGCCTACTACGTATCTACAAAATGGCAGATCGGGAGGATCAACCCGATCTGTTTCCATATGGACTCTTTGTGGTGGGTGTTGTGGTAGAGCCTATTAGACATGTCGTAGATCTCGACATGTTCCGTAATTAAAACTATCAATTGCTCCACCAGCACTTTCCCCGAGTGATTTGTCTGCCATTGTTTCTTGTTTTGACAGTTGAGAGTTTCCTTCGTGACAAAGTGTCAATGTTCCGCTTGTGATTGGTCAAGCGCCTGACGTCAGGCGCTTTTTGTTCTGACAGTTGAACTTTTTTCAACTTTTTTTTACGCTCGGTGCGGGAGAAAACAGCGCAGAGAGAAGCGTTTAAAAAAACGCCGGGGGTATGGAGTAAGATCGCTATCAAAAAGATGTGTTCATGATTCTAACCCTTCGTATTCGTAATGTTAAACATTTGTATGTCAATAAAATTGTTGTACACAAAATTCTGCTGTCGTATACGCGAGTCTGAGAAATTGTTTGGGTTAGGATTGTTTTTATGGGAGTATGAATCTAAAAGCTGTGAGTGCAAAGTCTTGTGAATACAACTCTAATTTCTACGACTACGAAGTCTACACTGTGAACACGAGTTCAAGTTTGTGGGTACGAGTAGAAAAGTGTTGAAATGACGTCACGTAGGTCACAGGGGAAAATAATCTAACCCCGATTTCTCCAAACGCGCATGCGCCAAAGCCAAGGATGGCTGACAGCAGTGGACCGTGTGGAGCTGCCAGCTCAGGTGAAGCATCACAGGTAAAGTCAATAACGTGTATATCCAATATTTATTTCCTAAAATTGTACTATTTAAAATAATATACAGTTCATGGACTTACAGACTAACTGCTTTAGCTTGCAAGCTAACGACATGCCGGTGATGCTAAATTAGTGCTAGTATTACTAGCATTAGCAGTTGGCTTGTGCTAGTTACTTAGCACTGACCTGCAAAATATGGAATAATTAATTTGATATTAATATCTAGAGTTGATCCGGTACGGATAAAGCACTTTTGCCGAGTACGAGTATTATACGAGTAATACGAGTCAATATCTGTGCTCGGGTTGAATGAAAATCCTCATTGGGTTCTGTGATAGGCTACAGCGCCCCTCCCCTACACAATGCAGATGTGTTGTTGTGTCCCGCTCTGATCACTCACACACAGAACAGCTCTCTGTCTCTCCCTCAGTCACTCAGGTTCGCGGGTCGTTTTCCCTTAATGTTTAGGGTTTCTTCAGCTTCAGGTTTGTTATTGCTTAGGTTGGTACTTACTTATGAACCAGTAGAGTTCTGGTAAACGTGGGTTCGTTCAGACGTGGTGCTGACTCGCGTTGCGTCTCTGCCTGTCGGAGATTTTCTTTTCTTTTTCTTTTTTTAACCGTCATCTGGCTGCCTGGCTCTAACCAGTTTTTTTTACTTCACGCACGGTGTCCGACACTTTCTTGCTGTATTTCGTGAAAAAATAAAGCTAGTAGTGGTATAAATATTGGAAATCAAGCTACACACACACACACACACACACACACTCTCTCTCTCTCCCTCTCCCTGCCGGTCGTCAGAGTTTTTTAAATTATTTTTTTTAAACCGTCAGCTGGCTCTAACTGTTTTTTGACTTCACGCACTGAGTGTCTGACACTTTCTTCATTCATTCATTACATTTTACTTGATAATTGCAACCACATGTGTTGTATTAATTGTTGCAAAACTTGTTCTATAAATAGTTTGTTTGCTATCGTGATCAAAACCATTGATCTGAAGCTCAATGCTGATACTGTCCTGTAAATAGTTTTCTAATCAGCAATAAATAACAATTTCTGATCAACCCATATCAATTGCATGCTTAAAATAACATACCGGTTAAAACCTCGCTCATTTCAAGACAACCCGACCCACTTCCGGTTTAAATCCCGCCCACTTCCGGGTTAGGCCCCGCCCACTCCGAGTACAGATACAGATCATTCATATGGTTAACAGATACAGATACAGATAATGCTGTACTCGCTCATCCCTATTAATATCCATATATCACTAACTTAGCGTCACCGGCATGTCGTTAGCTTGCAAGCTAAAGCAGTAAGTCTGTAAGTCCATGAACTGTATATTATTTTAAATTAGGGATGCTCCGATCAGCATTTTTGGGGGCCGATCCGATCACCGATCACAAGAATCATAAATCTGCAGATACCAATCACCGATCACAGAATGGATGGGGGGGGGGGGGGGGGGAGTGTTCGCGATTGTTGACGGGGGGGGGGGGGGGGCGGGCGCGCGCAATAGTAACACCGCGGACCTACGGCCGACGGGGGGCACGCGCGATTGTAACACTATGGCCGACGTAACACACCGCAGACCTACGACCGGCGAGGGGGTCTTACTAATGTTACTATTGCGCTCTCAGGAGGACAAATACTCGTCCGGCTCTTTAAAGACTTTCCGCTCGCGCTGTCGGCTGGCCGCGCGGCTTCACGTTGCGCTCCCCGTGTGAAGTGACGGGCGGAGGAGCGCGATTCAGATTTTTCAACCGCCGCGTCAAAAATATGTAAACAGTTCTCAACTCTTCCAACGGCTCCCACGAGCGCGCGCATGCGTTCGACGAGCACGGAAGCGTCAGTTCCACGGGAGTGCGCCCGCTTGTCGTGCCGCCTGACCGTCAATATCCACTATAAGCGAATGATCGCGCGCGATGTGCCGCCTCCATTCACTTTGTATGGGACGCGAGCAATTCGCTGCGCAAAGCACGCTGGGATTGTTTGCGGCGCGGAGCCGGCTGCGGCGCTGCCTGGCTCCGCTTCTGAATTTGCATAAAGTTGGGAGATTTCAACTTTATGCAAATATTCGCACGCGGTCACCATTCAGCAAACAGGACGTGGGCGCGGGCCGTGACGTTGACCCTTCTGATTCATTACCACAATGCGGGCGGGAGCTAATTGATCCACTAGTCAACACGCCCCAGCGAACGAGTCTTCAAGGCGGCGCGATGTCACGCGGATAATTCGCGTATAGTGGATATTCACGGTGACAGAATGCTGCGTCTTCTCTCTGCCCGCTCGCCTCCCCCCTAAAAAACATTTCTCAACGGATCTCCACGAATCACACAAGTGGTACATTTTGTCTTCAAACCGGCGAATTTCGCCGAAAGGTGACTAGTTTGCATGCCTGAATTTACGTCACGTGCGGAAAACAAAACAATATCGGCGCTGGCTCGAGTTACCCACGACCGCGAGCGACATGAGCAGCAAAAGCGGCCGGCAGTCCTTCATTTTCAATGAGCGCTGCCGACGAGGAGCGGCCGGCGCCGCGGCGGCAGCGAGCAGCGCGATGCCAGCGTCCAGCGCGACGCGGAGAGTTGAAATTAGTTTAACTTTATGCAAATAAGCGGCGTCGGTGCGAAGCAGCAACCCGCTACACTTCACGCCACTGTCCTATTTCACAGCGTCGCCGCGCATCAAGTGCCGCCGAAAAGGCGCTTTTTTCTTTTCTTTAGGTTTCCTTCTGCTCTGGAGACGACTATATTCCTATGGGTGCTACGGGCAGCACTTGTGTCATAGACGCGCCGCGGCGGCAGTGTGTTTTGCACTTTATAATGCTTTATCTCCATTTCTGTTATTTTGATTACTAAATAATAAACAGGGGAAACGTGTAAATTGTTATTTGAACATGCTTGTCACGCCGGCCTGCCGAATAGCTCTACTACAAACTTGATATTGCAATGGGAACAACCGAACTGTCTGCAGTGCTGCTTGAAGCCCCGCCCCCCTGGCGACGGCAGCCAGCGGCCACAGCGGCCCCTGCTTCTCATGTCTCTCGCGGTGTGACCCATCAGTGAAGTGTGTTCACTGCATCATCCTATTATTTTAGTGAGGACTCATAAATAACTACATATAACTAATGTTAGGGATATCTGTTTATGTTTTGTTGCGTGTTTCTGGAATTTCTTTTTAAAATATATATATCGGCCGATATATCGGAATATCGGATTTTTAAATCATCAAATATTTGTATTGGTATCGGCCTTAAAAATCCCATATCGGTCGGGCTCTAATATATATATATTTATATGCGATCGGCTTTTCTGATCTGCACTTTGAGAGCCCACCGATCAACCTGTTTAGGGTCCATATCGGCCGATAACGATCGGCGGCCGATTGATCGGAGCATCCCTATTTTAAATAGTACAATTTTATGAAATAAATATTGGATATACACGTTATTGACTTTACCTGTGATGCTTCACCTGAGCTGGCAGCTCCACCTGGTCCACTGCTGTCAGCCACCCTTGGCTTTGGCGCATGCGCGTTTGGAGAAATCGGGGTTCAATTATTTTCCCGTGACCTGCCTGTGACCTACGTGACGTCATTTCAACACTTTTCTACTCGTACCCACAAACTTGAACTTGTGTTCACAGTGAAGACTTCGTAGTCGTAGACATTAGAGTTGTATTCACAAGACTTTGCACTCACAGCTTTTAGATTCATACTCCCATAAAAACAATCCTAACCCAAACAATTTCTCACTCGCGTATACGACAGCAGAATTTTGTGTACAAACAATTTTATTGACATACAAATGTTTAACATTACGAATACGAATGGTTAGAATCATGAACACATCTTTTTGATAGTGATCTTACTCCATAGAAATCCTCTAACAATAAACTATTGTTATGTAGAAAGTCACACAATTGTTTGGCGACTACTTTCTCCAGAATCTTAGACAGAAAGGGGAGATTAGAAATCGGTCTATAGTTGGCTAAAACCCCTGGGTCAAGAGTGGGCTTTTTAAGAAGGGGTTTAATTACAGCTACTTTAAAGGACTGTGGTACATATCCTGATAATAAAGAAAGATTAATCGTATCCAGTAAAGAAGTGCCAATTAAGGGTACAACTTCTTTAAGCAGCCTAGTTGGGATGGGGTCTAACAGACAGGTTGATGACTTTGATGAAGAAATTATAGAAGTTAGCTGATGAAGACTGACAGCAGAGAAACACTCCAAATACACATCTAAGTTTGCACCAGTCAAAGTGTCTGATGTTGGAGAGCCTGTGATACCCATTGAGGGCATTTGGTGACTAATTTTCTCTCTAATAATAATAATTTTATTATAAAAGAAGTTCATGAAGTCATTGATACTTAAGTTTATGGGGATACATGGCTCAATAGAGCTGTGACTCTCTGTCAGCCTGGCTACAGTGCTGAAGAGGAAGCTAGGGTTGTTCTTTTTTTCTTCTATAGAGCGTAACAGTGACCGCCCCTTTTTAACAGCTCCGGTGCCGGAAGTAAATTTCCCATGCATTTATCTCGTCCACTTTTCGTATAATCCTTATAAAAAGAGTATTAAGCCTTTAACCAAGCCAGTCGTTCGTTATGGTAGTCGTGACCATACTATGTTTGATTCGGGATGAGTAGTTCCTCACTCGGTCAACAAAATGGGGTCCGCCCTTTATTACGACAGCCCGTTATTACGACAACCCTCCATTACGACATGCCGTCATTACGACATGCCTCTATTTAGACATGCCCCTAATCCGATCTTTTTTGGTACCGCTATTACGACAATTAGGCCTACTTTTCATAGAAAGTGCAATAGAATAATAATAATAGTTATTAATATAGAATAATAACTAGATAGGCCTATGGACAATGATCATTGAAAGTGCAATAGAATAATAGAATAATAATAATAGTTATTAATATAGAATAATAACTAGATAGGCCTATGGACAATGATCATTGAAAGTGCAATAGAATAATAGAATAATAATAATAGTTATTAATATAGAATAATAACTAGATAGGCCTATGGACAATGATCATTGAAAGTGCAATAGAATAATAGAATAATAATAATAGTTATTAATATAGAATAATAACTAGATAGGCCTATGGACAATGATCATTGAAAGTGCAATAGAATAATAGAATAATAATAATAGTTATTAATATAGAATAATAACTAGATAGGCCTATGGACAATGATCATTGTAGATTCTGATTCTTGTTTGTCGCCAGTCGAGACAATCTTCAAATGTAGGCCTACCTCTATCATCCCGCCCGCACCCACAATGAGCTTCCATTTGCATCGCGAGTGCAGACCTCTACTCCAAACAATGTTTTTCCCAATAATTGATATTGGCACACATTTCAGTCAAAAACTAGGTGATTTTGAACCGGCCATGTGAATAAATGTTAGGCCTACACACATTATGTAAAAGACAGGGAGCTCTCCTCATTTTTATTCAGCTCTCAGGGGGAAAAGGTTGAAACTCCATGCATCAAACAAACTCTGTGCGTGCAGGCCAGCAGTCTACTTAAAAATATATAAGAAGAAGCACGAATAAAGCTCTAGGACCTGAAATTTGGACTTGTTCGTTAGAAATCAATTTAATTTGAATTATGGACTGCCTTTGAATGAAGTTACACACCCATGCATAAGCTGCGTGTATGCTAAGTCCAGAACATATGGGTATAATCACATTAATTAATTAATTTAAAGTACAATGATAATGACAAATATTAATGGCCTCATGTCGGAATGGCAGGATGTTTGAAAAAAAGTAAAGTGCCGCTACTCAGACAATGGGGAAAAAAAATTGTCGTACCGTGGTTGTACCACAGTGCTAGTTTCCTATGTTTTATTATTTTCTGTTTTCTAGGAGCGATAGAATCTAATGTTGATTGTAGAGAGCCTGCAGCACTATTAACAATATTATCAATTTGGGAGTGACTAAAGTTAATATAGGACTCTGTTATATTCAGATATGACATTGAATTAAACACTGATGGAATCTCCTCCTTAAATGTAGCTACAGCACTGTCAGATAGGCATCTGCTGTAGGAAGTTTTGCTTAATGGCTTATAGCCTAATAATAGAAATTCAAAAGTTATTAAATAATGGTCAGATAGGAGAGGATTATGTGGAAAAACTATTAAATGTTCATTATCCATGCCATATGATAGAACAAGGTCAAGAGTGTGATTAAAACAATGGGTTGGTTTATTTACACTCTGACAGAAGCCAATTGAGTCTATTAATGAGGTAAATGCGTTACTAAGGCTGTCATTTGTAACATCCACATGGATATTAAAATCTGTGGGGTTGTGTTCCGAGGAAGAAGGCCGCCGACACAGGAAACGCTTTAACTCACTTTATTTGTTTAGGTTTAGTTATATTAATCTACGTAACAATGGAGGGGTATTGTAAAAGTCACGCCGCGTGGAGAGCCCCCTCGCTTTGCGTCCTTTCGGATGCGCTACCTGGGGTTCTGATTCTAACCGGATGTTTCCGCCCGGATGGTCTCTGGGCAGGAGGCGTGGCCTCTATGACGCATAATGGCTAGTGTTGAGCGCCCGCCCCCAGTGTATTATGTTTGCCGCCATCATGTGGTCAGGTGGGGTAAATACAACTTGTATATTTATTTCTACTCCTTTGTGGCTATGTGTAGATACTACAGCCTGCTGATACATATGTTATTATTAATTCGCAACAGTCCCTCCTTGGTCATCACTGATGACCATACTATAAATTAATAATGCAATGTATCATGTAAGGTCTAAAAATGGTGAGTATAAATTCAAGCGAAAAAAGAAAAAACCCCACGGTTTGGTTACCGTGGGTCAACATCACCAACCGACTTAGTTCGGGAAAACCCCCCTCTATACAGGAGGAAAACCTGTCGCATCTCTAAATTGGACGGCATTCACCTTGGTGTGTCTCAAAGAATACATGGGCCGTAGCCAACAAACAGTAGACATATTATCATCACATCATACAATCAATGTCATACCATCATCACAGTATCTTGAGGACACAAAGGCATAGTAATAAATGCATAGTAGTTTCATCATAAGAAATCCCTTCTAATACTTATATGCATGTATAACCAAAATCAATACCTCCAGGTATAAGGAATAGTAAACCTATATAGAACTAAAAAAACGCCCTGTAGACATGCATGCAATGGCTCAGGTGGTTTCCATGCACGCAGGCTTCTCAAACATCATCACAGTGTTATCCCCCGTATCCGTAGCCGACCTCAGGTCGGACAGTTCATGAATTCAATGCCCATCTTGTGGTCCATAGGCAAGGCCCACACGCCAAGGTTACCAACACGTACCCATGTGTGCCTTCCCCACGGATCCACTCATCACCAGTAGTCAGAACATATTCCAGTAGCATCAAAGAAATTCATCCGTCTCATTATTAAAGCAATCATGGGAGAACAGCATAACACATCCGAATTTAAACAGGCAGTTTAAATTCGGATGTGTTATGCTGTTCTCCCATGATGTAATGACAACCGTGACCCATACTGTGTGTTTAATAATTCAACATTCAAGTAAAACAGGTGCCATGTCCTCCTAGACACAGGTGCCGAACTCCAGGAAATCAGGTACCAGTCTATGTAACCAAGCCTGATCAAGTCGGGACGTTCCACTGTCCCCTGCACACTCTCGGGTACACCTGGTCACCTTTCTCCACCCTGGTTGGTGGTTCGTCCTTTGGCTCTGAAACTCTGTTTTTCGGAAATGTCAGTTTCTTGAATGTCCCGTTCACTCTTTCCACCATTCCCAGTGACTTAGAATGAAACCTAACCGCTGTTTGATGAGTAACTGCTGCACCACCCGGTGTTGGCGCTGTAGTTTTGACACGGCGGTGGAAAAAGCTAACAAGTTAAGGTATTAAACACAGCATAACAGCATTAGGCGTTGGCGTAGTAATTCCCAATTTTCTATATCAATAAACTAGCTTGTGCATTAGGCCGGGAGCCAGGTCCACCCCTCAGGATGTTTTTTGCTATGTTTTTTTCACTATTATTTCCTATTATCTTATACCTTGGGCCATTACAAGTTGATAATGACCACCCCCAACTCGGCCCCGTCTGGGGCCAAAAAACAAAACAATTGTGAAAAGCTTCTGGCGAAATGTTATAATTGTAAATATTTAGGAACTGCAACTGCATAAATGGTCATATAACCCCAATATTTTGCATGATGTATCCTGACACATAGGGGAAACTGGCAGAAAAGGATTCTGGGGATTGCTGCCCTTTTACTGTCCAATATCACTTTCAACATACCCCAAAAGACAAAAAAATGTCTGTCCGCCAGACACATTGTCATCAAAAGTGATCATTTTCAAGTATTTTATCATACATATCACTGCCTCTAATGTATATGAAAAACTCCCTGAGTTTATAAGCTTCATTTTAAGTCCAAGATGACCTTTCTATCTAGAGGATTACAGCTGCTATGACCAAAGTTCTCCATTGTACCTCAAATCGGAGAAAACAGAATTTTCAAGCATTAGGCTACCATTCAATATGGGATCAGTCATATTTTTTTTTGCATATGAACAATATATATATATATTTTTAAGTTGAGACTTGACTTATGTTCTATATGAATTACCTTACAAATTAATAATATTAAGCCCCCAGGTGGACTGGGGTCTGGGTGTAAAAAAAAAAGGTAACCAATGGTAACCAATGGTAACCAGGTCACACACAGAACACACTTACCAACCGACACTAACCAACCGACACACCAATCAACTACCTAACCTTTCATGTCACATCCAGAAGTTTTTCAGCAAAAGACAATTTGTTGGTAAGTTTATCTTTTTTCTGGTTATAGAAAGATATTGATTCTATTGGGTGATTGGTGCCCTATATTTTTCTACATGTAAGGCATTCTACTTCTAGATTAATAACATTAGCTAGTTAACTTGTCAGATTGTTAGCTAGCATAGCTAGCCACATGTAGCAAAATAGTGAGAGCAGGAGTGTGAGACTAGCTAGAGCAGAAGTGGGAGAGAAATGATGGTGTGTGTGTGTGTGTGTGTGTGAGTGTGTGTGTGTGTGTGTGTGTGTGTGTGTGTGTGTGGAGAGAGAGAGAGAGAGAGAGAGAGAGAGAGAGAGAGAGAGAGAGAGAGAGAGAGAGAGAGAGAGAGAGAGAGCAGGAGGGAGTGGGAGAATAGCTAGAGCAGAAGTGGGAGAGAAAAATGGTGTGTGTGTGTGTGTGTGTGTTGTACATACGTGTGTGCGTGCGTAATATGTCACTGTTGTAAAATCAAATCATCAGTCTATGTTTGAGGCTAGACTTCAATGAAATATGAAACATTGAATGTGTTGTGAAAAATAATAAGACGGACGGGGGTCAACAGAAAAAAGGCTGGTACAACGAAGGAGGTTTCACCTATGTGTCTGGATTTATTTAACAACTTAGTAGAATTACAAAGTACACCATCTGATCAAAATGAGCACAGAGTGAGAGTGACACGTAACCGATTTGGTACCAAAAAATCCCCAAGGGGACTGAGACACCTCTCTGCTTAGAGCCTGTCTCCGGACGCGCGCTGGGGGAGAGTACGGTCTTCTTCTTATAGCCAGGTTCAGGCCCCCCTCCCCCGGCTAGTTCTTGTATGTTCCTCATTCAGACTTCAGCGAGTGGTTATTTTGGAGTAGTTCCTTATGGCGAGAGCGCCATTGCCCAGAAACCGTCATGGTACAGTTCTTGATTTCTGAGGTGTCATAGAGTTCAGTGACAGTATGGTCTGTTTCAGTTCCCGATATCTGGTGTGACATAGAGTTCTGAGACAGTCTGGCTTTGCTGCGGGGTTCTTAAAAGCATGTGTAGGTCCCTATCAGTCCTTAATGCATTTTCCAGCTCTCAGATCTACAGCCAGGTTCTTTTGAGACAGTTGATGTCCCCATATTTCATGCACATCTAAGCTGGGCAAACAACAACCTTGCAGAGATCGGGGCCAATCAGTAATGGGACCCTTATTCATTTTAATGGTACTCTTATTCATTTGGGGAGTGCGAGCTGAACTTATCAACTTAGCAGAATACAGTTCTGGGAGTGCAAGCTGAACTTATCAACTCAGTAGAATACAGTTCGGGGAGTGCAAGCTGAACTTATCAACTCAGCAGACTACCGTCTGGGTCGTTCAAACAACAATCGTTTAGGGGGTCAATTTTTCAACAACAAATGCTACACATGATTTCACTGTTGTAATTAAAAAACTGATTTTCAGATGGGTGTAATGCAACAATATATCTAAGCCGGTCAGCATGCCAAAAAAACGACAAAAGGATGAAGACTGGACAGCTGGCCCGAGTTCTTCAAAACAGAAGCCTCCACCACAGCCATCTCCGGAAAACTGCATCCTGCATGGTTCCCAGGGGACAGTAAATGACAAGTTCATACCTTTGTCTAAGAAGGCTGATCCACTGAGTTCATTTACTGCTATCCATGATATGAAAAAGAAACTTCAAACACAAGCGTTTGATTGTGGTGGTATGCAAGATGTTTTAGAATCAATTCCTGATGAATTGTCTTCTGATTGTGGGTACCATGAAAATTGCCGACGCATGTTTTTTCCGCAGTGCCATCCGTGCTTTAAGGAAGTGTCAAACAGAAAATGTCTCCATTAGACAGACACGTGAGCATATGGATTCTTCAGTTTTGTTCGGCAGTTATTGCATATTCTGCAGAAGTAGTGCAGTGAAGCAAGTATCCGGCAACAGATACAGCTTGCAGAAATTTCAATCAAATGCATACAAAAATGTAGAGAAAAAAGCTATGGAACTCTGTGATGAAGACTTGCTGTGCAAAATCAGAGGAGTTGACCTTTTTGCCAAGGAGACACAGTTTCATGAATGCTGTCGTATTCAGTACATGGTAAAGCGGGCACCCCAGCCTGACACTTCAGCTGCATCATCTGACATAGCTTCAAAGAAAGCACTGATCAGTAAAGCTTTTACTCGGGTGCATGACCATATAAAAACTGAAGTTATCGAAAAGGGCCAGGTTGTTAAACTTGCTCATCTCAAAGCTTTGTATAATGAAACCTTAACAGAATTCGGAGAAGCAGCTGTTGCTGAGATCACAAGCCACAACCTAAGACAAAAAATTGAATGCTGCCCTGATTTTAAAGATTATATCGACTTCTCATCCTGCCCATTCAAAGACACATTAGTGTTTTGTAAATCCCTAGAATCCATGAAGACGACAGTGCGTTCAGCTTATGAGTTGGGAATTACTGATTGGAGCACAGACGTCAGCCATGGTCTTCACAAGAACATTGAAACAGCGTTTAAAACCTCTGAGCCACTACCTTGGCCTCCCAGGGCTCATGATCTCCGTGATCCAAATGAGGAGATTCCTTCCGAGGTTTTACAATTCATTTTAAACCTCATTTGTGGAGATAAGAAGCCCTCATATCGGGAGGAAAGTCTGGCATCATCCATTTCTCAAGACCTCTGCAGAGCAGTAACGTCAGGTCAATGGAAGATGAAAAAACACATATTGTTATGTATGACACTACGCCATCTATTCAGATCGAAGAGCATCACCACTTTGATAAATAGGCTTGGTCACTGTGAGTCATACACATACTCAATTGAACTTGAAACGGCTCTGGCAAATTCAATTGTCGACAGTGCTTCATTAGTCAGCAACTCAGATGTTATCACGAGGCAGCCTGATGGAGCAGTCTTCCACAGTGACTGGGACAATTTTGATCAGCTTGTATCAGATGTATATGGGGCAGGGTCCATTCATACAGCTGCAGGGATCTACATGCAAGATCTTGGTTCCTGTGTGGATACAGAAGCACTTTCCTCAGCACAGCCTACACAAGAGTCTTGTGCAGATATCAACTGCCCTACCCCAGAACAGCCCACTCAAGAGTCTAATACTCAGCCTACAAAAAAACAGAGATCATTTAGAAGTCCTGCCACAGAGCTGCCAACTTACTACAAACGGAAACGATCTGAACCCACCAATTTAGTGCCATCTAGTTCCAATAACTCAAACACATATAGCCAATCAAAATGTTCAGATACTGATCTAATTTGGGTCTTTGCTCGTAAAATCAACTCTAAAGATCAGCACATCCCTGGTTTGTCAGGCTGGGTGTCTCTTACTGGCCAGTCTCCAAAATGCCTCACCACAATTGGGTACTATCCCATGACCAATGCTCCCATAACTGACTTGGCAACTATTCAAGAATGCCTTAGATGTAGCCAAGCTGCATCTTCTGAAGCTGGACAAGAGTACACCATCTGTACATTTGATCTAGGTGTTTGCATGAAGGCATATCCTCTAGTATGGAATGAACCTGAAAAATACCAAAACCATATCATCCTAATTGGTACGTTCCATTGCTGTGGAGCATACTTCAAAGGCATAGGCAAAAGATACTGTCAAGGGAGTGGATGGGTAGAAGTGGCTTTGGAAGCAAATCTGATCACCACTGGCTCTGTGGCTGGGGTCACCGATGGGAAGAATTGGGACAGAGCAATGAATACACACAAATCCATGCTGGAAGCTCTAGAGAGACTCCTCTATGACAAGTATCTGGAAACTCATGAACCACTCTCTCCAGAAAGAACTGCTTTACTGGAAAAGATCACTCTGAATGAATCTACTCTCACTGATGTTCTATCATCAGATGTAGGCCTATCTCGCCACATGACAGAATATCATGCATTCAGAGAAGCAGTGAGAAATGGGGAGCTAGGAGAAACTGGACAGTTTAGGATGGAATACATTGACTGCATCTGGCTCGTCCTGTCAATGAATAAGGCAATCAAAATGAATGACTACAAAGGATACAAAGCCGCTTTAAACAATATGCCAGACCTCTTCTTCTGCTCAGACCAGCAGAACTATGCAAGATTCCTCACATACTTGGGATATTTTCTTGAACACATTGAAGAAACACATCCAGGATCAGAGAAACTTTTGAGCGCTGGAGCAATCAGTGTTTCCAGGTCACATGTCCCAGGCAACCGCTGCCACACAGACAAAACAATAGAGGAGACAGCTATGAAATGGCTCAAGTCAAACTCAGGGTCTGGTACATATTCTGCTGGGATCTGTGGAATAACCAGCAATTATGAAGCGAGCCAACGTCATATCCTGACTGCCCATGCCAAAGGAGAGTTTGTAGAAGCCATGTGGGAAATGACAAGTGGCCGAGGCGAACATACAGAGAGGCAACAAAGAGATCTCAGACCACGTGAAATCACTCGGTCTGAAGAGCAAGTGCAGCGAACAGTAGAAGCTTTTCAGAGTTTTATCAACCCATTTCAGCTTCAGACTTCCCAGCCCTTGACAAGTTTGAGTTCAGGAGCAGCTATGCCAGAAGAGGTGCGCTATGATGTGCTGAATGCCCTGCAAAATGGCAAAACTCAAAAAGAGTTCATCCGTGATCGGCTTCAAACAAAAAAGGTCCTTTTCTTTGAACCCATTAAGAGGAACAGATTCAAAACAATGTCGTCTACCACACCTAAAAAGAAGCTTGTGGCATCAAACCAGAAAGTGATCCAGTACAAGGCCACAAGTGGGTTTATCCTTCAAATTTTCATCAAATCACAAGAACTTAAGTCACAAATAAGTATCTCTAACCTAATGACCTATCCCTTGACTCTGACGCCATACTCCATCTCAACAATCGATGGCTATTTTGCAAAAAACAACAAAGCAAAAGGAATGAATCACATGATCAAAGATGCTGAGAATGCACAACTTCCTTCTCCAAGCCAATGTGCTACAATGTGCTGCCAATTCTACATGCGCGATGTACCAAAGACAATGAAGACTATATCAGAGCGCACTTTCAAAAGTCTACCTTCTGCAGCTGAAACAGTATTCAGCACAGACACTTACCTTGACCGTCTTTATTCACCAAAATCAGCTGAGAGAGATCGCAGAGGTTGTGGTGAACGCTTTATAGTTAATGGGCTGAATGTTCATCGCCCCGCTGATTGGAATGGTTTTCTAACAAACGATGAAAACAAGAAGGCACTCATTCATTTACTTCTGGATCACTGGAGCTCTCATGATATGATGGAAGACATCATCCGAAGGCCTGTCATTTTCATAGAAGCTGGTAAAGCTTTCAAGATAGAATGCAATGCTGGAGTTATGTCAAAAGAACTTCTACCAGAGATCTGTTCAAAACATGAGGAAACAGATGTGAGGGTGATCATTTACATGCAGTATATCCAATCCAAAATGCCTCACATCAGAACAGTTAGAGTCAGAGCAAAAGACTCTGACATTTTCTTCATCCTCCTGTATTATGCCAAGTCATCAACTGTCAACATCATCTTTGACATGGGAGATAGACTAATCAACATCAGTCAGCTGGCTGAAGATTATTCACAGGAACACATTTCAGCTCTTCTGGCCTTGCATGCATTCACTGGTGCTGACTGCACTTCAGCATTCAAAGGCAAAGGGAAGGTCCGCCCGATGAAGATTCTTCAGAATTCAACGTTTATTCAGATCTTTGCTAAAGTGGGGAACTCTTGGGAGCTCGATGAACAGATTCTCAGCGGTGTTCAAGAGTTCACCTGTCGCCTCTATGGTTTCAATCGTCGAATCAAGAATGTTGATGTGGCAAGAGAGATTAAAGTCAAGATGTGTGGCTCAAGCCTGGAGCTTCGACAGGATCTCTGCGTTGACCTCTCCACCTTCCCACCTTGCAAGAGGGTCCTCTTACAGCACATGAAAAGAGTAGACTTTCAAGTATGCACCTGGAAGATGTCTCATGAGCACTACCCGGAAATCCCAAGCCCGCTCGACCATGGATTTCACATAAACACAGAGACAGGCCCCCTCCCTGAGCTACTACCTTACCGTGGTGGAGGGGTTTGCGTGTCCCAATGACCCCCAGGAGCTCCGTTGTCGGGGGCTTTTATGCCCCTGGTAGGGTCACCCATGGCAAACAGGTCCGGGGGGAGGGGCCAGACAAAGGGTAGCTCAGAAGACCCCTTATGATGACTACAATAAATGGTTCTACGTGTCCCTCGCCCGGACGTGGGTCACCGGGGCCTCCCCCTGGAGCCAGGCCTGGGGGTGGGGCTCGGCGGCGAGCGCCTGGTGGCCGGGCCTACACCCACGGGGCCCGGCCGGGCACAGCCCGAAAGGATGACGTGGGACCCCCTTCCCGCCGGCTCACCACCAGCAGGAGGGGCCAAAGGGGTCGGGTGCAGTGCGAGCTGGGCGGCGGCCGAAGGCGGGGACCTTGGCGGTCCGATCCTCGGCTGCAGAAGCTAGCTCTAGGGACGTGGAACGTCACCTCTCTGGTGGGGAAGGAGCCTGAGCTGGTGCGCGAGGTTGAGAAGTTCCGGCTAGATATAGTCGGCCTCACCTCGACGCATAGCAAGGGCTCTGGAACCAGTCTTCTCGAGAGGGGTTGGACTCTCTTCCACTCTGGAGTTGCCACTGGTGAGAGGCGCCGGGCAGGGGTGGCAATACTTATTTCCCCCCCGGCTTGGTGCCAGTATGTTGGAGTTTACCCCGGTAGACGAGAGGGTAGCCTCCCTCCGCCTTCGGGTGGGGGGACGGATCCTGACTGTTGTTTGTGCCTATGGTCCAAACAGCAGTTCAGAGTATCCACCCTTTTTGGACTCCTTGGAGGGGGTGCTGGAAAGTGCTCCCTCTGGGGATTCCCTCGTTCTGCTGGGGGACTTCAACGCTCACGTTGGCAGCGACAGTGAGACCTGGAGGGGTGTGATTGGGAGGAACGGCCCCCCCGATCTGAACCCGAGTGGTGTTCAGTTATTGGACTTCTGTGCTTGTCACAGATTGTCCATAACGAACACCATGTTCAAGCATAAGGGTGTCCATATGTGCACTTGGCACCAGGACACCCTAGGCCGCAGTTCGATGATCGACTTTGTAGTCGTGTCGTCGGACTTGCGGCCGCATGTCTTGGACACTCGGGCGAAGAGAGGGGCGGAGCTGTCAACTGATCACCACCTGGTGGTGAGTTGGCTGCGATGGTGGGGGAGAATGCCGGTCAGACCTGGCAGACCCAAACGTATCGTGAGGGTCTGCTGGGAACGTCTGGCAGAGTCTCCTGTCAGAGAGAGCTTCAACTCCCACCTCCGGGAGAGCTTTGACCATGTACCGGGGGAGGCGGGGGACATTGAGTCCGAGTGGGCCATGTTCCACGCCTCCATTATTAAGGCGGCCGACCAGAGCTGTGGTCGCAAGGTGGTCGGTGCCTGCCGTGGCGGCAACCCCCGAACCCGCTGGTGGACACCGGCGGTGAGGGATGCCGTCAAACTGAAGAAGGAGTCCTATAGGACCTTTTTGGCCAGTGGGACTCCGGAGGCAGCAGGCAGGTACCGGCAGGCCAAGCGGAGCGCAGCTGTGGCGGTTACCGAGGCAAAAACCCGGACATGGGAGGAGTTCGGTGAGGCCATGGAGAACGACTTCCGGACGGCTTCGAAGAGGTTCTGGACCACCATCCGGCGTCTCAGGAGGGGGAAGCAGTGCATCGTCAACACTGTGTATGGTGGAGACGGTGCGCTGCTGACCTCGACTCGGGACGTTGTGGATCGGTGGAAGGAATACTTCGAAGACCTCCTCAATCCCACCGACACGCCTTCCGGTAAGGAAGCAGGGCCTGGGGACTCGGGTGTGGGCCCTCCTATCTCTGGGGCTGAGGTTGCCGAGGTGGTCAGGAAGCTCCTCGGTGGCAGGGCCCCGGGGGTGGATGAGGTCCGCCCGGAGTTCCTTAAGGCCCTGGATGTTGTGGGGCTGTCTTGGTTGACACAACTCTGCAGCATCGCGTGGACATCGGGGGCAGTGCCCCTGGATTGGCAGACTGGGGTGGTGGTCCCTCTTTTTAAGAAGGGGGACCGGAGGGTGTGTTCCAACTATAGGGGGATCACACTCCTCAGCCTCCCTGGTAAGGTCTATTCAGGGGTGCTGGAGAGGAGGGTCCGTCGGATAGTCGAACCTCGGATCCAGGAGGAGCAATGTGGTTTTCGTCCAGGCCGTGGAACAGTGGACCAGCTCTACACCCTCTGCAGGATCCTTGAGGGTGCATGGGAGTTTGCCCAACCAGTCCACATGTGCTTTGTGGACTTGGAGAAGGCATTCGACCGTGTCCCTCGGGGAGTCCTGTGGGGGGTTCTCCGAGAGTATGGGGTATCGGACCCCCTAATACGGGCTGTCCGTTCCCTGTATGACCGGTGTCAGAGCTTGGTCCGCATTGCCGGTAATAAGTCGGACTTGTTTCCAGTGAGGGTTGGACTCCGCCAGGGCTGCCCTTTGTCACCGATCCTGTTCATAATTTTTATGGACAGGATTTCTAGGCACAGCCAGGGCGTTGAGGGGGTCCGGTTTGGTGACCTCAGGATTGGGTCTCTGCTTTTTGCGGATGATGTGGTCCTGATGGCTTCATCAGACCGTGACCTCCAACTCTCGCTGGACAGGTTCGCAGCCGAGTGTGAAGCGGTCGGGATGAGAATCAGCACCTCCAAGTCCGAGTCCATGGTCCTCAACCGGAAAAGGGTGGAGTGCACCCTCCGGGTCGGGGATGAGATCCTGCCCCAAGTGGAGGAGTTCAAGTACCTCGGGGTCTTGTTCACGAGTGAGGGGAGGATGGAGCGGGAGATCGACAGGCGGATCGGTGCGGCGTCTGCAGTAATGCGGACTCTGCACGGATCCGTCGTGGTGAAGAGGGAGCTGAGCCGAAAGGCAAAGCTCTCGATTTACCAGTCGATCTACGTTCCTGCCCTCACCTATGGTCATGAGCTTTGGGTAATGACCGAAAGAACGAGATCGCGAGTACAAGCGGCCGAAATGAGCTTCCTCCGCAGGGTGGCTGGGCTCTCCCTTAGAGATAGGGTGAGAAGCTCGGTCATCCGGGAGGAGCTCGGAGTAGACCCGCTACTCCTCCGCGTTGAGAGGAGCCAGATGAGGTGGCTCGGGCATCTAGTTAGGATGCCTCCCGGACGCCTCCCTGGTGAGGTGTTCAGGGCACGTCCCACTGGTAGGAGACCCCGGGGAAGACCCAGGACACGCTGGAGAGACTATGTCTCTCGGCTGGCCTGGGAACGCCTCGGGATCCCCCAGGAAGAGCTGGCCGAAGTAGCTGGGGAAAGGGAAGTCTGGGCTTCCCTGCTTAGGCTGCTGCCCCCGCGACCCGACCCCGGATAAGCGGAAGAAAATGGATGGATGGACAGAGACAGGCAAGCTAGAACCACTATGGTTTGAGGGCGATGTCATCCCCAAAGCCCTCGTTGATGTCTTGGCAGAAAAGGATTCAGATGAAGATGACTTGACTGATGAAATCCATACGAATATAGTTGACGATGAGGAAGAGGAGGAAATTGATGATTGAGAGTTCATATACTATGGATAAACAGCAAAAAGATCTAAGAACCAAATAAATGTTTTCTATTTTATGTTTGAGCTGTATTTTTGTTTAATATTATTAATTTCTAAGGTATAGAAACATAAGTCAAGTCTCAACTTAAAAATATATATATATATTGTTCATATGCAAAAAAAAATATGACTGATCCCATATTGAATGGTAGCCTAATGCTTGAAAATTCTGTTTTCTCCGATTTGAGGTACAGTGGAGAACTTTGGTCATAGCAGCTGTAATCCTCTAGATAGAAAGGTCATCTTGGACTTAAAATGAAGCTTATAAACTCAGGGAGTTTTTCATATACATTAGAGGCAGTGATATGTATGATAAAATACTTGAAAATGATCACCTTTGATGACAATGTGTCAGGCGGACAGACATTTTTTTGTCTTTTGGGGTATGTTGAAAGTGATATTGGACAGTAAAAGGGCAGCAATCCCCAGAATCCTTTTCTGCCAGTTTCCCCTATGTGTCAGGATACATCATGCAAAATATTGGGGTTATATGACCATTTATGCAGTTGCAGTTCCTAAATATTTACAATTATAACATTTCGCCAGAAGCTTTTCACAATTGTTTTGTTTTTTGGCCCCTGAGACCAAACGGGGCCGAGTTGGGGGTGGTCATTATCAACTTGTGATGGCCCAAGGTATAAGATAATAGGAAATAATAGTGAAAAAAACATAGCAAAAAACATCCTGAGGGGTGGACCTGGCTCCCGGCCTACATTAGATCCTTTCCCAACAGATTGCTGAAGTATTTCCCAATGATTATTTTAACCAGGTCCTTGCAAATGTTTAAAGAACATATGTCTGACTTATGCAAATTCAACACTTAAACAAATAAAACGAAAAAAAAACAAAAAATCTAAATGCACAAATATTCCCCCCTTGTAAATAAAATGCAAAAATATTTCCCTCCTTGAAAATAAAATACACTACTTATTCCCCCCTCGTGACTTTGAAAAAGTCACGCAAAATTAACACAAAGTTAAGCATGTTGCATTCATTCTTCCCGCTTGTATTGACCTTTATATATTGATGATATCATAAAATATATGTATATGACAGTGATTCTGGGTCCTAGTTTATCAAGCTTTTTGGCACAACTATTTTAGTCTTCTAGCGTTACCTTTGAATCTTATGCCCACATTATTTTAATTTACTTTTAGACTAGGTAAACTTATTTAATTGTTCTAATAAGGCCAAATTCATGAGCTAGTCTCACCCCACCGGAAGAGCTCTTCCCAGTTACCCTTTCAGCAGCTGAAGAGAGGTCTGTCCAGGTCGGGTTACCATCATCCAGTCGATAACCACCTCTAGGAGATGAAAAAGAGTATCATGACGGTTTCCTAATCTAGAGAAGATCTCACCCCCCATCAGGATGAAGCACTTCTCTGCAATCCAATCACTGTCAATGCACAACAAATCATCATCACAGAGTGTTAACATCTTTCAACACCAATCACTTGTGAATAATCAATCATTAAAAGAATCAAAAAGAAAATAGAAAATACAGGGTGTAAAAACACATCACATTCAGATAAGACCATCAGCCATGTTGCCTCCTAATATGAAACTTATCAACCGCTGGTAACAGGAAGCAATGTTCCTGCTGTTCATTTTGTGTATGCAGTCCATTTCAATGTCCTGATATGAGTCTCTGTGTCCATTTAGGGCAGGAACCCCAGATCAACTGTCCTCTCTCTAATGGACCCCCCTCCATTGTCCTGAGGGGAAGAGAGACCAGAACCAACCAGTATCTTTGCAGAAAAACATCTGACACAATACAACAAACAATATGTAGACAGTCGTTTCCATTATGGAATTATAGATCAGGCGTGTCCAAATCCTAAATGATCTTAATGATCTTATATCGTTACTAATCTAAGTAGTTCAAACCATATGTGAAAGTTATATCAAAACCAACGTGCATACAAAGGTGAGTCAAACAATAGGTGAATATGGTGAATGAAGTGAACATTGACTATATATGTAGTCACACAGTCATTGAATAGTTTTGCTTACTTAAAATGGGTATACCTCAAATAAACCAACCTCAATTTCCTCATTGTCATCGTCCAAGTCACCTCTAATAATCAAATGGCACCTGTGTTTGTCCCCCAGGTAAAAACACTCCGGCCCATCTAAGAATCATAGCCTTAGCAACGGTCAGCATCAGTGAGCAAAAACAAAACATCGTACATAAAAACAAGACAATTGGCACCACATTATGGAAGTAAACTGAGCAACCTACAAATGGACTTGTTTAATTGTTACACCCCAACACTGTGTATCAAGTTATGACACTACCACACTCCCACATCGTCATTTAGGGCGGGCTCCCCATCTCAGTTTGGTGAGAGGGAATGTCCCTGGACCATAACGGCCCCCAGCGCTGGTTGACCCCTGGACTACTGTGGACGAGTGGTAGAGGAGATAACTTATGATTTAAATGAAACTATCAGATAGGGCCGTATTATGCCCATCAACCATCTTATGCACAAAGACTCATGAGGGGGTACCAGGGGTTCGGGGCTTCATGTGACGTAACTGAGCTGTTGGTCTGCTATTTGTCCTATAAAGCACCAAAACACTTACACAAACAGTTAAAAGTATAAAACAAATACACAAAGAAAAACAATTCAACGGGAAACAAAAAACAAATAACAGACATAAGTATATAGTTGACCCCCACATATGTATATTCTATGTCCCAACAGATCTTTAACCTTTCTAATGTTCGCAGCGCTTTCTTTATTATGTTTCATTATGTCTATTATTATTATTTTTTATTATTATTATTATTATTAACATCATTATTATTACCACTACTATTATGGGGTAAACCCCTGCATAACTCTGTATTGCCTCCCTCCTTGGTTAGATCTCCTTATCTAAAGTACTTCCTGCGGCTCTAGTGCCACCCTGCTTTATCTCTGCTCTCTGTCTTTCTAAATAAATCCTCCTGTTTTAAGAATCACCACTTACTGTCCCCATCTCATTGTGTCATGTCCAACATTCCTTTCCTCCTTTGTTAACCTTATGATTAATAAAAACAAAAAGATGTTCATGATCTGTCTTTGGAAAGGACATGGAGGTCCCCTCCTTCTCTTAAGGTTAAAGGAAAGAATAAAACAAAGAGTTAATGTCAATTTGAACACCTTCATATTACTGACAAGTTGATGCTTATGAATAATCAGTTTTTACACAACACTTTTTATCGCAGTAATGACAGCTGTTAACATAGTTATTTATGAATTTAAATGTCCAGATAATAACATTAAACCAAATTATTGTATTGCCTTCATTCTGCCTTCTCCCCTTGCATTCTAGGAGCGCACAACTTCATTCACACTTAGCACACTCGCGCAATGTAATGGCGTCTCGCGAAGTAAATAATAGACTGGTCAATCGCCATTTTCCTTTGTCCCCATCTTCATGGTCAGTCGTCGGGGGAGAGGGGGAAGTCTTGGCCAGTGGGGGTTTACTAAGTAAACTCCCAAAATGGCTTACAGGGATTTGTAATCTTATCTATGCTCCCTGTGGTGTTACTATAGCATAGAACTCCTAAGTGTGCACACTTTATATCTTCCTAGGTAATATAGTGTATATGTCCAACTATGTGTATGCCCGTATGTGCAAGTGCTCCAACTCCACTTGCACTGTTAGGTATATGTCTATAGGTTGGAGTGAAAGATGAGTACTTTGTCTCTTACAGCTAGCTGGCCATTAGCCTCCCATGTAAGCCATATGGCTAAGAACACAGGAATGCTACCATCCCCCTTGGAGAACAATGAGTCATAAACAGCCCCCCGTGGTGGGCTATCTTCAGTTCTAAATACCTAGCATGTCCGCTATCCCCACGTGGTAGCTTGCGGCTAATAGCACAGGAATGCTACCATCCCTCTCTTAAGAACAAAGACCCATAAAACTGCTCCCACTTGTTGGCCTATCTTCAGTTACATACCTACACATAGCCTTTCCCTTAGCCCCCACGTGGTAGCCTGCGGCTAATAGCACAGGAATGCTACCATCCCTCTATGAGGAACAAAAGGCCCATATGACTAGTCCCACGTGTTGGGCTATCTTCAGTTACATACCTATTTTGCAGATATAACTAAGATGCACTTTAGCATAGTTAGCAAGCATTAGCACATGCAGGGTTAGGTACACGAATGTGGGTAATTGTGTTTCATGCAAGTTAGCGTAGTTCTTTGTGCATGCAATGTTAGTAGCAATGTTTGTAGCGTTCTGTAACCACTCGATCTCCTCACTCCACCTCCGAATTCACCACGTTATCATATTAGGTCACAACCTTTGACCAATTTAACAAGATATAACAATTCTACGGCCTCAAACCGATTATAAAACATTAATCGGGCCTCAAACCCGCCTCTTTTTTGTCTTTTTTATTTTATTTTAAGCCATATGTGGGCCTCAAACCCGGCTATTAAACTAATCCGGCCTCAAACCGATTTTACTACTAAATGGGCCTCAAACCCGGACACTTATACATTACTGGCCATTTGTTACTTCTTATTTGCCGTAAAATGACGACATAATATCATTTAACTAATTCCAAAAGAGTTATAAGCGCCTGTTCATTTTGCTTCGGCTTAACTGTAACGACTATGGACCGGAGAACCAAAGCTTTACAACAACGTACGCTAGCAGCTCTGTCACCTAATAATCCTATATCTATCTATGTGCAGTTTTAGCCTGAGCAATAGCCACTGCTTACCTTCTTTCTTAGGCGCCTTGTGGCAGAGCTGATGAGTCGTACGCTGCAGTGCGGCCAAAGTTCCAAAGTCCCAAAATAAAGCCTCTCTTCGCCTCGAATCACGTCGGATGGTCACCAGATTGTGGGGTTGTGTTCCGAGGAAGAAGGCCGCCGACACAGGAAACGCTTTAACTCACTTTATTTGTTTAGGTTTAGTTATATTAATCTACGTAACAATGGAGGGGTATTGTAAAAGTCACGCCGCGTGGAGAGCCCCCTCGCTTTGCGTCCTTTCGGATGCGCTACCTGGGGTTCTGATTCTAACCGGATGTTTCCGCCCGGATGGTCTCTGGGCAGGAGGCGTGGCCTCTATGACGCATAATGGCTAGTGTTGAGCGCCCGCCCCCAGTGTATTATGTTTGCCGCCATCATGTGGTCAGGTGGGGTAAATACAACTTTCTACTCCTTTGTGGCTATGTGTAGATACTACAGCCTGCTGATACATATGTTATTATTAATTCGCAACAAATCACCTACAATAATTACTTTATCTGATTTGAGAACTAAACTTGATAGAAACTCTGAGAATTCAGATATTAATTAATTAATAAGAGTACGGTCCAGGAGCGCGGTACACTATAGCAAATAGGACTGGCTGCAGTGTTTTCCTAGCCTGGCAAGCCAGACCCACATCAGAAAGATGTATTGACTGGCATTGCTCCATTAGCAGTGTGGGCGGGATAAACGGTTGTCTTTCAAGTTCCCTCTGCACGCAATAGGATAGCGCTACAACCAATCAGAGCAACGAAGAAGGTGACGTAGTCAGAGCGACGGCTCTGACTACATCACGTAATTAATCAAAACTCAGAATACATCTTTCTTTTCGAGGAAAGACTTTAGTGCCGTTCTTTGTTCTTTTCTCAAAGAAAATGTTAACTTCAAGTCTTGAAGAGTCGCGGCCAAAGCCGAGTCGAAAGACAGCTGTTCGCCAGCAGCAGCAGCCATTGTTTACCTCTAACACAAAACCGTCGCAACTCTGTCGTCATGGTAGCCCGGCTTCCGATTCCGCCCCTCACGATGTGATTGGCCTGACAGATTTTCTGTTTCCAGCAGCGCAAAACGACGACAAAAGGCTAGACCCCCTTGTCTGCAAATTAAATTTGCTGCCGCTAGGGGCGTCTAGATTTCTAGGCTAGTGTTTTCCAGTTTGGGTGAGAAAAACTTAGAACAATGCTTTCAAATGAATTATAATTTAGTTTTGGTTTAGGGTCCATTAAAACCCCCGAGTCATATATAGCTGCTACTCCACCTCCTCGGCCTGCGCCTCGGGGAATGTGAGTATTAATATGACTGGGGGGGGTGGATTCATTTAGGCTAACATAATCCTCATGGGACAACCAGGTCTCAGTAAGACAAAGCAAATCAATATCATAATCTGATATTAATTCATTCACTAGAACAGCTTTGGATGACAGAGACCTGATATTTAACAGTCCACATTTAATTCTTTTATTTTGTGCTACTGAGGAGTTGGTTTTAATTTTTATTAGGTTTTCATGGTTAACGCCTCTTGTTTTTATTTCTTTACATAATGTAGGCGGTCGGGGGACAGACACAGTCTCTATGGGGTGGTGGGTGGGGGACTGTACTAGAGGAAGCGCAGAGAAGTGTGTTAAACAGCAACTCTGCTTCCTGGTCCCAACTCTGGACTGTCAGGTTTTAGAAATAAATCATATTCCTGGATAAGAGAGCCGCTCCATCCAACGTGGGATGGATGCCGTCTCTCCCAATCAAACCAGGTTTTCCCCAAAAAGGCTGCCAATTATCAATGAAGCCCACATGGTTTGCTGGACACCACCTGGACAGCCAGCGGTGGAAGGACGCCATGCGGCTATACATGACGTCACTGGTCACATTGGGCAGGGGTCCAGAGAAAACTACGGTGTCCGACATTGTTTTGGCGTATCTACACACCGATTCCACATTAATTTTAGTGACCTCCGATTGGCGTAATCGGGAGTCATTACCGCCGACGTGAATAACAATCTTATGATATTTACGTTTGTCTTTCGCCAGCAGTTTTAAATAGGATTCAACGTCGCCCGCTCTGGCCCCAGGGATACATTTGACTATGGCCGCTGGCTTCGCTAACTTCACGTTTCTGACTATAGAAGAGCCAATAACCAGAGTCTGCTCCTCAGCGGGTGCGTCGCTGAGTGGGGAAAACGTATTAGAAACGTGAATGGGCTGGTGGTGAGCCGTGGGCTTCAGTGGGTTGCCGCTACGCTTCCCCCGGACAGTCACCCACTCTCCGTGGCTTCCCGGCTGCTCGGGGTCTACCGGGGGACGGCTAACTAGAGCTACCGCCGGCCGGCCCGCACAGACTACCGGAGACGGTGTGGTGCGGTACCGGGCCTCTAAGTCACTAATCCTCACCTCCAGCGCACTAAATAAACTACATTTAATACAGGTACCATTATCACTAAAAGAGGTGGAGGAGTAACTAAACATTTGGCACACTGAGCAGGACAGAGGAGCAGAGGAAGAGGGAGAAGACATCGCTAACTGCTAATGCTTAATGTAACTAGCGTGTGAAGACTTAAAATAGCGACTTGTCGCTATTTTAAGTTTAAATGTTTAAGCGGGTAAATAACCGCTGTAACGAGTAAAACAAATGTATATTCAGCGTTCACCGACAGCTACAACACCAAACAGTGTACACACAGAGCAAGAGGTAGACCGGAAATGAGTCGATGCTTACCGCAACAGCGACACCTGAACAACCTGATGGGCACAACATGAGTACAACATGGCCGTGGGGAACATCTCCATAAATGTCTGCGGGTCATCATGAGCTGCCATCTTGTGCAGCGTTAGTCCGGTGAACGAGGGGGCTGGCGACTCTGCCCCTGCCCGACTCACCATCACCTCCATTAACTGGGTCTGCCTCTCGGCCTGGCCCTGGAGTGCCGCCAGCTGCTGCCGGCTGAGGACCGCCTGGTCCGGACTCATCGCCACCACCTCCGCCAGCATCTGGGCCAGCGTGTTGATCGGCTGCTGCGGGTCCATTAGGGTGGCCGGAAATATTTTTTCCTGAATTTCAATCCGCACACCCTTTCAATTTAGGAGAAATGATGAAAAAGTATTCTGTAAAAATGTTACTTAAATCCAAGAAGTCTAAGTGGTCCCCCAAGGCCTCTCAAAATTTGATGAAAAAGACTGTGCTGCGTCACATCTCTAATAGTTAAAAAATATCAATGGAGCCAAGCAGTGCTTCAGAAAATAACACCATAACCTTGCCAGCACCATGGCTACCTGCCTTGCACTGCTGGTTTCTTTGGAAGCTAAGCAGGGGCTGGTCTGGTCCATCTCTGCATGGGAGACCAGTTGGTGCTGGTAGAGGTGTTGGAGGGCCAGTAGGGGGTGCTCATCCCTCTGGCCTCTGTAAGATCCCCAATGCCCCGGGATGGAGACGGGGACTCCGTCCCGTCTAGAGCACCGTCTTTCGGATGAGACGTTAAACCGAGGTCCTGACTCCCTGTGGTCACTAAAGATCCCGTGGCACTCATCGCGAGAGTAGGGGTGCTAACCCCGGTGTCCCGGCCAAACTCCCAACCCGGCTCTTGTACCATCATGGCCACCTAATCATCCCCTGGTCTCTAATTGGTTAGTTTCATTCCTCACCTCTCCGCTGTGTGCCAGTGTGTGGTGAGCGTTCTGGCGCATACTGGCTGCCGTGCATCACCCAAGTGGGTGCTACACACTGGTAGCGGATGAGGTGTCATATCCCCCCACACACACACACACACACTATGTAAAGCGCTTTGGGTGTCTTGAAAAGCGCTATATAAATGCAAGTAATTATTATTATTATTATTATTATGGCAACTTTAAGACAAACAAGATATTTGAATTCACAATGGAAGAGATTTATTCAGTCATTCTTAATTACAACATCTAAAAGAATGGAAGTAACATCCAACGTCACATTTACATATCAAACGACATTGTCAAAATATTGAATCTCAATAGGTCTCAGTGTTTAACAATTAGTTGTTGTTTGGTTGCATTAGTTAGCACAAGCTTGCGATGATGTTCGACCACTTGGTACAGCAACTGGCGCTGGTCATCATTTTTTGTGAGGACCTCGTTAAAATCCGTGGCTAGTTTAACAGCATGCTCGGCACAATCATTCACCACTTTCAGTGCATGAACAATCTTAGATGCTGCAACATAATCAGCTTGATCAGACCATGTACCAACTGAAGAGGTCAGGAATTGCTGCGATAGGCCAAGTGCCTGGAACAGGTTGAGAGAACGACTTGTGACAAACTGTGCAACAGAAAGGCCGTTGCAGTTAACTATCTTGTTAGGAGCAAGGCGTCACACATCTTCAGGGAATGGCTCTCTTTGTAGGGCATTGACTATTGCCTCCTTTTCTTCATTGCTGGCATCAGGGGAGAACAATGTCATAGCAGCAAGGTCCTCACTCAAATACCAAAGATGAAGCCGCATCTTACTTAGTATTATCTGAGAAATATTTTTGTCGACTTTGCTGTAGTTTTCGGCCAGCTTTAGCATTGCTAGGTCATGTAGAGGGGCAGACGCTGCCACTGGTGCCACAAACCAAAAACATGCATAGATTGTGCAGACAAACACACAGATGCGCCGCAAGGCATCAAGGTCACCTTTGCTGAGCTTGAATTGGTGGCGAAATCCAAAGATTTTCAGGCAATACATTTCTTTAGCCATCCAGCGAGCACGATGGTACGCACCTGGTGCAGAGAAATCTGATGTAATGTTTTCCCCCAGCAACCAAAGTGTTAGTCTGGCAAACTCTCTGTAGTCTTCTCGAGGTTGGACATTCTCCAGATGCTTTTGCAAACTTTGCACAACAACATGACGTCTGTTGTCTAGCCAGATCTTCTCAGAATCACCAAGACAACCTGGACCAGAATCATCACTACCCAAAGGCTCAAATTTTGATTTGTCAATTACTTGCCACTGAGATTTGAATGTACTGAAAAGATCGATCTCTGGTCCCCTGGAGATGAAAAATGCATCAAATACAGCAGCCGCATATATCTCAAACATATGGTGCCTGCACGCCAGGAAGAGCAAACGCTTGTCAAAAGATTGCTGCACTACAGTTATGGCTCCAGTGTGAATCCATGTGTTGCTGGCTGTGGTGTCGAAGCAAAGACCAGCCAGGTGTTCTTCTACTCCAGGCCACTCACTGATAAACTCCAACACCTTTTGATCCATCTGAGCACCAGTTCCTGAAGAGAGAGTGGGGATGCCGAGCAGTTTCTCAACATCAGAGGTGATCACGGTTTTTGGTTAAGCTCACGTCACGTCCGGTCGAGTGGACGCTGGCATGTTTGTTGCCGCTGCTCGCCGGTAATAGTAGCTTGTAGTGGTAGTAGCTAGTAGTGTAGTAGTAATAGTAGTAGTAGTAGTAGTAGTAGTAGTAGTAGTAGTAGTAGTAGTAGTAGCGTAGTAGTAGTAGTGTCGCGTGAGCCATAACAGCTCCTCTCGCACAGCTAGCTCCGGCACCCCTATCCACCAGTGCACAGGCTAACGCCGGTAGCTAGTTGCTAACCGGCTGTCGCGACACTGGCTTCCTAAGCTTACCTGGTTCCTGCCTCATCATGTGGCCCAACAACTCTCTCATCTACTTTGGACTCGTCTGGATATTCCTGTCGTTCTGCCATCATCCTGTGGCAGGACTACTCCACCACTCCATCACAGACCCTCTCGCGACCCGCTTGAATGAGCCCCCACCACCGGAGCTGCAACATCACCCGGACATCGCTCGCCCCCCTCGTCGGCACTACATCCACCGTGGGTCCCGCAGACATGTCCAGCACAGCAACAACCCCACTACAATCAACTCCACCTGGTCCACTTCTCGTCGCTCCTCCATCAACTCCGGCTGCACCGTCAACCACCATGCATTAGCCAGCCTAGCTAGGTCGGCTAATGCTACCATCAAACTCGACTCCTCCGCTGTCAACTTCGGTCTCCTCAACATCCGCTCACTCACTAGCCACGGTCATCTCATCCAAGACGTCCTCACTGACCGTAAGCTTGACTTTTTCTTTTTAACTGAAACCTGGCAACAGCCCAATGACTTCTCTACACTCAACGACTCCACTCCCCCCGGTTTTGTTTACATCTGCCGTCCCCGTGGCAACGGCCGCGGAGGAGGTCTTGCGGTAATTCACCGCGAGAAGTGGAAAGTCCTGCCCGTCTCTGTCCCTGCATTCAGCTCATTTGAATGCCTTTTTTTTAAGCTTCCTGGCCCCTCACCAACCATCATCGCTACAATTTACCGCCCCCCTAAGCCACACAGTGATTTTATCAGTCAGTACGTTTACATGCACAGAAGAAACCCGATTAAAGCCATTGCTCGTCTATGCTCCGCAACTGGTCAACTGCAATTGGCCGCGTATACATGGCGGCGAGTAATCCGATTCATTGGCCGGAGCATGTCATACCCCGGTACGATAGGTGGCGCTGTGCCCATTTCAACTAGTGGTAGCAGAGCCACCGGTTGACCCCTTTACGTCACCAGCAACAACAAACTCATTCGAGAAAGCGATGTTTCAGCAGACAGCTGTCAGTTCACTTCGGGTGATAATCATTTCTCCGCCGCTCCACTGTTCCTCTCGGTCGTCCGCGGAGCGGTCCGCATACGACCGAGAGGAACAGCGGAGCGTCGGAGAAACGATATGGACCCGAAGTGAACTGACAGCTGTCAGCTGAAACATCGCTTTCTCCTCCATGTCGCGTTTCAGTCTGGACTTCAGAGAGTCAAAGCCAAAGTTAATTTCCCCCAATTCCTTTTCCCCATGGGCGAGATAAACCCGACTAGGAGTCTTTACTTGTTGTGGACCAGAGAGTCGGAGAACCCGACGCAGTCTGTAAGATTCATATATCAGAGAATGCCGCCGTCAGTTCGGCCGCGGCGCAATGAACGAATAAAGATCGTAGTTATTTTACAACCTCGTTGATGAGCAACATTTAGAAAAACATGGACTTTAAATTCAGCCTTGGGTTAAATCGAAGCGTAGTGTGTACTGAATGCACGTTGATGAAGATACACTCCTATAGGCATGGCACCGGCTTCCTCCATCTTCTGCGCCAGCTTTTTAAATAAATCGCCGACCCAAAGTTAGTTGACAGCTGTCTACTGAAAACATATTTCTCCCACCAGAACAGCCCTGAATGAATGAATAAAGGTCGTAAACACGTCGGGAGAAAAAAACATTTATTTTGACAGATGTGCCCGAAGTCACTACTTTACAACCTCGTTGATGACCCACATTTAGAAAAACATGTACTTTTAATTCAGCCTTAGGTTAAATGGAAGCGTAGTGTCCGCGTGCTTCCACCTTTAATGAATGCCATGCGCGCTCCCGCGGCCGGGACACAATTCTTATAGCGCCACCTTTTTAAATAAATCGCCGTTTCTCGTTATCCCTTATCCGACGGCGACAACAACAACAACAACAACAACAACAACAACAAGACTATCGTCTCCTTCTACTTCCGGTTCACGGCCCCGGGAAAAGATCTCGAGCATGCGCAGAACGCAATTCAACGGATAATCCAATCCGACTGGTTACATGCACGGCTTAGTCGGCTATGGATCGCATAATCTAGGGGTCTTAACCTGATAATGAGAGGGTCGACTCGAACCGATTTTAACCTGATTAAGGTGTATACATGCATCTTAGTAATCCAATCATTGTTGGGTTAAGCCAAAAAGTCGACTTTCTTGAGTGTCATGTAAACGCACTGAGTGAATTTTCTACCCTCCTCACCCTTATATCCACTCTCTCACCTAACGTTATTCTGCTGGGGGACTTCAATATCCATATGGACAATATCAACCTGCCTCTCACCAGAGAATTTGCATCCTGTCTTGACAGATTTGGACTACAAAATATGATAGATTTCCCCACCCATATCAAAGGCCACTCTCTAGACCTAGTCTGCTGCTCCGGTCTAACCCCCTCCAAGCCCACTGCTGATGTTTTCCCCGCCACAGATCACTCCCTCCTCACTTTCAACGCTGTACTCCGCCTCTCCACAATCAAGTCTCCCCGTCTCATTTCATTTCGTGACATCAAGGACATAAACATTGCCACCCTCTGCTCCCTCATTGATAGTTTTCCGACCACCGACTCTACCTCAAACCCTGATGAACTCGTCACTCTTTACAACACCCGCCTCACCAACACTCTCACCTCTATCGCCCCCCTGAAAACCCGGTCTGTTTCCTTTTCTACATCTGCCCCCTGGTTTACCCCCGAGCTCAGGTCCATGAAAGCCAAAAACCGTCAACTTGAGCGACTATATAAGCGAACCGGTCTCACCATCCACAACGACATGTACACCTCCCACATCACACAATATAAGGACCTAATCTCCCAGACAAAATCGACTTACTACTCCGGCCTCATCCTTTCTAATGAAGGAAACTCAAAAACCCTTTTCTCTGTTCTCAAAAAAATCCTCCACCCACCCAATTCTCTGCCCCTCCACTTGTACTCCACTGAATCCTGCAATTCCATTTTGGACTATTTCAATCTGAAAATCCATTCCATTCATCAGCACCTACATCCCAACGCCTCCCCTCTCTCCCCACCTGCACTTCCCCCTACTTGTCATCTCTTCTCCAGTTTTCTCCTCCCCACTGCCTCCGAACTCTCCGTTCTCATCCACAAATCTAAGCCCACCACCTGTCAGCTTGATCCCCTCCCCACAACCCTAGTCAAATCCTGCCGATTGTAGTGTGTTCTTTGAGGAAGAAGGCCGCCGACACAGGATCGCTTTTAACTCACTTTATTTGTTTAACTTTAGGTATATTATCTATGAAGCAAATGGAGAGGAATTGTAAAATTCACGCGCGTGGAGCTACCCTTAGCTGGATATCTTAACAGATACGCTGCCTGGGGGTTTCTGCCTACCCCCGGATGTGTAGTTTGATAGTACCTGGGTAGGCGTGGCCTCTATGACGCATACTATGCTCTGATTGGCTAGTGTTTAGCGCCCGCCCCCAGTGTATTATGTGTGCCGCCATCTGGTGGCCAGGTGCGGTTAATACAACTTATATATTTATTTCTGTTCCCTTGTGGGGATATTACAGTCTGTTGATACATATGTGCGGTTATACATTTGTCACACTCTCCTCCCTCCTCCCCCTCATTACCACCATCATTCACTCCTCACTTTCATCTGGAATAGTCCCTTCACTTTTCAAAACTGCCATGTCATGCCACTGTCACCCCCATATTAAAGAAACCCGGTTCAGACCCCAACAAGACCTCCATCCACCTCTCTGTGCCCCCTGCCCGCCTCAGCACTATGGGGGGCAGAGCCTTCAGTCGCTCTGCTCCCCAGCTCTGGAACTCCTTACCTCCCGACCTCCGGAACTGTGACTCTCTCCCCCTTTTCAAATCAAGACTCAAAACCCACCTGTTCCGGACTGCATACTCCCTCTGATTCTCTGTCAAAAAATAATCCATACTGTCATACTGCCTTACTTGCCCTATTTATTCTATCTTATTATGTTGATCCTTCTTTATTATGTCTATTTTATCTTGTGTTTGTATATTTTAACTGTGTGATTTTAATGTATTCTGTTTGTACAGTGTCCTTGAGTGACCTGAAAGGCGCTTTTTAAAATAAAATCCATTATTATTATTATTATTATTATTATTATTATTATTATTATCTAAGCCAGAAACAACAATTGCCAAAGATTCTTGCTTTGTTTTATCCTGGCGAACAAGAAGTTTGCCATCAAAATGTGCAATCAGGGGAACTTCTGGTTTGAATGACTCTCTGACCGCTCTTGCCAGTAATTCACGGGATTCATTACGTGCTTGCATCAGAGATGCCCTCGACAGGACTAACTGGTTAACATCAACACCTGCTGCAGCAAGAGCCGGAGTCACAATCATTAGCGCCTGACACTGGCGTAACGACGTGTTGATGGGCCCCGGTGCAAATAATATTTTAGGGCCCCCGCGATTGTTGACCCGGGGGGGGGGGGGGGGGGGGGGGGTTGCTGCTGCGCGATTATTGACGGGGGGGTGCTGCTGCGCGATTGTTGACGGGGGGGGGGGGGGGGGGGGTGCTGCGCGATTGTTGACGGGGGGTGCTGCGCAATTGTTGACGGGGGCCCCCCCCCCCGGCGTCTTCATGGGCCCCCCCCGGCGTCTGGGCCCGGTTGCACCGTCGATAGTTACGCCAGTGGCGCCTGACGAGTTGAGGTTCCGGTTCTGTCCAGTGCTGCATTAAAGTTTTCATCATCAATGATGCATCGTTTAGAAGGACACTGTGGCATCTCAGGCAACTGACGTTTTTTGGTGGAGGTTTGAAAAGCTTGATGCTCTTCTTCATCGTCATCATCCGAAGAACATTCCTCTGAGATAGCTACTCCAGTCAATGTTGACTCTGGATTTGCTTGAATATGACGTTGGTGACGCTTTTCCTCCTCTTGTTTGCGTGTTATGTACTTTTCAGCTGCAAGCTTATACGTCATATCCTCTGTCGTCATAACCATCTGTCGAGGTCCCCGTTGGTCTATGAGAAATTGCTTATCTTCATGGATTTTAGTTAGACTTTCCCATTCAGCATGAGCAATTTCAAAGAGTACATTTAGTTTTTTTGCAAAGTCTGCTTCCAAAGACTTCTGTGTAGCTGTTTGTCGGTTCTTATGTTTTGCAACTTTTGCATGCTCTTCATGCAGTTTTTTTAACTTTGCGACAACATGGGTTTTTGCTCTGGTGGCAATGTTGGCTTTCGCCCAGAAAGACAGAATCTCATCTGCAACTATACTGCAGGCAGCTGGCAATGTTGTTTTGTTATTCTTCATCTCAAAATAAATCCTCCTAAGGGCCTGTCCTCTAAGAGGAAGTTGACATGGTCCCTCAATACATGGAATTGGTTGGCCAACCAACCAAATGGATTTGACGACCGTGTGGTGGTCCCAGTTGCACCTTTTGTGGATTTCTAAAATTAATGAAAACAATGATTATTTATTTTGTTGCATTTTAGTTGAAAGTTGCTTGATTTTAATACCAGTTGATATTGTAGAAATTACATTTATAACAAAATCATAATGTCATACCTGCATATTGGCTGGAACAGCATCTGAAAATTCTGACAACTTCAACAAGGAACAAGAGGCGCAAAACAACAGAATTGGCGAAAACGGTGAGAACTTTGTTTAATTCAGTGAACATTGGGAATTTTGAGGCCTCTGGGGGACCACTTATACTTGTTGGATTTCCCTGAAATTTAAACTGCATTTCTTTTTCACCTAACCTCCTAGAATGAGAGGGTGTGCGTTGTGAAATTTTAGAGAAAAAAAAATCCTATGTAAAAATTGGCCACCCTAGGGTCCATCCTTGTCTGCAGTCCCACTTTGGGTGCCAATGTGGCGTTGTATGGTGCCACGGGGGTTCTTCTGCCAAGGATGACGCAGGGTTGCAGGTTTACCGAGTGTATTTATCCACACACAATAGCACACGCTTTCTGCTATCGCGGGCCTAGCTCTGGCCCCGTCGACACCGCGTGTGTTCCCGGTCCGGGTTCCTCCTGGGTCCCGCACGCTACTGTGTTAAGAAGGGAGAGAGTGATTAGCTCAACAGGATACAGGTGTGCCAATCACTCTCACCTGGCGCTGCTCTCCCGAGCCCCCTCCACAGCTCCCTCCTGCGGCTGATGCACCACTAACCCTTGCATTATTGCAGAAAATAAGCTCTGTGGCAAACAAAAGTTTATGATACTTACACGTTTTATTCAGCAAGATAATCTTCACCAATGAACACTACTTTTATGATTTTTGAGACATGTAAAAGATTCAAAATTCACAAGTAGGGTATTTACTGATTCATTTTATGCCTAACCCTAACCCTATGTCTTAAGCTTGAGTTAATCACAGACCTTATTTCAGGCATCTAACCAAAAACCCATTCAAAAACCTCATTGACTTCGGGACGAGGGAACCGGAAGTGCCAACATGCTAACGTATTTCCGGGTTTTAGGACTCATTCCTGCACCACTCTATTAGGGTAAGAATAACAGGGCAAGTGGGTCACAGATTAAGGTGCAACACCTGTCCTATGGCGTCCTATGGCCACACCCTGAGCTTGGGAGGGCATTTTCCCCCTGACTATGCTACACTCATTTCCCGTACACTGCAGTTAAACAGGCCAACATTAAATTGCGATTTGCAGTGGCAACCAGTTTTCCAAATGTAGGCCTTTCCAAATGTAGGCGATCGACTTTTTCACTTCCCCTTTATAGCCTGTTATAAATTAAGGAAACAAACACTCATGATTCTGACAGAGCAATCAGTTTATTGAGAAGTCCAGGTAGGACCTTGTTTGGTCAATGATGGGAGTTGACGGGGTGTGGACTCTAAACATGTTCAATTGGTATTGTTGGGAGTTGTGTCTGGTATATCAATGTGAACTTGGTATTATTCTTTATTATATTTGTGTGTTGGTAGCTGTCCACTTCACTGTGCACCAATTCTTCATGTTTAGACTAAATGTGCAACCACCTTATCTGTTATCCTTCAGACACCTGTCTGGTTTCTCCAGCACAAGGTGTAATGTCTCTTCCCCCACACAGTAAATGTAAATTACTGTATAAACTTGTATCTCTTGTGTAGGCCTTGTATCAGCGACATTGTTTTGCTTCTTCAAATACTCAAGACACTGTTTTCTTGTGGGTGCTGAACACGTGATTCTGGACAGGGCCTTGATGGGTCGCATACAACTTGTTTTTGATACTGTATAAATATGTGCCAATGACCTGAATAAACAAGAAGCATTGTGATCTCACACAGTACCCACTGTCTCTGTCACTTTGTTTCCCAGATGTTCGTAAGCTTCCAGGGTTAGATGACTCCAAAAGAAAGATAGATGACTCCATTCAAATAGACAACAGAGATAAGTATCACTACAGGTATAGAAACAGAAAAACCTGTCGATGCCTGTTGTGCGACTGCACAGTTTGAACATCTCGGAACATCTCCGCGTTGGAAGTCAGTAACATAGATCGAGGATATGCCATGTCCACTCTTAGCCGTGTACTGCTGGAGAGATTATATCCTTCCTTCATTGTCATAATGATAGGTGGCATAACTTACAAAGAGGAGTTTGCTGATCGTCTCAACACATGAATGAAATAAAAAAAGCAACTCACAAAACCATATCAAACAAAGGCCAATGTCAGAGAGAGACTCGGATGCAGTGGCGTGCACAGACTTTTTGAAGGGCAGGGGCGGAAAGAAAAAAAAGGGCACATATAGCGCGTCCTCACCACTGTAGAGGGCACTTTAGACACTGGACTGTGAAGAACACACAGCGACATGGATGTATGAATTTAAAAAAATACGTAGGGGGTCTTCCCCCAGAAATTTTTCAATTAAGATGCCATTTCCTGTATTCTAGTGCATTTTAACACCATATTAGCACCAGCACTGGCGTCAGTTTGGTTTTAGAAGTGGTGGGGACCAGGGCTGGAGTAGGAACAAAATTCGGCGCGATTGTCGACGGGGTGCGACTGTCAACGGGAGCACCGGACCCGCCAGCCGCGGACCCAGCACCGGACCCGCGGACCCGGCCGCGGACTCAGCCGCAGACCCGAGTCCACACACAGCCGGTGTGCATGCTGTGAGGATGTCATTGTGCGCGCCTATCGCATGATTTAGACTTGACGGTTTCGGTTGACATGTTCTCATCCCAAATCGTAATATACCAACGATTTGTCACGCCCCTAGACATCTGATAGTGACGCAAAAGGTACCCTCCCATGTGAAATGATCTGGGTTCTCATAAACCTGTTCGCGGTGGTAAGAGACGAGCAGAGTCTACAGCGTCCGCTCGCAGAGCAGAGTCTACAGCGTCCGCAGTCTACTGTGAAACAATTCACTCCAAAAAGGGTTAGGGTTATGGTTAGGGTTAGGGTTAGGGTTAGCGTAATCTATCACCGTGACCGGGTTATTATTGGAGTGAATGGACGCTGTAGACTCTGCTCGTCTCTTACCACCGCGAACGGGTTTATGAGAACCCCCAGATCGTTTCACACAGACGCGGGAGGGTACCTTTTGCGTCAGTATCAGACGTCTAGGGGCGTGACAAATCGTCGGTATATTACGAGTTGGGATAAGAACGGGCTGCGGTTGCGTATGTGGGGATTTTTTCGGTCGCAATTGGTTTGCACATTTTTAAAAGTGGTGGGGACAAAATTCAAATTATAAATAGTGGTGGGGACATGTCCCCCCCGGTCCCCCCCCGTAATCGACGCCCAGATAATCCAAACTGGTTCTCTGAGATATAGTATAGAGCAGTGGTTCTCAACCGGTGGGGCGCGCCCCCCTGGGGGGGTGCGGACACTCTCAACAAATACTCACTCTCGACAAATACGCGTCCGGCTTTAGGCGGACTGTCCGGTTTTTCAAAGCCCTGTCCGGCGTCCGGCGCAGCGTCAAGCCGGACGCGTATTTGTCCTCCTTTTTGAGAGCGCAATAGTAACACACCGCGCACCCCCCCCCCGCCGGTGGTAGGGTCCGCGGTGTGTTACTATTGCGCGCACCACCCCCCGTTGGCCGTAGGTCCGCGGTATGTTACTATTGCTCGCACCCCCCCCCCCCCCCCCCCCCCCCCAGTCAGCCGTAGGTCCGCGGTGTGTTACTATTGCGCGCACCCCCCCCCCCCCCAGTCAGCCGTAGGTCCGCGGTGTGCTACGATTGCGCGCACCCCCCCCCCCCCAGTCAGCCGTAGGTCCGCGGTGTGTTACTATTGCGCGCACCCCCCCCCCCCCCCCCCCCCCCAGTCAGCCGTAGGTCCGCGGTGTGTTACGATTGCGCGCACCCCCCCCCCCCCCAGTCGGCCGTAGGTCCGCGGTGGTGTTACGATTGCGCGCACCCCCCCCCCCCCCCCTTTTTGAGAGCGCAATAGTAACACACCGCGCACCCCCCCCCCCGCCGGTGGCAGGTCCGCGGTGTGTTACTATTGCGCGCACCACCCCCCGTTGGCCGTAGGTCCGCGGTATGTTACTATTGCGCGCACCCCCCCCCCCCCCCCCAGTCAGCCGTAGGTCCGCGGTGTGCTACGATTGCGCGCACCCCCCCCCCCCAGTCAGCCGTAGGTCCGCGGTGTGCTACGATTGCGCGCACCCCCCCCCCCCCCCCCCCCCCCCCAGTCAACCGTAGGTCCGCGGTATGTTACTATTGCGCGCACCCCCCCCTCCCCCCCCCCCAGTCAGCCGTAGGTCCGCGGTGTGTTACGATTGCGCGCACCCCCCCCCCCCCCCCCCCCCAGTCAGCCGTAGGTCCGCGGTGTGTTACTATTGCGCGCACCCCCCCCCCCCCCCCCCCCCCAGTCAGCCGTAGGTCCGCGGTGTGCTACGATTGCGCGCACCCCCCCCCCCCCAGTCAGCCGTAGGTCCGCGGTGTGTTACGATTGCGCGCACCCCCCCCCCCCCCCCCCCAGTCGGCCGTAGGTCCGCGGTGTGTTACGATTGCGCGCACCCCCCCCCCCCCCCCCCCTTTTTGAGAGCGCAATAGTAACACACCGCGCACCCCCCCCCCCCCCGCCGGTGGCAGGTCCGCGGTGTGTTACTATTGCGCGCACCACCCCCCGTTGGCCGTAGGTCCGCGGTATGTTACTATTGCGCGCACCCCCCCCCCCCCCCCCAGTCAGCCGTAGGTCCGCGGTGTGTTATTATTGCGCGCACCCCCCCCCCCCCCCCCCCCCCCAGTCAGCCGTAGGTCCGCGGTGTGCTACGATTGCGCGCACCCCCCCCCCCCAGTCAGCCGTAGGTCCGCGGTGTGTTACGATTGCGCGCACCCCCCCCCCCCCCCCCCCAGTCAGCCGTAGGTCCGCGGTGTGTTACGATTGCGCGCACCCCCCCCGCCCCCCAGTCGGCCGTAGGTCCGCGGTGTGTTACTATTGCGCGTATCTGTTTACACATTCACAGATGTGTGTGCACTTACAGATCTCTGTACACATTTGCAGATTTGTCTTTACTTGCAAAACAATACAGACACACAGATTTTTTTTACACTCACACAAATGTGAATACAGACACACAAATCTTATCACAAACACACAAATGTGAATACAGACACACAAATCTTATCACAAACACACAAATGTGAATACAGACACACAAATCTTATCACAAACACACAAATGTGATACAGACACACAAATCTTATCACAAACACACAAATGTGAATACAGACACACTGATTTTTTTACACACACACACAAATGTGAATACAGACAGACAAATCTTATTACGCACACACAAATGTGAATACCGGTACACAGATTGAGATACGCACACACAAATAATATTGAGTGTTGTTTTTGGCGGCCTGTTTTCATTTTAGTCTTAGTCTAAGTCTTTGTGTCAAACTGTCATTTTAGTCTTTATTAGTTTTAGTCACGTTTGTACTATTTTAGTCTAGTCAAGTTTCAGTCGACTAAAAGTCTGAGCATTTTAGTCTTATTTTAGTCAGAATTATCCATGACTATTTTTGTTTAGTTTTAGTTAATGAACATTGTATTTTAGTCTCTTTTTAGTAATGCAATTCTATTTAAACCAGTAAATATAGTACAAGTAGTATAGTATAGACAAAACCAAAATGTTCTTTAAGTCACCCATTTCACAAGTCAAACAAGGTTATCTTATTATTATATTATTGTTACCTTATAGACTCAAGAAAACATTCAATTACAGACATGGAAGACGCTCTGATTTGAATTTACAACATATTTATTTTACCCACCAAACATGTAAGAAGCACACACACATGGCTAACCTGCCAGGTTTTGTTTGAGCTTTAAGGCCTTTACACACCGGGGCGTGACGAATAAACGACACGAAAATGTATACTCGCCTATTTCACATCAAAACTATTCATAGCGGCAGCGATGCGAATCTGCGACCGTTGCGACATTTGTTCAATACAAGTGAAGCGGCTTTTTCGCCGCGTAATATTTGCGTTCTGTGTGAAAGTACTCATGACAAAAACAACAGTAAGAAAACTCATATTTACGTGCGAATTAATCACAGGAAAAAAAACGCCCGCGGTGTGTAAAGGCCTTTAACTTGCCGCGAGTGGGGATTGAGGAAGTGACGTCGCTTGCGTCTTCGCAGTGCGCTGATGCAGCCCCGAGACTCAGGAAACAGAAATATTTCAAAATAATAGCGGGACGAAATGAACGGGACGAAAAGAGTTTTTATTTTGAAAACCACATTTAGTCCCGTTTTTATTCGTCAACAATATTGCATTATAAATTTGATTATAGTTTTCGTCACATGACCACCATTTTCGTTGCGTCTCGTCTCGTTTTCGTCACGTGATAAAGGTTCGTTGACGACGATATTTAGTCATAATTTTCGTTGACGAAAGCAACACTCTCAATAATACCCCCTATAGGTCCGAGGAGTGTTACGATCGCGCGGGGGGGGGCCGATTGCAATGAACCAGTTTTGGGGGGGCCCAGCCTGAAAAAGGTTGAGAACCCCTGGTATAGAGATATAGGTCAACAAAGGGCCCAACATAAAAGTCATCGCAACAGTAATGTGCTAGCTTTGAAAAAGCTATTCCCACAAGACGTAGTGAGGTAGCTCCTCCTTAAACATGCAATAGGCATCTCTACCTAATAATAGAACTTAGTTAACTTAAGTTAAAGTTAAGTTAAGTTGAAGTTAACTTCATTTACTAGAAGAGGGCAGTTGAGTGTTTTTTCCACCCAAGAGGGCAATTTAGTGTATTTTGCTAACCAGGAGAGCACTTTAGCGAGTTTTGGCTCCCAAGAGGGCACTTGAGGGCACTTTAGCACACGTTTTGGCTCCCAAGGGGGCACTTTAGCATGCGTTTTGGCTCCCAAGAGGGCACTTTAGCACCCGTTTTGGCTCCTAAGGGGGCACTTGAGGGCACTTTAGCACGCGCTTTGGCTCCCAAGAGGGCACTTGAGCACACATTTTGGCTCCCAAGAGGGCACTTTAGCATGCGTTTTGGCTCCCAAGGGGGCACTTGAGGGCACTTTAGCACGCGTTTTGGCTCCCAAGGGGGCACTTTAGCACGCGTTTTGGCTCCCAAGATTGCACTTGAGGGCACTTTAGCACGCGTTTTGGCTCCCAAGGGGGCACTTGAGGGCACTTTAGCACGCGCTTTGGCTCCCAAGAAGGAACTTAAGCACACGTTTTGGCTCCCAAGAGGGCACTGCCCCCCCCCTGTGCATGTCACTGCTCAGATGTGTACTATTTAAAACCAAACATTCTGCTTGGTTGCATTGAGCAATGTCCTTTCTGCAAGGCCTCATGTGAGGCTGGAGAATCGGATAGCAATCATAATAAGCACTTCTCCTCTGCTCACCAACCCCAGGGCCTCTGTGGACTCAAAGCCTCAAAGACATTGGTGAGGGAAACATGCTCAATCCCCACATGGAAAGGATCAAATATGAAAACATCCACCTTGAGCCTTCATCAATTAGCCACGCAAACATGGAAACAGGCTCAGTCATCAAAACAAAGACCACTCACATGGAAAACATCACATTGCAGACTTCAGTCAGCCTACAGTCAAGCAAACAATTGCACTGAGCCGACAGACAATTGGAAGTATGTGATGGTCACATTTAATGAAAGAATAGCCAAGGACCCTGACAGCTGGAGGATTCTAACTCACACTGATGCATTAAATAGCTTGAAGAGAGATGGGCATAGCTCGTTCTGGATTGTCATGCGTTGCCTATTAGTTGACAGCTAACGCGGTCCAATCAAATGTACACTGATAGGCGGTCAATTAAAGACCTTCCATCTCACACACACTCTCTGTGAAGTTAAGTGCTGAGCTGGATTTCACCCACCACCACCACCCCAGCCTCCACCTGCTTTGGTTCTGCTCTGTATTGTATGTAACCTAAACAATAGGTTGAGATATCTGATGTGAGAGATCTTCACTTTCATTAGATGCAGATTGTGCACATGTACTCTTTGTGACTATATATCTGCGATTTGTAAAGAAGTGGCTCCTTGATCAAATTGATAAGCAGCTTTACAAAGACTGCTATGCACATGCACAGTTGGCTCCTCTGAATACAAAAGATAGAAACTCCATGGAAGAGAGCTATCCATTGTTCATGAATAATGTATAGAAAAACAGTTTGAGGACCTTTTCCATTAGCATTAGTATCATGCCTTGAATCTGTTGAAAATAGGCCTACCTTTTTTGTATCAAATTGAGGTTCTCAAATAGAGGCAACACATTCATAATTTAAAGCTTTCACTGTTTCATTTTGAGTTCATGCACAGCCAGTTACAATTTATATTTGCATAATAACAGACCTAGTTGGAACAAATTCTTATGAAGTCAAACTAAGTTGTTATTAATTTGGTGCTTGGTTTATTTTCTTCAATTGCAGTGCTGAGTGCTGATGAGTAACTGTCTGCAAATGAAACCATATACAACAATATCAATAGGGACACCAATTATGAGTGTACACATTTTAATAATGGAATAATGATGATACTGATATTGTCCATGTAATAATGAACAATATCACCTGACACACGGGGACTGACTGACTGTCACTGTCTGTGTGTCTGTATGTCTGTCTTTCATATGGTGTCATCCCATTCCTGTCATGCATTCTGCCCTTTCTCAAGATCAACATGGGTGAAATGATCAACCATTTCAATTGAAATGGTTAGAAAACACATTTTATGATGAATATGCTTTTGGTTGAAACGTTCATTTATGTAAATGATCAAAGGTGTCACTTTGTGTTGAAAAGTGGTGGGCTCAGATGACACAACATATGTGATTTCAGGCAATGTAATGGGGGGATCGGTATGAGGTCAGAGTAGATCATTACGGTGAGAAATAAATTGCATAACGGCGCATCAGAAGGGCATATCCTAGGCTACTAGAGTCGATTACGATCATCAAATGCATATGCATCACATCCACAGCTACAACACCATGTGAGTCGAACAATGCCAGTATCACTACAGTAGAAAACACCAGTGCATGTCAGTCAGTCCATCGATAACAATATCCAATATCACTGCCCTAAAATATGAAGGAATAACGTTACCAATGTGCAAATAAACCTTTCTCAAATCGTTCTCATTTATTAACATTTCTTGGTGACAGCTATTTTTATTTTATTATTTATTTATTTATTTATTTTATTTTACAAATTATGCTTTTAAACAGTGATGGGGACTAAATCAGCCATTTCAAAAAGTAGTGGGGACATCCCCAGCGTAAATGACACCTATGTCAATTATACATCCATGGGGCCATGCCGCCATCATGGATGCAGAGCAGCCCCCCCCCCCCCCCACTCTGCTGGACCCTCCCAGTGGAAGCCAAGGCGGACATCCCCTTCAAGGCACGCGCCACTTCCGGAAACAAAGAGGCCGCGTCTCAACCAATCAGCGAACACTTCGTTTTTGAACCAGTACAGACAGTTCGCTGTTTGTTAACACAAGCTAGCAAAACCAACACCAAAACCCGGGTAAGGCAAGTTGTCCGTGTATGTATACGGCCTCGGTGGGAGTAGGTCACTACATCGGACACCATTGCCTCTGGACTGCTCTTTCATGGGAACTCAAGAAAGAGAAAAAGGTAAGGCGTCCGAAGTGTTGAACAGCCATGGATATTTAGCTAGCTGACGACAACCTCACTGCTAGCTTTACCTGTACTGCTGTAACTAACCAGCCAGTGTACTGGTGAGCTATAAGGTATCTGTCGTGGCTGAAAGCTAGTACAACATGTTGCTAAATGTTTTAAAATATGTACCAAGTAGGCCCAACGTTAGCACCATCGACCCAACGTACTCAGGTGAGCCTTAAAAGTGGCTGTAGCAGAAATTAAACGATACCACTCTTCGTACATGATGTCGGTCTTTGCGTAAAAACGACCCTGAACGGGGATATACTGTGTTGGGAAACACAGCAGGTTTCGTCTTCTACTGCACAGTTAATTCACTAATGGTAAACTATCCAAGTAAAAGTGTACCCTCTCGTATTTACATAATAAACATAACACATATTTTATATTGTGCGTTGATACAGCACCCCATATCTTTCTTCGTATCGGCGTACAACCAATACGTTTGCGCCGTAAACATATTTCATGTATACAAAGCGTGTATGGTAAACTTCTGCACGATATCTATGGAAATATGTGAGATCAACTGGATTCAAGTACAAGATGCACGTCGCTTTCTTTTCTGCTGTAGATTGGGTGGTTGTGGCGAATGGTCTCCTCAGGAAGTGTCGCCTAGACCTGAGGCTGACCACGTTAGCAGACTGCCATGGGAAGGTCTTCATCGCCCTCTACGAGACCATCTTGGGGGAGAAGGTTCCCGGTAGGTTTCAGTTGTTTTCACCTTTTTATAAGAGCCTCAACATATCCACCAGAAGTACATCGGTATAAAGAGAAGATGCACACGTTGTCGGCATGTTAAGAGTGTGTAATGGACTCTTCCGAAATGTACTTTTGGCCATTATATAACACAATGCCTTGTAAGAAATTAGTACAAAAACCAGGAAGTTACCAACACAAATAAACCAGTTAGCTTGGCCAATCTGCTCCTTCAAAATAAGATACCTCTGCCTACCTAATAGTGCAGATCAAAATAAGAGTCTCTGCTCACAATCCAGCGCAACAACATCACACTGCTACAAGTGCATGAATGCTGTTTATGTCCCTGTACTCGGTGTATGGTGGCTTAGTTGTTGTAGATTACATTTTTTTAAATTTGTGGATGCATTGTTTGTTTAGACTTTATCGCTGAGCCAAAAAGTCAAGAGGATGACGTCCACAATGTTCAGTCTGTGATTGACTCCCTGGCTCTGGACTACCTTCAGATCAGCCTCTCGCACATCACAGGTAAATACAATGTTCGACAGTTTACAGCTGAGGGAGAGGGCACTGGGTACATCAGACAGGATGGTGATGTGATTAAATACTAGTCCTTGATCTGTAAACAACCCCAATGAAGTGCCACTGGTTTAAGATGAAGGGACGGTCATGTGATCTTATCATGATTTGTACTATTTGTTTTTGTCAGATTCATTATAAGTAGTCTCTGTCCCTTCCCATTGCAGCAAATAACTGAGAAGGCTCCAGCCTCCAGGGTTACATACTAGTGAACACTAGTCCTCCAAGTAGCATTCTTGGATTCAATGTCTTGTAAGGCTGTGTACTGGCAATGATATATTATGCAATGTTATATGTATCACAATACAGGGCTCACATTTGAATATACCATGGTACAACATTGTGACCTATGAATGCAGGAGTATGCTGTATGTATGTTTAATGTTAATGTTGAAATGTCTTTAGAAGAAAACCGCAGAAGATTGGGTGGTAAAACGAAGGGTTTTTATTGCTAGGTGGGCTACTCTCACAGCAGAAGAACAAACAATATTGTAGTACAAGCTACTAGCAGACAGTAGGGATAACTTGAGATAATATGCAAAAACTCCTAATATATCAATAGGCTACTTTTGTTACAATCAATCACTTTTTCTCCTTCATTAAAGTTGGGGTAATAAAAACAGAATTATGACTCATTTTGGCTTACTAATAAAACACACTGACTACTTTTATTTATGATTATTTAAGCATTTTATTAAAATTACTCTGCTTTTATATTGCCTGTCAGAAAACATTTTACACACGACATGTAAACAGTGTAACAAAGTGTATTATTATTGTTATTAATATGATTTCATTTTTTACTTGTGATGTGTTCAGGGGAAAACATTGTCAGAGGGGACAAAGAGTCCATCAAGAACCTGTTGGAAATCTTTGACGGCCTGCTGGAATACCTCAATGAAGAGATTAGTGAAGAGTTACAAAATGGAGGTAGGGAAATGTCTTCGGCCCTGTTCCCACCTGGATGTGTGCACGCACCCATCGCACATTGAGATCTGATTCCTGGGCCGCATATATCCACATTCTCTTAGCAGTGTGAACGCAAATGTGATCCTGGCCACATTGAAGGACCGCCTACTCAACTGACGTGCTCTGTGTAAGCGGAAATACGTACTCATTTGCGCGCCAAAAGCGTCACTTTAAACTGCAGCAACAGTCGGCTCCACGGCAACAACAACAACAGAAGCGCCAGTCTCTATCGCCCTATCCCTTCTTCTTTTTCTTTGAATGAGTGTATTGCTTAATCCTGCCACACATTTTGTCGCCACCAAATGGCATATATAATTATATTATTGTCTTTTTCAAGTGGAAATTATGTATGTATTTATATGCATATAGGGCGGTGGAGGTGAGATCCGATCTCAGAGACGCGTGTGGCAAGTATGAATTGACGAACTTAGAACTGTCCGTTCGTGATCGAATCTCCAAAACCACATGTTAAGACCAGTTGGAAAAAGGCCCTCTTTTGATGTGCAGAAATCAACATCCCCCAGTTTTAATTCAAAGAGCAGATTAGTTCTTCTCACATCTTGATGGGGACAAAGGCAACTTGGTACACCATACCTAGGGGCTGCTTTAGTGGGAACCCTGTAGAGTCGGGTTCCACTAAATGTGTGTTTGTGTCCATGCCTGGCTTGTCTACCTGTCCACTAGTGGACAGCAATTAGAGCCTAATGGCCCAGTCTGACTGACAAAGGACATGTTTAAAAAAACAAACAAAATTCCAAGTAATTAAATACTTTTGCTTTTAAGGAGAAGAATTGTGAATACCCCTAGTACCTTGGATACCGTCAGCTGTGTGGAAGTACTGTTACTGTGACCGTTTGTGTCACAATAACAGTAATTAATGCGTACGGTAGGTGGCTGTAAATTAAAAGAAGAATTCACATCGAGTGTTGATCAGGTTTCTATCAGGCGACTGGTGCTAAACTAGAAGAATACAAATATCCGAGGGTGAAGAAGAAGGGTCATTTTATTATTTATTATTTAATGTCATATATATCGCGGATATGTCCAAATACATATAGTATTGATATCAATGCAAAAATCATCATTACGGATGAGTCGGTCGGTAGTCTAGTCCACCGTCTGCGATGTGCTGTAAACAAAACACTGCAATTTTGCAGCGTACTTTTTGCGTCATGTCCTGCCTCTTGCATGCTCTACCCAGGCGAGTATTTCCAGTGTATGCGAGTACACGTCTGACACGGACAATCTCCTGTTTTGTGCTACATATGTGAAAGGGCAACTCCAGACAATGTCAGAACCTGATTCTCTGGACATTGTCCGGAGTTCATATGAGAAAACGGCTATAATGACAAATGATGGTACAGTCGGTTTGAATAAAATTAAACTGGTATAATAATAATAATAATAATAATAATAATAATAATAATAATAATAATAATAATACATAGAATTTCTATTGCGCCTTTCAATGACCCAAGGACGCATACAAGAGGGCGAAGAGACAAACGGGGGGGGGGGGGGGGGGGGGGGGGTGACAACAAGGGCAAGGGGATGGGGTGGAATACGGGGGGGGGGCAGCAGTTATGGGTAGGAGAGATCGTAGGCTTGGGAGAAGAGGAAGGTTTTCAGACGGGATTTGAATGTGAGGAGTGAGGGTGAGTCGCGGACAGGTTGGGGGAGAGAATAAGCTTGCACACCTTACCAGTAAAACCGGAAACCGCCCAACCCTACTCATCGGTGTGATTATATATTATTACAGTGTTATACTTAACGTATCCCACCACCCCCTCTCTCCACATTCCCACCAGAGCTTAATGAGGACCTCAGAGAGGTCTTTGGGCCGACTGTGGGCCAGGACGAGCTACGGAGCCCTGAGCAGGAGGTGGTGGCCATGTTGGAGAGGGCATCCCTGTCATCCAGTGAGTGGTGAGTGTTCCTGCCTGCTGAGCCTGCTTGGGGGGGGGGGGTTGGATTAGTAAATACATTCACACATAGTTAGAAAAATCTCTAGTTCACATCACTGCATACACTGAACGGAGAGTAATATAGGTACGAGGTGGGTGTTGAGCTTCTTTAACCCTAGACCTTGTATTAAGTAGAGTAGTGTTAACATATTTTCGCCTCTGTATTCTGTGCCTTTTTATTGTAACATTAACAAAATAGATAGATGGATGCATAGATATATGGATAGAGATGGACAGCATGTGAACAATACACCCTTTTCACAGAGGCATCATTGTAGGACAAACACAGCTGTCGCTCAAACCACTAATGATGGGTCTGCTCCTTTTATGTACCAGGACACGTAGTAGACTACACTAGTGGTGAAGATAGCACATGTTGACCATGAGCCTGGTAGAATTGGTGTTATGAGCGACACCTGTGTTTGTCCTACGATGATGCCTCTGTGAGAAGTGTCTATTGGGCCATTTTTTCTTAAGATTATACTTATTTGATAATCTCAGCTCTGTACCATATGACAAATTAACCCCTGCGTTCACTGTGTTGACACAGCAGCCGGCTCAGCTGGGTAACTCTGCTGGTGTCTACACAGTAAAGCTACTCTGCTGGTGTCTAAAGTAAACACTACTCTGCTGGTGTCTAAAGTAAAGCTACTCTGCTGGTGTCTACATAGTAAAGCTACTCTGCTGGTGTCTAAAGTAAAGCTACTCTGCTGGTGTCTACATAGTAAAGCTACTCTGCTGGTGTCTAAAGTAAAGCTACTCTGCTGGTGTCTACATAGTAAAGCTACTCTGCTGGTGTCGACACAGTAAAGCTACTCTGCTGGTGTCTAAATTAAAGCTACTCTGCTGGTGTCTACATAGTAAAGCTACTCTGCTGGTGTCTACATTAGTAAAGCTACTCTGCTGGTGTCTACATAGTAAAGCTACTCTGCTGGTGTCTACACAGTAAAGCTACTCTGCTGGTGTCTACATAGTAAAGCTACTCTGCTGGTGTCTAAAGTAAACACTACTCTGCTGGTGTCTACATAGTAAAGCTACTCTGCTGGTGTCTACATAGTAAAGCTACTCTGCTGGTGTCGACACAGTAAAGCTACTCTGCTGGTGTCGACACAGTAAAGCTACTCTGCTGGTGTCTAAAGTAAAGCTACTCTGCTGGTGTCTACATAGTAAAGCTACTCTGCTGGTGTCTACATAGTAAAGCTACTCTGCTGGTGTCTAAAGTAAAGCTACTCTGCTGGTGTCTACATAGTAAAGCTACTCTGCTGGTGTCTACACAGTAAAGCTACTCTGCTGGTGTCTACACAGTAAAGCTACTCTGCTGGTGTCTACATAGTAAAGCTACTCTGCTGGTGTCTAAAGTAAAGCTACTCTGCTGGTGTCTACATAGTAAAGCTACTCTGCTGGTGTCTAAAGTAAAGCTACTCTGCTGGTGTCTACATAGTAAAGCTACTCTGCTGGTGTCTAAAGTAAAGCTACTCTGCTGGTGTCTACATAGTAAAGCTACTCTGCTGGTGTCTAAAGTAAAGCTACTCTGCTGGTGTCTACATAGTAAAGCTACTCTGCTGGTGTCGACACAGTAAAGCTACTCTGCTGGTGTCTAATAGTAAAGCTACTCTGCTGGTGTCTACATAGTAAAGCTACTCTGCTGGTGTCTACATTAGTAAAGCTACTCTGCTGGTGTCTACATAGTAAAGCTACTCTGCTGGTGTCTACACAGTAAAGCTACTCTGCTGGTGTCTACATAGTAAAGCTACTCTGCTGGTGTCTAAAGTAAACACTACTCTGCTGGTGTCTACATAGTAAAGCTACTCTGCTGGTGTCTACATAGTAAAGCTACTCTGCTGGTGTCGACACAGTAAAGCTACTCTGCTGGTGTCTAAAGTAAAGCTACTCTGCTGGTGTCTACATAGTAAAGCTACTCTGCTGGTGTCTACATAGTAAAGCTACTCTGCTGGTGTCTAAAGTAAAGCTACTCTGCTGGTGTCTACATAGTAAAGCTACTCTGCTGGTGTCTACACAGTAAAGCTACTCTGCTGGTGTCTACACAGTAAAGCTACTCTGCTGGTGTCTGTATACAGTAAAGCTACTCTGCTGGTGTCGACACAGTAAAGCTACTCTGCTGGTGTCTACATAGTAAAGCTACTCTGCTGGTGTCTACACAGTAAAGCTACTCTGCTGGTGTCTACATAGTAAAGCTACTCTGCTGGTGTCTACATAGTAAAGCTACTCTGCTGGTGTCTACACAGTAAAGCTACTCTGCTGGTGTCTGTATACAGTAAAGCTACTCTGCTGGTGTCGACACAGTAAAGCTACTCTGCTGGTGTCTGTATACAGTAAAGCTACTCTGCTGGTGTCGACACAGTAAAGCTACTCTGCTGGTGTCTATAGACAGTAAAGCAGAGACACAACGTGAATTTATACTTCCACATCACATTAACGTGTACGGTAGTATAGTGTTTCCGACCCCAGATGTACTGTAGCGGTTATTTAAATCAAAAACAAAATAGCAATAAATGAGGGAAGACACTTATCAAACAAAACAATATATATTTTAAATAGCATCTATATGCAATCAATCACACGTGAAACAAGTTATTGAGTTTGCTTTTGTCTCTTGGTTTTAGTCATTAAATCAAAAAAGATTCCAAAACGAGGAATCCAGAAAAGAGAAATTCCAAAAGTAAATCCCAACAAAACATAATCCACAAGGACAGGTCCAAAAGTCAATCAGTGCAGAAAATATTAAAATCCTGTTCAAAAAATGAAAAAAGCCATACTAGCTGGTCCAACCGCCATCAGAAGTCTCTCTCGTTTGTTCGTTCGTTCTATATAACACAATGACTAGCATGGAGTTCAGCGTGTCACTAGCCTAGTTTGTTTTTCTTGGAAAACTTGGTATGAAATGTCTCTCAGGGGGGCATAGTCTGCCCCTACAGGTTGGAAGACTCAGTCTGTAACCCTGTGGAACTGTACAAAACATGAATGACAAGCAAATCTGGATAAAACAATAATTTCTGTCATTTGCTACTGGAAATAATTCTGCGTGCCTACCGGTATGTTTCGTTCTTGCTCAACGCTTTGTCATCATTCTTAAAAAAGGACGAAAAAGAATGCAACTTTGTGATTTATCGGCGGATTTTCAACCGTTTCCATTGTTTTAACAGCATGTATCTGCGTGTTTGGCTCACAGATGATGTGTTGGCTAACACATTGCATTTATTCTGCTAGCTGCTGGAACGCAGAAGAGACGGGATCCACCAATGAGCGAATAGGGCTGGGAGACTCTGCACGCACCTTCACAGCCAAACAAGACGGTAACACACACACACACACACACACACACTTTGTATTTATTTACAGTGCCTTCATACCATATGCAGATTTCATTCATGAATACAGATGTTGTCTGTCTGAATGCTCCTGCCTGTTTCTCTTCTGCCTTCCTTTAGTTTCGGCTTCCCATGAGCCTCTTTCCTCGGCCGTGCCCCTGCAGCCTCCCTACCAGGCCACCACAACTCACCACAACCACAGGGCTCCTGGTGCCCTCCCCTCGGCCGTGCCCCTGCAGCCTCCCTACCAGGCCACCACCACTCCCCACAACCACAAGGCTCCTGGTGCTCTCCCTGCTCCGGGGCTCCTGCCCCATGCAGTAGCATCAGCAGTGTCCAGCAGCAACAGCCTCAGCCACGGCCCCCAGGAGCACCAAGCTGGCTCTGTAACTCCACAGGTAGGCAGCCACTATGATGCTATACTAAAGTGTACATATCTGGCTACTGAATGGATATGTTCTAGTATGTCTGGCTACTGAATGGAAAGTAAATAAGAACTTTTTTCTGTTTGAATTGTCAGCCAGCACCCGAGGCCGTTGTTACCAATGGGCATCCATCTTGTTCCCAGGTCCCCTCTCCTGGTGAGTTCACTCACTCACTCACTCACTTACTCGAGGCCTGGTATGAACAAGTTAGAAATGGGGAATAAAGGAATTGTGTAAATACAGAAAACCAAAAGGAAAGACCAAAGAAAACCATAATTGTAAATAAATTATAAATTGGTATTGATTTTTATGTTATTATGTCAGTGTTGGTGGTGGACCCTCATGTCTAGGTTGTGTTTTCTTTATTAAGAACACCATGCACTGCTTCTCTTTCAGCTCTGAGTTCAAGGTCCGAGTCTAGTCAACACAGGATCAGCAAGGTGGAGCAGGTGGAAACACTAGAGGTATGAGACCACACCCCCATTTATATCCATCAACAGTGTATTGGCAAAGCATGGGTGTTCTGACTAGTGTTTATCCCCATACAGAGGTCACCATTCAACATGATATGAATTGTATCACTACTAATGGAGAGACGCATTGCAATTTCACTGTAAATCAAAAAACGTCTCTTAAGGAGTTGTTCAATAACACTTAACACAACAACAACTCTGTTTAACTCCCTCCTCTCTTAAACTGTGCTACTTCTTCCTACTCCCTCTCTCCCATTTAAAGGAGAGCCGAACCCCAACACTTGTAGATTGGTTTGCATTTAATGACTCCCTCTCTAAGTTAAACACGTGATATTGCATGCGTGACCTCTTATTGGCTGATAATGGTCACCAGGTCACATGATTAAGCGTTCGAGTCCAATTCTGCTTATTGAATTCAGTTCTTATCAAAGTATATACTACTGTGTTGTGTCCTCTTGAAGCAATTGAGGTTTTGAGATTAGCATTAAATGGCATCCTTTTTATGCACCAATCAGACAACAGATCCTCCACAGACCAACTGGTTTTGTTAACTTTGACTAATTCCTGCAAGTTAATGTGGTTTCATCTTCATTCTGTTCCTACACCCCCTCCCTGCCAGACCTCAGTCTAAAACCCCCCACTGTTCTGGGGATGAATCAGGAAGAAATTGCGGTGTTGAGAGAGGCATTAAATTGCTTCCTTTTGTTGTATCAGTCAATCAATAAATCCCCCACAGACCAATCGGTATGTATGCTAACCTCACCCAGGTAACACATGCCGCTTGCTGTTGAACCTAGACAGGAAGTGACCAGTTTGTGCTTGGTTTGAAATTACATAACCCAATAGGAAATACGGGTATGCACCTTTTTGTGTTGTATAGCCTAGAGGTGTGTTTACAGGTAACAATGGGAGGGCCTCCGATAGCTCCGCCCTTGCCATGTGTTTTGTAATACTGTATGTGAGAAATGAAACAGGAAAAACAAAAACAATTACAAACTCACTCACTTTTACTCATTTACTCAACTTTTAATAAATGATGGACAAATATAAAACACAAAATAAAAACTATGTACAGTTACGGAGGCAGCAACAATGTCAAAGAGAGTCGAGCTCCGTCTGGGTAGCAGTTGATATTGTTGGCTACATCCAAGAGAGGGTTAAGCTTCTAGGACAATTATAGTATAACGCCATGGTGTGTGGGGCATTTCATATACAACATCGTAACCATGGGGACAACACGTCCCCCCTCCTTCCTAGAACGTCACAAATCTCATAGTTTTCGAAAATCGAGCTGAAACGGGGTTCACGTCCACCGGTTATAAGCTGTGTCTGGGGGTTACTGGGAGCTAGACGAATGCAACGCATCCAACACTGTGCATTCCCTCAGATTCAAGTCGTGTTGAAGTAAATGCTTCAGTGTTTCCCACAGAATCAGATTCTATTTGTGGTGGTAGCCTCCACCACAAATAGATGCAGGAGGGTTGCAGGGGGTGCAGGAGGCACACACATGCTTTCTTAAATCAATTATTAAATAATACCACTGTATATAAGGTGCTCCACTGTGTATTTTAATTGGCAAGTACATTGTGACAAATGAACAATATATACAGCTCTATTGCTTCACTTTGTGTCATAAGTGAAAAACACCAGACTGTCTTTGCGCCTCCTCAGTACGAGCCCTTTTGAATCTTTGAAAATATTTTTCAATATTCATCTGGATTGAGGGAGCAAATATTCAGCGTCATTGTTAAATAATTAATATTAAGCCTTTGCACACCAAGTCCATATTTTTCATCTGAAATTGTCGCACGTTTAAAAATAAATACGACCTCACATTGTGTCAATCACGTTTACACACCGACTCCGAAACTTTCGTCCGTCATTAAAGTTTTCGGAACAGGTTCGATTTTCTGCATTTTTTTTCACATAAATCACAGACTTTCAGGAAAAAACGATCCTTCCTGCGTATGAACATTGAGTGTTCACGGAGAGGAGGGGCTATTCACAGACGAGTCCGAGAGAGAGTGAGACAGAGCGAAAGCGGGGGGAGGGGCTGATGCGCTGCGCGCAGCTCTACGATTAAATAAGATTTTACCCATTTTAAATGGTTAGAAAAAATAAAATCAATATGTGGCGGTCAATGTTGATATTGTGGCGGGCCGCCACAAATAAATCAATGTATGGGAAACACTGTGCTTCATCATATTGGAGGTGCTTTCTCCCTTGCACGAAATAGCCTTACTGCAGGTGTTGCATTTTGCTGTGTTATCTTTTTTTGTGAAGCTAAGCCAAACTTTCGAACGTTTGCTGCAGTCAGCCATGGTCCAGGATATGAACAGAACTGTCTCTTCTCACATGCTTTGTTGACGTACTGCGTAACACATGACGTGGCGGTAGGTCGGCATAGCAGGTCCTGGCAGATAAGTAACTTATGGACTGTAAAAGGCTCACTGCAGTTCACTCCAAGCGTGACTGAAATATGCAAAAGTTAGGAACCAAGAAGCAGAATTGAAATGAACGTATCGAATCCACGGTTGTTGTAAATTTGGAACTTAATGCCCAACCCTAGCCCTGCCCCAGAATGACCCCCTTGAATGACTCTCCCCCAGAATGACTCTCTTTCTCCCTCCCTTTCCCAGCCCACTAGCGGTGGTACCAGGAGGGTGCTGTTCCATGCGCAGCCGGATGTCCTCATCCTCACCCTGCCAGAGGAGGCGGACCCCACTGTCAACAGCCCCCCAGACATAGAGGAGGAGGAAATGGAGGAAGATGTGAGCTTGTCCCTGGGACGGGGCAGGTCAACAGCAGGGTAAGAACATCAGTCAGGTGTGTGTGTGTGTGTGTGTGTGTGTGTGTGTGTGTGTGTGTGTGTGTGTGTGTGTGTGTGTGTGTGTGTGTGTGTGTGTGTGTGTGTGTGTGTGTGTGTGTGTGTGTGTGTGTGTGTGTGTGTGTGTGTTCACTACCAGCTGTCCAGTATGTGAACAACAAATGGAAACAAGATGGCATATTGGCAATTAGGATTATGTGGATAAAATTAATTAGAAACACATTAACCATCACACTTTCCTTTCCCTCTTCCATCGCTCGATTTGTATCTGTGACACTCGTCAAATGGCCTTATTGTTTTTTAGTTAAAATAAAATGTATATAGGTAACATAATTAAAGAAGGAGTTTTAACTACACAGGCGTGTCTTGCTGCAACAGTCGAGCTACATGTTGTCTCATGTCTGAACAGCGCCGTGTGTCTGGAAGAGGAGGAGGGTGATGATGATGAGGAGGAGGAGGAGGCACTGTCGTACCGCAGGAGGAAGAATAAGGCAGCGGAGAAGGAACTCCACCACATGTCGGAGAAACTCTCCCGACGCCTCGAGGACCTCCACCAGGTGTGTGTGTGTCGTGTGCGTGCATTCATGCATGCATTGCTTGTGAGTGACATTGACCATGGTGAGTAAGGGCGTGTTCACACCTGGCGGGTTTTTTTTTCTGCCAGCGCTCTTTTTACATTGTATTCCTATGTAGCAGAGCGCTTCTGGAAAACGCCCCCGGCGTTTTTTTAAATGCCTCTCTTGGCGCTTTTTTCTCCCGCACCGAGTGTAAAAAAAAGTTGAAAAAAGTTCAACTGTCAGAAAAAAAGCGCCTGATGTCAGGCACTTTTTTGACAGCTGACCAATCACAGTACGCCGCAAATCGCGCATCATCGAAACGAAGCTCCTGGACTACATGATGGTCGGCACCTTGCTGCTGCCTTCCCCGAGTGATATCTGCACCCACAAACGTGCAGGTACACGATTCTCCTCCTCGTCAGTTAGGGCCAATGCAAGTGCCAATCGCCTGTTTCTTGCCATTTTGTAACAACGATGTAAGGGTAGCCTGGATACGTAGTAGGCGAGTAACGTCGGGGGTCTAGAGTGGGTTCGCTGCTAGGCGATAGAAAAAACGCTCTCGGCGCTTTTAGGACAAAAAGCGCTGCCACCTTTGCTTTTTTTTGAAAAAGCGGTCGGCTCAACTTTTCCCTATCACAAAAAACACCAGGTGTGAACACAGGCTAAGTGTGTGTGTACATTGCTTATGAGTGAAGATACTTCCATGAGTAAACGTGTGTTCGTTCCTGCAGATGCTGCAACGTGTGCTGGGGGAGAGTGGAGGGTCCAGCCAACTCACTGAAGATGACCAACAGTCCCATCACGGCGACGGCTACACACATACCGGTACACACACACACACACACACACACACACACACACACACACACACACACACACACACACACACACACACACACACACACACACACACAATGGGGGGTGAGAAGGGTCACGGGGGACTAGACACACGTACATACGTTCATTTTTTGTTTTAGCTGTATTGTCATTCATGTTCCTACAACACAGAGGAGCCTGAATGGATTTCAAGAAAATAAAAACGAAAATAAAACATGAATGACAATACAGCTAAAACAAAAAACGATCAATAATGGACTAATATTATTAGCCTATAATTATAAATAGGCCTATTATTATCATAGTTTCATTGATTGATTACCTGTCTAGTCCATTTAAGGCTACATAAATGACGAAAACAGATAAAACAGGTCTGCATGGCTGATTTGTACTAAATAGTCACACAAACATACGTACGTGTGTCTAGTCCCCCGTGACCCTTCTCACCACACACACACACACACACACACACACACACACACCAGACATGGGGACTCGAGTCTGAGACTCGGACTTGAGTCGCACTTAAGTCGCAAAAACAGTGACTTCAGACTTGACTTGGACTCGACCCAAAAGACTTCAGACTTGACTCGGACTCGAGCTTCGAGACTCGTCAACAACTTGTTGACAAGCTATTGTTGCTTTTTAAATCTAAATTCATTCATATGTTTCTATTTTCTTTTATTGGCGCATATACTTTGGGGAAACGTATGACGAGCTTCATGTCTCCTGCCCTGCAGCCAAAATGCGCAACGTTACGCATGCGCTATGAGCGCACACTCACATCAAAAAATGCATTGATGATGGCAACACCAAATCCTCCCGCAGTTGTTCCTTTTGTTATTAGTTTCGCGTTCATATAATCCTACCCCGGTGAGAAGATACGGTCCTATTGTATTATTATATCTCCTTCTCCTATAGAGCGTAACAGTGACCGCCCCCTTTTTAACAGCTCCGAAGTAAATTTCCCATGCATTTATCTTGTCCACTTTTCGTATAATCCTTATAAAAAGAGTATTAAGCCTTTAACCAAGCCAATCGTTCGTTATGGTAGTCGTGACCATATTATGTTTGATTCGGGATGAGTAGTTCCTCACTCGGTCAACAAAATAAAGTACCTTTGGCTTTTCTTCCGTTTTCCAAATTCTTTTTATGCCTGAATCAAACATAATATGGTCACGACTACCATAACGAACGATTGGCTTGGTTAAAGGCTTAATACTCTTTTTATAAGGATTCTACGAAAAGTGGACGAGATAAATGCATGGGAAATTTACTTCCGGCACCGGAGCTGTTAAAAAGGGGCGGTCACTGTTACGCTCTATTAGTGACGTCTCCGCTTCGCCGTCTGTTCGTTGTAAAAAAAAAATGCTCCCTGTTGCCGTGGGTACGGCAGAATCCGGCGCCAGTGGTTTGCTGAAAATGTACACCAAATAGTAGGGGTGGGAGAAAAAAATCGTTTTAAATCGATTTTTTTTGTTCAAAAATCGATTTTAGTTCCTATAAGCTTAGGTGGGAAAAAGTAACTGCTTTTCTCCAGCAGAGGGCGAAATGTTTTAGTTTGCGGGAAAAAATTTTTTTTATTTATTTTATTTTACCTCTTTTATACTGTATGCAGTTGAGGCTTGCCAGCTTCAGTCTTGAAAAGAGAGTGTAGTAGCAGTTAAAATAGTTAGATATTGCTGCTAAATAAATCTTAAAAACTGACTCACATGTGATGTGCATTTTTTTGGTTTGGTGTTTAAAAAAGCACACAAAAAATCGCAGAAATCGGCAGTATCGAAGACTTGAGACTTGACTTGGACTTGTGGCAAAAGACTTGAGACTTGACTTGAATTTACCCTCAAAGACTTGAGACTTGACTTGGACTTGCAACAAATGACTTGTGAACATCTCTGACACACACACACACACACACACACACACACACACACACAGTTAAGACTGAAACTGGCTGCCGCTAACCTCTACCTGTCTGTTTTACAGACACGCCCCGCCCCCAGACCAAACAACGCACACTGCCTTGCTCCCTGTCCCCTTCCCAGGCGCGGGTCGAGCCAGAGGGCCCCACCAGGGGCTCTACCCGGGGACATGGGCCCAGGCCGCAGACCAACCCGCAGTCTGCCCCTACCTCCACCAGGGGCTATGGCCGGGAGAGAAGAGCCTGCCAGGTAGGACCTCCTCTAGAACCTGTCAGTCACTGTTGGATAATTAAATATCATTGTTATTCTCATGCCTTTTTAACAGCAATCTAGTGACTATAAGAAGAATTTAAAAAAAAAATCAAAACACAAACTGTCATCAGAACCAGGGTGATTGTGTAATAAAGTAGTAATAACCCCTTTATAAATTGGTAATAACCAATAGGATGGATGCCCAAGATCATCATGGAGACTAATGGAAGGTGTGTGTGTGTGTGTGTGTGTGTGTGTGTGTGTGTGTGTGTGTGTGTGTGTGTGTGTGTGTGTGTGTGTGTGTGTGTGTGTGTGTGTGTGTGTGTGTGTGTGTGTGTTGCGTTGCGTTGCAGCAGCTGTTGTACGAGGAGGAGCTGAGGCGCTATGAGGCCAGAGAGGAAGCCAGGCTGGCCCAGGAGAGGCTCAGGGCACAAGAAGCCGTAAGTTCACCCCCCCTCTCTGCTTTCCCTTTCCTTAAGAGGGGAAAGTACTATAATAGCCCTTTGTTCGACTCAGCCATGCCTGTGGCTGTTAAAGCTTTGCACATGACCGGATCATATGCTAGTGGCTCCTAGGGTTGTGCCGATGGACGATGTCATCGTCCATCGTGATGGCTGACTGACATCACGATGGAGAGCCACCATCGTGATGCCACGCCCCCCTCGTCCGACACACACTAATACTATAGTCTCTTCTATAGTTATTACCTAAAAACTTTGCAGGGATTGCTCTGTAAATACATTGAAAATATAACTAATGGTCCATATAAAGTACTGTAAGTTAACTAGGGCTGCCCCCTAATAGTCGGCTTAGTCGATCGACGGAGGCTTAGTCGAATTCATTAGTCGAGCAAAAAGTAAAGCATAAAAATAAGAAGGCATGAGCATCGCAAACCAAATACATCCGTGGTCACAACAAGCCCTGATTTAACTCATCGCTGCAGAAATACTGACCAATACACCTGGGCAGGTAAACACCTGGGCAGGTAAACACCGCTAGACACACGGGACTCATACCGGTGATCGCGGCTTTAGTTCCCCGTGTCTGATCGCTGTAATTCGGAGTGTGAATATCGGTTGAATATCTAATATCTTTCTAACTTTAAAAAACACTGTAGTATTTTTTAAAACGATAGTCGCACATCCCTAGTAACTACGCCGTGAAGGTGAACCCTCCCAGACTCCGCTATTAACATGAACCGCTCCCCCCCCCGACGACGATATCATCGTCCATCACGATGTTTTACTGTAAACATCGTCAACTGCCAATTTAAGGGACATCGCCCAACCCTAGTGGCTCCTTCGACTCATGATATATCTCTGGGGACTGAATCAGCAGGGACCTCACAATGCAACATTACAATGATTTGTGATTGAGTGTCAATATGACAAACCTGGGGTTGGGTTTCAACAGGTCTGTTTGTTTTTAAATTAACCGAACAGAACGGGGGGGTATTGCACAAAACTAGGATAAAGAAATCCAGGATAATTGAGTAAGCGCGGCTTGAACTATTCGGCTCGGCGCATCCTGGCTTAATCGGTTGCACGATTGCCAAGCCAGGATAAATAGGCGCGGCTAAATCCAGACGGATGAAGATAGCTGGGATAAGCGGCATGCTTGAATAGACCTTGCGATCGCTCACAGAATCACCGATCGGAACATGGATAAAAGTCGCGTTTCATACGTCACGGCCGCTGAACAGCTCCTTATTGGATACCCGACCCGACGGGACCCGACGGGCCGGGTCGGGTTCGGACAGATATTTAGAAATTATGCTCGGGTTCGGGTCGGGCTCGGTGACGTCTGCGCGATTTGAAATGTGCAATTTAAAACAGCTTATTATGCATGGTAGCCAATGGGCTGTTTCACATGTTGCAAAGGTTCGATTGTGTGATTAAAATACATTTTATAAATATGACATAAGCATGTTGCGTTCATCTGTTTGTTGACATTTCCAAATGCGCTGCAGTTGCGTAATAAAGGCGGACTTTCATAAACACAAACATAAATGTGTCATAGTATGAAAAAATATAGACTTTAACTGTGTTGGCCTGAGTAATAACACTTGAATCAATATAAAAACACTGTTGCAATTGCAAACAGCCAACAGATTTAAATGAAATGAGAAATGACGATATATGTAATATTTTATTTCGGGATAATTAAAATGATGCAACATACTTAGAAAGACCATGGACATGCTGTAAAACACATTAATTCCTCACAGGATTGACAGTGTAAATACAGGTGAATCACTAGGATTAAGCTTAGGCTGGCTGTTAGCCTGGTCTGGAGCAGGCTAGCTGCGGAGAATAAATCACCGTGGTAACTTAGCCGGGATAAGTGTGAGCTGCTTTAATGCAACCGACTTGAGGCTAAATTTAGCCAGGATAAACTAAATCCGTAAACATATCCCGGCTTAATCCCTTATCCTAGTTTTGTGCAATACCCCCCCCCCCCCATTAGTTTGCTTCCACTAAGATTATGTTGACGTTTCAGGCTTAAAAAAATGCAATAAAGAAATAGATTTGAGTCAACCTGATGTGACCAGAGGTATTGCAGAAGCAAACAATCACAATACTCACATGAATCGATTTGTTTTTTTCCCCATCGCTAGTAATCTCTCCCCACTAAACGTGTGTGCGTGTGTGCGTGTGTGCGTGTGTGTGTGTGTGTGTGTGTGTGTGTGTGTGTGTGTGTGTGTGTCTAAAGGAGCGGGAGTACAGGGAGGCCATTTTAAGGGACCTCCCACAGACGCCACGCTTGTCTCACGGACAACGGGAGAGGAAAAAGATGACAGTGGCCCAGCCTCGCTCCCTCCCCTCAAGACCCAGCACCACTCGCCGACGGCAGGACCACCCCAGGAAAGCCCCCCCAAGTAAGACCAGGCAGGGTTCAACAATAAGGGGTGTCCGATGGCTCAAGGGCCATTAAAAAGTAATGTTGGGACTGTAAAACTTACTGTCCGATTGGGACAGTACAAAACATTATGTGTATACATACATACATACATACATACATACATACATACATACATACATACAGTGTTTGGCACAAGCACACCTATCAACTACGGCTAGTGTCTGTCATTGTTAGGTGGTGTCAGATGATAGTGTTGTACAAAGATGGCTGTCGGCAGGGGGAGAGAGTGTTTGAGGTGTTTCTATTTGTTTAATTAATGATTTAAATCATTGGTTTTATGTTCTAAAGCTGATAATTACATCTTTGAGTGAGCGCCAGTAATAATTGTCATACTGGCCATATGTTTCAAACCCCAAAATGTTTTACGCTGAACCCTTTCTGATGCCTAGCAGGGTTTCCCACAAAAAAGGTTTAGTGGAGGGGGAAGTGCTTCTGAGAAAGAGGTAAGCAACAGCGTAGGGCTGTACCCTAGAATCTGAATAGTTGAATCGTTGTTCCGAGTCAAATTGTTTAAAATCAGTTTGTACAAAAAAATCATGTGCATTAGAAGGTTATAGAGGCTGCTGTAGCCAAGATTTGAGAGTTGGAAAGAGGGCAAAAGTCGTGGAGCTTAGCTATATGTGACAGGCAAGATGGATTCCAACAAATAATCAGAGAAGAGATGCCCTGATTGGCTAGCCTGGTCACCAGCCTCTCGTACTACATTTCATTTGTACAGAGAGTCTGGCCACTCACCATTGACAATTGTTAACTAACTGAAGGCGGGTGCTCTGTTGAAGTTTAAAACTATTGGATCTGCCCAGTGCCACTCCGAATCTGCCATAACCAATCGCTAACGTTTGGTCGTGACGTATTTCATGCGCCAGAAACCACGTTGCGCGCAGTATACAAACGGCAGATGCAGTGAGCATTAGCATTAGCCTCCGCCCGCCTCCGTACTTACGCTCAATAACTGAAATTCGCGCACGACCTCTACGTCACTGTTCTCAGGCCGCGCCTCCTGTTCGCTGATTGGACCGGTAAAACTTTACCGGGAGAAAACCTGCGAATATGCCGAAAACCCAGACAGAGTACTGAAGGGAAATGAAAATTGAGCGGAAGTACGTCGGAGGGCGGAGCCAGGCTACTGATTGGCCAGAAATTAGGCTAAATTGTCTCATACTCGTCAACTAGAAACAGATACTCAGATACATTTCACACACTAATACCTGATGGATGACTATGACATTTTAACAAATCAAACTCAAGTGATAGCTCTTAGATCATAGGTAAGCTATAGATCTAGCCTACAGCACATTCTAATAGGCCTACATCAATTGCATTAGGCTGTCATAGGCTATTAACATGGGTAAGAGAAAATAATTATTAATATTGTTATATTATATGTTGGATCTAATGAGAGATCAACAACTAAAAACTCTGATGGGTGAATGCCCATCCACAATGGTAGAAAAGAAAAGAGAAAACAAATTCTGTAAAAGGAGCTGTGCATGTTTCCTGTGTAGCTGGACACAGTAACACACTGTAGCAGTTCACCTCTGCCACACGCCACATAAGTGGATTTTCTGGGCCTCCCCAACACAAGACAGTTTGTAGTTGGTAATACAAATCCATTATTTGGAGCTGGCACGATGTTAACAGCCGAGCCGATGTTACAAGCTGCCATGACAGTGGCTCTTTTTTCCCTGAGTGTGTGTGTTGATAGCAAGGCCGTGTTCCGATATCCATACTTCCACTCAATAAGTGCGCAGATTTTCAGATGTTAGTGCTGTTCCAAATGCAATACTCAGTGGCGCACTTAACGGTAATTACATCAGCTGCGCGGCCGCGTCACCCGCCAAACACACGCAAATCCATTAGAGGTTCTCTGAGCGCGGCTCCGCCTCTTCCGCTACGTAGCTAAGATGGCTGCCGTTGAGTACGCATAGTGTACCCCGTAGCACACTCAGCATTTTGGCCGTTTTGAGTACACATACGGGTCCTTTCAAGTACACTTCTTTTGCCGCGATCATAATCGGAACACCCTACGTACTCACACTAGGTATAGTAAGTATGGGAAGTACGGATAACGGAACACGGCCCTGGTTTATCCTGGGTGCCATGATTGCTCTGCACCACAGGTGTGCAGCCCCACCCAGCCAGAGTCTAATCAGTCTGACTCAGGCCAGGTGAGGCTGTAAACCAGCCATCAACCACACACACTCCACACACACCTATGTTTTGTATACCATTGGAGTAGAGCTAACAAGATTTCAATGCTAATTAGAATCAAAGCTAAGCTACGTTAGCTGTAGCCTGCAACTGAGGTTGTGCATGCAGCCCTGCTCGTCAATCCACCAATCAGTGGTCTGCAACATCTAGGTGGACGTTGTGTTGCAGTCGCGCCATTGATTTGAGCGACCTGTACGCGACAGGGCTCAGCAACCATGTTGCTAAGTGGCATTGCAGTCGCCCGAGCATGTATAGGTGTTTACACGGTATACCTAGCGCTGTCTGTCTGACACTCTCTGTCTCACCTCTTCTCTTTTTCCAGTGAAGGTGAAGGAGAATGACCTGCTCCCAGTACTCCTGCAGGAGTTCCCGCTTCTCCAGCTCTCCCCTCACAGTCTGGCCCACATGTGGCAGCAGCAGATGGGCCAGGTGGACCGACTCCACGGCCTCTCCGCCTCCACTTCCCAACGCCAGCGACGCAAACTCGGCAGCCAGGTGGGAACACACACACACACACACACACACACACACACACACACACACACACACACACACACACACACACACACACACACACACACACACACCCCAACCACCATCGCCGCCACCTGCCCTGCTGCTCACTAGTGATGGATTTCATGATTCGTTTGCGCGAATCAGTTCGTGTCGTTCAGTTCGCCATAAAGAGTCGTTCGTTCGTTCGTTCGTTCAGTCGTGTTTCCGGTAGCGGTGAATCATTCACTCGTTCAGTCGTTCAGTCGTTCAGCTCCTCCCTCCGTCCCTCGTTCTCATTCGCGAATGGCGAATGCCAGCTCCCTCGTTCACAACATTCAAACGAATCACGAATGCAGTTAAGTTACCATTCAGAGATCAAGTTACAGTTCAACTCCGACAAACCAACTGGGGGAGGTGATGGTGTTAATAAATGTGTGAATAATAGCAAATACAACATTGTGTCTGGTTGAATATGTTAACATATGTATTTAATTTGAGTTCAACAGATTTATTTAATGTATGCATAATGACATGTCAGGATCAAAATGCCCCATTCCCCCAATTCAAGGTAAAGTTAGACAAACCAAACGCAGCGGGATGCGGGGGGGGGGGGGGGGGGGGTAGTAGATTATTGGATGTTTAATATATCAGCAAGATAATAGACTTGATTTAGCAATGATGAGTTTTAAAGTTAATGATGTACAGTTGTGTTTATTCTGGGCATATTTTATTTACTATGGTGAAGATGGCCATTGGCCACCCCCACTCAAGACCAAGATCCACCAAGGTGGGGGTCCCGGCCGGCTCGCGTGCGTGAGAAGGAAGCATGAAAGAACGAGACAGATTGACGAGACATTCAAATATATTATTAATCTGGCATGACACAGAAAATACAAAGACAGCATGCATTTACCATTTCACTGATATTTAAATACGATTGGCTGGCTCTCGTGAGTCGTGACGTCTCAGTCCTCGAGTCAATCACAGTCATGGAACGACTCGCGAATCAGCGTCGCGAATCAGCAGCGCGTCAGAGACTCAGCGAACGAGACGAACGACGACGAACGAGTCGAACGAGAGCGGCGAACGAGGTCAGTTCGTTCACTTTAAAGAGTCGTTCGTTCGAACTGATTCGTTCGCGAACGAGCCATCACTACTGCTCACCCCCTCACTGACCCACCTAGGGTGTGAACCTAAAGATTGAAAACAGTGTGTAAAGATATTCAGAAGTCTGCCTAGCCTGCTTCCTATTGGCAAGTAAAACGAGACATTAAGGCAGGGCGTAATATAGGAGGGGGGGATTTTCATGTTTTGGGTTATGTTTGGGCAATTATGGTAAAGCATTTTGGTATAGTTGAGTTATAATAAAATACATAATTTTTAATGTACTCTTCATTGTGAATAATATGTGGTTTAATGGTTGACTCTGCAGGTGGAGGACACCCAGAGGAGACAGGACCTACTGGTGGAGATCATTCGCAAAGAGCGAGAGCACAACAAGAGACTGGTGAGACACACCAACGCATGCACCTGTTTTCCGATCAAGTCTCCAGCTGATGGCGTTTTTCCCACTGCCGGGCCAGAGCTGAGTGATGTGTAAAAAGCTGTAGTGACCAGTAGTGGAACAGGGTTTTGACTATTGCCTCATATTGTTCTTTCTGACTGACTGATCCGCTTATTCCCCTTCTGTAAAAATAATTAAAACCGCTGGTGCTTCTTGAACATGCCGATATTTTATTTCCACAAACGTCCTGTTTAGTTTGGGTTTTATTTTATTCACCAAATCCACTGATGGTCCATGTCCACATTCAACATCCATTAAAGAAACATTGAGTTTCGTCTTATCGTTCTTTACTTGGGGGAAGCATAGAAGCATATATTTGCAGATTTCCAACACAGACAAATTCTACGTAAGGGCAAAAGCTTTGTCGCTTTTGATAATATCATTTAGTTGAACATTTAGTTGAACATTTCTTAAGTGATCAAAGTTATACAGCGTGAGGCATCAACTGGAGCCAGTCTGATATGGGCGTGTGGTGTGTCTCCAGAGGGACTTTAAGGAGAGGATCCAGCAGCAGAAGGCAGCCCGGAACAGACTGAAGGAGCAGAGGCAGCAGGTGACACGCGCCAAGAAGTACCACAGCAGCTACCATGTGCAGCTCCGCGCACGGCTGACCCGCGCACGCTCCAAGGAGGAGAAGGTCATTGCACTACTGTGTATTTAGTAATCGTTCTGTCATGACAACATTTGGAAAGATTCCAGTTCACCACATCATAATGAATGCCTTCAGAAGGCAGCTGGGTCAGAACTGTACTTCACAACTGTATACTTTATATAATTCTTAATAATAATTGTTATACATCAGTCGCAGTTGGTGGGGTTACTTTTAAAGGCATGTAAGTGTCTTTAGTAGTTATTTAAGGGTCATTAAAACATGAATTAAATTCTACTATCCCAAGGCCATGCCAAAATAACAGCCTGTGTGTGTGTGTGTGTGTGTGTGTGTGTGTGTGTGTGTGTGTGTGTGTGTGTGTGTGTGTGTGTGTGTGTGTGTGTGTGTGTGTGTGTGTGTGTGTGTGTGTGTGTGTGTGTGTGTGTGTGTGTGTATAGATGCTGCGTGAGGTGTTCTCTGAGGGCCTGGCGCTGCAGAAGGCCCGTCTGAACGAGGAGAGGTCCTACGCCAGAGAAAACAGACTAGAGCAGAAAAAACGTCACCTGGACCACATCTCCTCCATGGAGAACTACTACAGAGACCAGGTACGCCCCTCTGTCACCAGCACACGTCATCACACACACACAGATGTCATGTCCTTTTTAATAAGCATCGATGCTGCTGCTGCTTATTACAGATTGACAAATACCCTATAGTTATGATTGTAAATTCATATTAACATATAATGGCTTCTATCGTTTTTGGGTTCTTACATTTTTCACAGCAGTAGCAATATATTCTGTTACAAAGGAACATTTAAGCAGTTATGGTTTATGGTTGGTCTCTCTGCTCTATTTTAGTTTTCTTTGCTGGCCGAGACGCTTGCAGAAGAGAGGCAGGAGATCCAAGTTCACAAGAAAGCCCAGGAGAAGGTAAGTTAGTGACCACCTAAGGGTTGGAATCCACCGCACTGTACAAAAAGGACTTGCAGCTGTCACTAGTCTCATTCTTTTAAGGGGAAACTTCATTTTAAATCCTATTTTCATACAGGAACTTAAAAATGTTCAGTTATATGGTGAAAAAAAAAAGTGCTGAATTAGTAATGTTGTGATTAGTAATGTATTGATTTTTGGCATACTACTCTGGTCTTGGTGCAAGCAAAGCAATGCTTTTAGACACTCCCATAGAAATAAAGCCCACATGAAGGCAGCGAACCCACCCGATGAGCCCCTTCCATTGTGTCCAGGCCCTGATGAAGCTGAAGAGAGAGCTTCGCTCCCGGATGGAGCGGGAGATTGGCCAGCTGCAGAGCGTCATCATCCAGAACGACCAGGACGACTTCTTCCAGGACCTGGAGGTCCAGAGACTGCGGAAGCGCATCCAAATGGCCTCTTTCCAGTACAACAGCAGCGGCCTACGATAGGACAGAACTGGAGACTGGCAGAGATGTGCTCAAATCCATCTTTTTTTTTTTTACTGGATCCACTGTTTTGTTGGCAAGACATTTTTAGCAAACCTTTATCACCTCTGCTGCTAACAGGAAGTATTCGACACTGTAGGCCCGAGTCCTCTTCCTCCATGATTTTAATACTTGGTAGTTTAAGAGTGTTTTACAGCTACTTACTGCATTTTAAGTATTGTAATGGTTTTTCTCCTAAGGAGGCGGCACAAAAAAAAAGTCAAAATATGAGATTTAAATTGTTTTCCGTGTGTCTTCCTGACCGTTTCCTGTGAAAGTTATTTATTGGATGACAGTTGTTTTTTTGTTTTTTTTACTTCCTGGTTTTCTTTTTGACCACCAGGGGGCGGTGACATTCCTTTGTCGTTTTCAGTGAAGGAAGGGGTGGTGCTTACAGTTTTAGACCAATAATGAATCCTAACTGTCTTCCTTGAAAACATTTTTTAATCAACACATAAATATTCAGCTGATTTTAAGTGTGGATTCCCCATCTCCATTATTTAATTTCAGTGTTTTTACAGCCTCTAATTTCTGGTTAATAGACCCTTTTTGCACTTGTAACACATTATGGGTCTGTTCCTTTTATTTACCAAGTACAAACTAATGAAGATGACACAGACCATAGACCCTTAACATCAACAGTAACCCTTAACATTAACAGTGGGTGAGTAGGCAGTTTCATTTGTGTCAAAGCACCAGCAATGGTCAATGTGTTATCTGTACTAGTCTATGTCCTGGTACATAAAAGTAGCAGACCCATAATTAGTGACACGTGTTTATCATACACCTCTGGAAAGGATTTATTGGTGATGTTGAGCCCTGGGCCTGTAGTTGTCGAGCCTCTCAGAATGACTCCTAGGCAAGCCCAGATTCTCCATCAGGAGCATGGGGACGAGGGCCAGGCTCTCACCATTTGACCACATGGGAGGCCTAAGCATCTTAAGAACCTAGATTATAAAACAATTATAATCATATGTATTGACTTATACTTATTACATAAGATTTGCCTACAAATCTTATGACTACATGACTCTTTTTACTGGAAGATAGTCTGGAGGACCCATTTACAGCAAGCAAGAGACCAAGATGGCAGGCATTGTGTAGGGCAACCCTGCCTCAAAATGTACTCTGATAAATAAGATCTACTTTATTAATCCCAGATAACGTAAGAAAATACTTTATCAATCCCAGATATAAGAAAGTACTTTATTTATAAAAGATCAAGAAAACCAAATCTTTGAGAAAAAGCTTCCCATTTTGTGTTATTTTAACAAGATGAAGGAAATATGAAAATGTACTTTCAATTGGCCGTTGATAGTCTGCTCCACCCACATTGACTATTATAGCTATTAGTTAACAGATGAGGTGGGGGTGAAACATGCCAAACACAAACTCTTTTTGCGCTTTTTGTTTTTTACATTAACGAACACAGATCACACAGTACTCCAGACTGTATCACTATATTTTGAAGGGACTTTCATTCATGGAATAAACAATTATTGTACAGTTTACAACAAAGGAACGAATAAAACTGGTGGGTTGAAAACACCACTCATGTTAGGCGGGTGACTTAATTGTGACGGTCATAACTTCCACAGGAAGAGGAAAAACAACCTTGATGTCAGGTGATGAGGAAGGGACAGCAGGGGTTTTATAAGACAGAATGCTGCCAGTTCCAAACAGCATTGTTTTTATTGCTCAGCTTTCTGCAAGGGTACAAGAGTTTTAATATTCAGATTTATACAGGTGTCAGTTACAAACTCTCAGAGCTGCTGAGCTGGAGAACTAACCACACAGTAACAATAAATACAAAAAAAGATGAATTGTTAATAAAAAAATTAAGTCATTTACAGTCACATCGGAGTGTACATTTACAATTGAAAAGTGAAAAAGAAAAGATTGTGTGTAACTGAATGCAGCCAAACTAGAAAGGTAATGTTGAGCAGCTTTGGGCCAAAATACCTCAAATGGTGCCAAGATGCCAAGCTATTTTAGCATCTAAATTACACTTAACCTCTTCATCCCTAGGCCTCTTTCTCATGTTTTTGCAGAAAATAACATACCCAAAGTGCCTAGACTACATCTCCACAACTATAAGGGCTTACAAGGTAATCTTGGTACCAAAAGAAGGATGACACCTGTGAGGATGTTGTGCAAGTGAAATAATCAATGTGAATGCTACTGGGTCAGAGTGAATAAAGCTAGAACACAGACTAAATGGAAGATTTAATTTCCGCCTGAAATAAATGTCATGTAGCGTGAATAACAGCTACTGCATTATCAGTTGACATTCGACCCCTCTATTGAAAGGTCAGGGCAAATAGAATTGAATGACACCAGGCCCAAGCCATCGCAATTGCACCATCCGGCCACTAGATGGCGATAAAGAACGTGTTCCGATTGACGGCAGTTGACCTATTTCCTGTGAAACTCTCTCTTACCTACTATACATGATAGTAAACATGATTGTGAGGTTTCAAAATGTTGCCCAGACACTGGGTTATCTGTTCATGGTGGTTTTAAGTGATCAAACACAACTTTGATGACAAAAACAACAAAGGTAAGACATAATTTGTGCTTGGAACTAAAGTTTGTTCTTGATGGTTTTTGGCCTCTATTTTGGCGTTACTGCTGTCCATGTGCACAATGCACAGTTATGAAATACACACCTCTTGTTGTTACATGCTTATTATTTTGTTTGGGGTGGAATTGTGTTTTATTTAGCTAACAATGGTTATAATATACTAAAAGTTGAGAATCTTATCGTTCTAGGGGTGCATCACATTCTCACGAGATATCTCGGGATGAAGAGGTTACTAATTGAAACACAGGCTTCAAGGTACGTTTTCTTTGTTTCATAGCAATTCGTGGAAAACTGTTCCAAACACAGAAAAAAAACAACACAGGCAGATCAACGCGTGTGTGTGTGTGTCCGTGCCCATTAGACAGATTTAAAATATTAGATTTGTGTGCATATCATGGACTTGGTGTGCGTAGATATGACAAGTAAGTCTACTTGCTATAATTGTAATGAACAGATTCTGAGTACGCCTTGGAGCTCAATTAAGTATGCATAACATGTTGGAAAAAAATGATTAATAATGCATTTTAACTGAGTTTCTGAGTGAGGTTAATAAAAGGTAAAATCAGGCCATCATTTGCTTATAACTGTACACAAAGCAGTCTATACAGGGTCCCCCAGAGTGTCAAGGCAGAGATAAATGAAGTAAAGAAATAAAAAAAATTAAATCTTGTATAGGCTATAGGGTCAGGAAAAGCTGCAGGTCAAGCAATCTGCTGCAGCTGGAAAACAACTAAAAACACATGTCTTTGTGAAGAGGGGACTGTTGTACAGCAAATAAATAACACTCGTTTTGGAGGTCTTTAAATCTGTTGAGCATCCATGCATGCAGGGGTGCAGAGGAGGAATAAGGATTTCCCGGTGTCTTCACACAGAGCTTCTCTCTCTAACTGGACGAGTTCACAGCATGACACAGGAAGTCAAGCAGCAAGTCAACTGTGACAGTACAGTACCAATACTCAGGGTTAGGGTTAACCCTAACGATCGAAAAAAAATGGCATTGATAGGATAAAACCATTACCCCAAACAGAATGAATTACAACTTGGGCTCATTCTGAAAAACATCTGAAACAGTTTGCTGGAAGTGATACGGGACCCCAGAACCGCCAGAACAGGTTGGTTCCCCAGAACACTATAACACAGTACAGAGTACGTTTACAGACAGGGAAATGTTTCAAATCAAATGCTAGGTGCTCCGTCTCCTCCTCAGTATATCACACTAGTCCCATAAAAGGTCAAATGAAAAAGTAAAAAAAAAAAGGAGGAACTAAAGTAAAAGGAATTCACCTGAGAATGCAGATAGGTCTGTGGAGCATGACCCAGAAGAGAAGCAGCCATATACAAAATAAGCTATGGATTCTTCATAGTTACATTTATATATATATACTTAACAAGTCTGTGTGTTTCTAATGCAGGTGGGCTGTATATAAACAAAACCAAAACTTGACGCTCACTAGCTCTTAAAGTGCTCAAAAGTGGCGAGAGAGAGAGACAGAGAGACAGAGAGAGAGAGATTCAGGAGGTCAGAGAGAGACACAGAGAACCAGGAGAGTCCAGACAGCTCTCTGCTGTCCATGTGTCCTTTTGCATCACTGGCTTGGATTAAAGTACATGTGACGTCTAGCATCCTAGAGACAGGAGCTGCTGAGGTCCTCAGACTGTGGAAGAGAGTGGATGGCTGAAACAACAGAGTGTGGTGGTGGACATGCATTCATGCCTTACCGTCATATGACCAGAAGTCTTCCGTCGTCACAGTTACGTCGTTCGGTGACAACAGCAATAGGTCAGCTCGGCGTGGATGATAATCAACGGTTAACAGAGCTTAACGGACCCGCGAGAAAAGTTTCAATCCAATCTCCTGATTGGCTCAGGTGAGTGGGCTGAGGTTGTCCGATTGGCTACTCAAGGGCAAGATATGGCTACCAGACAGCTTGATGAGTGTGTGTGGGGGGGGCTGCTTCAAGGTGCACTTGACACATTCTGCTCCCTCGTGGTGGGGAACATGGAAGACTGTTCACTAGTCGCTTCACAACAGCTCTACTTCCTGGTTCCTCGCTCCTACACCTCAACCATGTATACAAAAATAACAAAAAAAAGCTAAATAAAAAAAAGAAATGATTCATCTTCCTCACTGCCTGGAACACACACACACACACACACACACACACACACACACACACACACACACACACACACACACACACACACACACACACACACACACACACACACACACACACACACACACACACACACACACACACACCTTGCTAAGCAGGAAAGAAAGTAAAAAAATCCGGAGCAGGGTTTCTGAGGTGAGCAACCTTCAAGTCTTCAACAGTAGCAGAGAGATAGAGAGAGCCATCACAGAGTTGATGTACACACACACACAAAAAACACAGTGCTGGTTACTCTACGGCGAAGCCACAGGTCTCTTCGATGGCCATCAGCAGCTTATCATACAGCTTCTCATAGCTCTCATAAGGAGGGATGTCGATCCGGTTGAAACTGGAATTAGAGAGGAGGAGGGAGATGAAGTCCAGGGAAGCAGCTTTAATAGTGTGTGTATGAGTGTGTCTGTTTGTTTAGTGACTATGTGTGGCCATTTGTGTGTGTGTGTGTGTGTGTGTGTGTGTGTGTGTGTGTGTGTGTGTGTGAGCTAACCAGGTGTGGGCTTTAGGCAGGTTGTTGACGTTTGCGTCGATCTGATGTATGGTGAAGAGTCTGGGTCCAGCCGCACCTGCAATCACATGACCCACAAACACACCCGTCTTGTTCCGTTAGCTTCACAGATGCGTAGCAAAACACAGGAAATTGAATCAATTGAATTTCCAACGTGTCCAGAGCTCTGCACGCATTGAAAAAATCAAACTATTGCACCAAAACACATGCAGTACATTTGACCAGGAGTTGCTACACTAACACATTTAATACACATACGTTATAGTAGTCCATGTACAAATAAATGACAGAAGTTTACAGAATTTCATGTTGGTCATTTTACATTTAATTTTGTTAGTTGAGGGCTGCATTGTTTGCTAAATGTTGGCTTGTTTGCCGCTACTATGGCAACCAGAGGTAACAATATATGTGTGCAGGAGCACCCGATACTGGCTGGGTTGAGTAAAAAAAAGTAACATGCTTCCATAACGCAAGCTAGGAACACACACACGCATGCGCGCACGCACCCTGTAGGGCCTTGAAGCCTTGGAGGGGGACTCTGGAGGACCCAGTGACAAACTGTAGCAGGCGTGCACGGCGCTCCTCATCGTAGGACTCCACCGCCTTCCAGAACCAGCGCACGATGTTGCTGTCCACGCTACAATGCTTCAGACGTGTGTTGGACCGCCAGTCCACGATGTCAATCTTCCCCAGGCCACACACGATCAGCTGCACACACGTTTCATCAAGCGCGCGCACACACACACACACACACACACACAACAATTTAAAAACAAATAAAATACAAAATATTGTAACCTGCTCTAACCTGCAAACCGAATGTTGCAATGATTTATGCAGAATACAATACAGTGTTATATAAACAGTTAAAAAAGTTTACCTCCAGCTCCTTCTCGTCAAAGGCTTTGAGCAGGTGCTGAGGGATGACCTCGTTGAAGCCTTTCTGGAGGGCCAGAAACTGGGCCTCGATCCCATGCAGGAACCTCCAGTTCACATACAACCTGGAGACACACTCACCTTTAGATATATAGCTACAGTTTGTGCGGCCAAGTCTAGGTGTGTGTGTGCGTGCTGACCTGACGTATTCCCTCTTGGTGTCCTCAGTGACGGGAACACTTTTGCCGCTGGGTTTGAGTTCGTGTTGGATGATCTCGCCGTAGGCGTTGTGCTCCACGCAGAATGTGTGGTCCAGGACCCCTGTGATGTCATTATCCCTGACAGAGAGAGAAGAAACTAAACATGCTATTCTCAGTTTCTCCGTTCTTTTGCCAGTACAACCTAGAGACTTCAGCTAGACTGATATCCATCGCCGTCTCTTACAGGTCTTCGTAAAGAAACTCCAAATTATATAAATATCCCTGAGTTTGTTGGCATTCTTCTTGTCATGTTCCTGTTCTTCTCGCTCTGCGGACTGTTAACTGGCGTACACAGCTTACAAGAAGTTAAAGTTAGTAACGGAAATTGCGTTGCAGTAGACCGGGAGAACACTACAGTTCAGGACCCTCTCAGCCTACAGATCTGTTGAATGTGAAATTGTCCGACCACATCAAACGTTTTTATTGAGTGGGCTAATCGGATACATTTGCATTGGGCTGACAGCAGAGGGCGCCACAGATTAGTACAATCTGGCTCTATTTTACCAGGTTTAAAGAGGTTGGGTGAGGACAGAATGGATGTAATACTTCCTTATCATTACTGTGCATGTGTGTATATGTGTTTCTTTATGGGCCCTGGCAATACGTATGCACACATTGTGTGTGTGTGTGTGTGTGTGTGTGTGTGTGTGTGTGTGTGTGTGTGTGTGTGTGTGTGTGTGTGTGTGTGTGTGTGTGTGTGTGTGTGTGTGTGTGTGTGTGTGCGCGTGTGTGTGTGTGCGCGCACGCATTACAGGATCCAGACAAGGCTGTTGTGCAGGTCGGGATCCACAGCCTCCATGTCCTCCAGGGTGATGGGCTTCCCCAGCAGCTGCTTGTAGAAGGGCAGCGTGAAGCCCCCGTCGATGTAGTGGCCGTGGAACACCGCCATGCCCATGATGCGGCCCACAAAGTGGAAGTAGGACAGGTGCTCCTGTAGGGACGCATAGCCAAAACATATTCCCATGCTGAGCCTGGAGCTGGTACTGATGCTGGCAATGCTAATCATGCGAGTTATTGGCAGAACACCACTAACCACTTGCCCTCGACAGTCATGACTTTTAGATTAAAACATGTGAAAACCATGTGTAAACAGTATTGTAAACTGGACATATAGGACATAAATAACCAAGGTGTAAACTGGATATATTATAAACCACATGTAAAATGTGTGTAAACCATGTACTGTATAACCAGAGTTACCCTCTGATTATCTTAACCATGCTTACACCACACTATTGTTAAATACTTGATCCTGATTGGTCAATAACGTTTCAAGGGTGTGCATTCATTTTCAATAAAGGGACACCTCTGCCTTTTAACAGTTCCAAATCAATATGCTACAAATCCAACATTAATAACAACGGTCAAATATAACTATCGACCACATGTTTCCTTGGCAACTCAAAAACAATATGATCAAAGCACCGTGGAACAATATTTTAATTTCAGCTGATTAAGTCGATAAAAAAACAACAACGTTATAAATGAAAGTAACTAATATTTAATCATTGTTGGTAACTGTGGTATAGTGGAATAAAACACTTCGAAGTTCGGGGTGTCCCGTAATGTAATGTACTTCTATTAGTAATAAAGTATATGATTCTCAGTACATATTTTTCGATAATGGGACACCCCGTCGTAGTTTTAGGGTTACACACTAACCAGGGTGTAAAGTGGATCTAAACCATGTGTAAACCAGGTGTAAACAGGTGTGTAAACCAGTGTGTAAAGTGGATCTAAACCAGGTGTAAACCAGTGTGTAAAGAGAATCTTAACCAGGTGTAAACCAGATGTGAACCAGTGTATAAAGTGGCTCTAAACGATGTGTAAACCAGGTGAAACCCTGGTGTAAACTAGATGTAAACCAGTGTGTAAAGTGGATCTAAACTATGTGTAAACCAATTGCAAACAACATGCAGTGTTGTTTGCAACTGGTGTGTACTTCGCCTAACTGACCGGGTTGACAGCAGAGTCGGGGTTGATCTGTAGCGTGTAGATGTCATCTCTTGAGTACTGGAACAGACCGTAGTACGGGTTCAGCATCTCATGGGACAGCAGGTACAACCACTCCCTAACACACACAATAAAATCACAAATTAGTTAAATGTGAAGTTGCTAATTTAAAGGTTTAAGACATCTCTTGTACACACGCACCTTGCCACCCCTCCATAGTCGAGTCCTTCCTCTCCTCTGAATTTAACCATCAATCTCTTCCAGAGGTCTTTGGGCCGCATCTTCATCACCTGGCGATACGATTCCTAACAGAGAGACCGGCACATTAACACAGACATTTTTTCCACTTACTAAGCACTATAGATTGCATTGTGCCTTTATGGAAAGTCCCTGGTTTGCTGGAGGTCCCCACAATTATACAAATGTGGTGCTTGTGTGTTTCCCTCTTTGACATTGGCTGTGTCCCAAACCAAAGGCAACTTCCTACTGCCTTGCTGTCTAGCAAGGCAGTATCCTTTGGAGGCAGTGTTTTTGTACAAAGTTACCTGTAAAGGAGTCTGGATTGAGACAGACTTCCAAGGCAGGTCATGACGTCGCCAAAATACAGACAGTTGCCGTCTGTCAGTTACAACCGTTATAGGGATGTTAATGATTAATCATTCATCGATTAATCGCCGTTAAGAATTTAACCAATAAAAAATGTATGTACCATTTCTCCGGAGCTCACATCTATTAACTTTATACCACAAGAAGGTGTAATTCACCTTTCCAGTTCAGAAAAACTACTGGCGCAACAAAGGAAGACGCGGACAGTGGGAAGGAAATGGTGAGGCAAGATGAAGAGGGCAAAAGGTAGTCCAGTGTGGGAGCATTACACTGTAAGAGGACAATGCTAAATGTGAATATTGGTTGGAGTCCAAGTCGAAAGTGGAACACCGTCCTCCCAACAAACCATCATGTCATTCTGTTAGTTTAAATTGTTTGTGCTTAAAAATGTGTGTTTCACATAACTAATGTGCCGTTAAATAAAACTTAAACAGAGAAAAACATGAGCGTTTAGTTTCTTATTATTAATGATTATTTACGATTATTGATTTTTAACGTGTTAAACTATCGGTTAAGGGAAATGCACAAAATTTGTAACCCATGTCGGTCATTGCAAAAGTAAAGTCGGGACAAATTTCTTAAAAAAGAAAGATACATCTAAATAGAATGGATATTCAGACTGTCGATTTGTTGGTAGAAAAAAAATCAGGTTAAAAAATGTAAATATAACTTTGTATTTGTATATGAACTCAGGGCTGTTGCTCGCCATTGTTTTTCTTCTTGTCGGAGTGGTGGAATGGGCGCACGGGATTGTGGGATATCTTGACCAACGAAGGATGCGTCTACGCTGTCTTCAAAACCCGCCTAGTTGGAGGCACCTAAGCAGGCAGCATTTTTTGTAAATATTCGATTGAGACATGAGTAGATGCCTCCCTGCCTCCATTTTAGACGGTTGGGACACAGCCATTGTATCCTGGGACCTCCTGAGTCTGAGGTTGTGCCACAGAGATGTAACCATCTGATGTGACAGAAACAGAAGCGCTGAGTCTGTCACATATTCCACAAAAATGGCAACACAGTCATGAACACAGCAAACCACCACATGCGTTAGCATGTGGTGCTGTTTTTTGTTTTTTACAGCAGGGGTTCTGAATATATATATATATATATATATACACTCACCGGCCACTTTATTAGGTACACCTTGCTAGTACCGGGTTGGACCCCCTTTTGCCTTCAGAACTGCCTTAATCCTTCGTGGCACAGATTCAACAAGGTACTGGAAACATTCCTCAGAGAGTTTGGTCCATATTGACATGATAGCATCACGCAGTTGCTGCAGATTTGTCGGCTGCACATCCATGATGCGAATCTCCCGTTCCACCACATCCCAAAGGTGCTCTATTGGATTGAGATCTGGTGACTGTGGAGGCCATTTGAGTACAGTGAACTCATTGTCATGTTCAAGAAACCAGTCTGAGATGATTCGCGCTTTATGACATGGCGCGTTATCCTGCTGGAAGTAGCCATCAGAAGATGGGTACACTGTGGTCATAAAGGGATGGACATGGTCAGCAACAATACTCAGGTAGTCTGTGGCTTTGACACGATGCTCAATTGGTACTAATAAGCCCAAAGTGTGCCAGGAAAATATCCCCCACACCATTACACCACCACCACCAGCCTGAACCGTTGATACAAGGCAGGATGGATCCATGCTTTCATGTTGTTGACGCCAAATTCTGACCCTTCCATCCGAATGTCGCAGCAGAAATCGAGACTCATCAGACCAGGCAACGTTTTTCCAATCTTCGATTGTCCAATTTTGGTGAGCCTGTGCGAATTGTAGCCTCAGTTTCCTGTTCTTAGCTGACAGGAGTGGCACCCGGTGTGGTCTTCTGCTGCTGTAGCCCATCCGCCTCAAGGTTCGACGTGTTGTGCGTTCAGAGATGCTCTTCTGCATACCTCTGTTGTAACGAGTGGTTATTTGAGTTACAGTTGCCTTTCTATCAGCTCGAACCAGTCTGGCCATTCTCCTCTGACCTCTAGCATCAACAAGGCATTTGCGCCCACAGAACTGCCACTCACTGGATATTTTCTCTTTTTCGGACCATTCTCTGTAAACCCTAGAGATGGTTGTGCGTGAAAATCCCAGTAGATCAGCAGTCTCTGAAATACTCAGACCAGCCCGTCTGGCACCAACAACCATGCCACGTTCAAAGTCACTTAAATCACCTTTCTTCCCCATTCTGATGCTCGGTTTGAACTGCAGCAGATCGTCCTGACCATGTCTACATGCCTAAATGCATTGAGTTGCTGCCATGTGATTGGCTGATTAGAAATTTGCGTTAACGAGCAGTTGGACAGGTGTACCTAATAAAGTGGCCGGTGAGTGTATATTAGTGTTGGGCATAGATTAATTTCTTTACTCTAGATTAATCTAACTGTAATCTTGGAATTAATCTAGATTAAAATGGCTCATTTGAATTTTGTCGAAGGCATTCATAATATGCGTGTGCTACCTAAATAATCACTAAAAATAAGTCTGCGCGATTGTTGACGGGGGGGGGGGGGGGGGGGGGACCAGAGGGGGTGAGGTGCGCGATTGTTGACGGGGTGAGGTGCGCGATTGTTGACGGGGGGGGGGGGGGGGGGGGGCCCTGATTGGCCGAGGCCCCGGGCTGAAGCCCAGGTAAGCCCGTGCATTAAGGCGCCACTGCCCAGACCTACGACCGACGGGGGGGGCAGCCTGTTCTCATCCCAACTCGTAATATACCGACGATTTGTCACGCCCCTAGACATCTGACATTGACGCAAAAGGTAACCTCCCGCGTCTGTGTGAAACGATCTGGGTTCTCATAAACCCGTTTGCGGTGGTAAGAGACGAGCAGAGTCTACAGCGTCCATTCACTCCAATAATAACCCGGTCACGGTGATAGATTACGCTAACCCTAACCCTAACCATAACCCTAACCCTAACCCTTTTTGGAGTGAATTGTTTCACTGTAGACTGCGGACGCTGTAGACTCTGCTATGCGAGCGGACGCTGTAGACTCTGCTCGTCTCTTACCAACGCGAACGGGTTTATGAGAACCCAGATCGTTTCACGCAGACGCGGGAGGGTACCTTTTGGGTACCTTGGTGGAAATCCGGTATAGACCCAGCTCCCAACCCAACTTTGAGAATAGATTAACGCCGATCATTTTTTTATCGCGCGATAAGAGTCTTGCGTTATCGCAGCGCATTAACGCCGATAACGGCCCACCACTAATATATATATATATACATACATACATACAGTATACGTATATCCCCTTGAAAAAGATGAGGTCGGGAGTAATTATCTCAAAGGTGCGCTTGTTTTATTTTTAAATGTTTTTATTATTTTGCGGACCCCTTGGCCATATGCTACAGACACCACTTTTTTAAAGTACCGATACACTACAAGTTATACTTTTACACTTATACTATTGATATTGCTGCTGCACTTTGGTATTATGGTATTACACCCTCTCTCTGAATCTGCAGCTGCGTAGTGACGTCCCAGTCTGTCTGTTTGGTGGAAGCTAACAGTGCCATTAAAAGTTATGAGCCAATAAAGAGCGTCGTTATTGAGTTTTCACTGTGTCCCCAGGACGCCTGGAGTGGAACCTGCTCCACACTTACAGTTGACTGGTTGCTAGGGGAACCAAATCTGTAGTCTTTGTTTATAAAGCTCTGCTTAGAGTAATGAAGTTATGTCTGGTGTCCAAAACAACCTCTCCCCTCCAGACACACAAACTGCTGCAATCACACTCAAAAAATGCCTTGCTTTGGAAGAACAGATGATTGTGTGTGTGTGTGTGTGAATGAGTAAGAGAGGGAAAATGAGGGAAAGAGACAGCTATGGTGTGCAGAGTCAGTGGTTGTACAACGCTGGCAATATGCGCAGCCATAGTTACCGTTGTTACTAGGGAGTCCATCCAGGGACCGACACAATGAAGTGTCCCTGTAAACCATGTGTTAATGTGCCTCAATGTTTATAGGTCTGTTTATAGTCTAGATTTCACAAATCCCTTTTATCCGAGAAACAAAGGTTCTTCATCAACAACACATTTCTAATTGTCTTGTTGCGTCATATCAACATGCCTGTGAAGTATGTCGTCTCCAAGCGCACGTGTGCTTGTTTTGAAGTTAAGTATGTGTGTGTGTGTTTGTGCGTGCGTCTGCAGGTGTGTGTGTGTGCGTGCGTGTGTATGTTTGAAGGTGCATGTGTCTGAAGGTGTGCGTGCGTGCCTGTGCGTGTTGTTCTGCTGTGTGCTATGTTGTATACCTCAAAGATCTCCTCGCGGGACACCTCAATGCGGCAGTGCCCGGCCTGAGGCTGCTGCTGGGACAGCTCCTGCCGCAGCACCTTGAGCTTTTGGACCAGGTCTCGTTTGTAGCGTGGCACCGTCAGGCACTCTGCCTCCTCGGGCAGCTGAGCCGGGGACAGGGCCTGTTGGGGGGGCCCGCCCGGGACCGCCTGCTCCTTCAGCTGGCCTGGACGACTGCGGGACAAGCAGACAGAGAGCGAGAGGGCGGGGGGGGGGGGGGGGGGGGGTGGTAGAGGTTCATTTTTTACAAAAATGATGGAAGCAAATTGTTGCATACAAACATTGCCTAAAAATAGGATGTGTGAAATAGCAGCCCCCCGCCCTCGAGAACAGGATGAGCCAGGAAGGTAAACCCTCTGGACGCCGGGGGGTTAGTGGTGGGAGGTCTGGGTGGGCTCTGTGATGACACACGCCTCTCCCCCTGCAAACACTTCATACTCAGAGATGCTGAGCCAGCAGTGGGCTCATTAAAAAAACAGCCTGTGTGTCCACCTTTAATGGGTTGTAACACAAAGCAGCCAGTCAGTGTCACTCACCCAGAGAGAAGAGAATAAGAAAGAGAGAAAGAGAAAGACAAAAGAGAGAGAAAAAAGAAAGTGAGGGAGGGAGCGGGGAGAAAGAAACGAAAGAGAAGGAGGGAGTTGGGGAGAAAGAGAGAGAAGAAAAAGGAAGGAGCATTTGTCCTGTGTGGCAGAACACAGCTGCCCACTCATTTCAGCATTGGGGTTTCCACAGTGGACAGGGCCTATCCCTGTATAATCATGCTCAGAGCTATTTATTTCCCCCGGCCGGCCAATCACGTCACGTCAGACACTGACCGACATCGCCGTTGAGTCGGGCTCAAAAAGAGAAAAAAACCACTATAGAAACACAGACCAATGAAGAAGAATTGGTCTGGCTCAGGCATAAGACACGTATCATTTACAACACTAGACTTGTTTTTTCTTTCTACTTCTGAAGACACCATGCAATTAAAAAAGCAAATATACAATTCAGCACGGTGTCATTTCTGGTTTCCAAGCAGGGTGACCTCTGCATATTTAGATACAAATATAGAAAATACAAGGCCAGACACAAAGACCATAGTGGTTTGGGTTGAGTTAAATCGGTTGGTCTTTAGGTCACCTCAACCTGTGTGTGTGTGTGTGTGTGTGTGTGTCTGTGTGTGTGTGTCAGGCCAAAGTGCAAGACTGAGCGGAAACAACTCGAACAATTTAGTGTGCATGCATGTTCTGTCACCGTGTGTGTTGTTGCCTGGGTGTGGATGTGTGAAGTTCAAGCGTTCATCTCCGAATGTAAAGTCATGTTGGACAGACATTGGCATTGCCAATGTCTGCTTCTTTAAAGAAGCCATGAGCATTATTGGACGACCATCCCTGCTTGCTATTATGAACCAGTCTGTCTCGTCAAGTCATGTCCCTTAATCCTTTAAAGTGGCCTCAGTTCAACCCCCACCTAGATCCTATCTTACCAACAAACTACAGACCTATCTCCAAGCAACCTCTTACAGCTACGGTTTAAGAAAAATGGGTCTGCAAGCAATTTCTGGGTCTGGTTGAACAAAATTACATATTTGATGAATACCATTGAGGCTTTTGCCAGAAACATAGCACTGAGACAGCTCTCCTCAGGGTCACGAATGATATTCTTATTCAGTTAGACCATGGTGAAATTGACAGTTTACCGTATTTTCCGCACTATAAGGCGCACTTAAAAGCCTTTCATTTTCTCAAAAAACGACAGTGCACCTTATAATCCGGAGCGCCTTATATATGGATTAATTCTGGTTGTTATGGCTACCGTAGTCAGGAGCGTCGCAGAGTAATACACATGCTTCACCATAATATTACAGTGTGTGTGTATAAAGACCCCAAAATGGCACCTGTTACGACGCGGACTTCAAACTGAATACGCTAACGTTTGATTTAGCGATATCAGACTGTGTTTTTTTTACGTGATACAACTGAACAAGGTTGGGAGTTATTGTGAATACGCTCATTAACATTTGAACAATGTTGAGAGTTATTGTGAACGTGTTTAATAAAGTTTGACTGACTGACTTATCTGACTGTTTTGTTTTGCTTAATGCGCCTTATAGTCCGGTGCGCTTTATATATGAAAAAAGTTCGAAAATAGACCATTCATTGACAGTGCGCCTTATAATCCAGTGCGCCCTAGTGCGGAAAATATGGTAGTTCTTTTACATTTGTCTGCGACCTTCGACACCATTGATCCATTTTTTGTTTTAGGGCACTTGATCCGTCAATTTGGCTGTGTGTTAGGGATGCCACGGTGAGGAAATGTTCACACCGGTTAATATACTTGTGCCAACACCAGTGTTACCGATTACACCAGACATTTTACAGAAAATGCCGCTCAATATCTGTGGAGCTTACTGTGATCTTTAACATTCGATCGTTAGGCCTACTTCCCCTTATTTGGAAAAAAACCAAACCAAGCTTAGAAAGTTGGTTCCTTATTATTTTTTAAAGAAAAACAACAATAAAATGGATGAGGGCTTGGTGCATATCCATTGGCGATTTTAGGGTTTTAAAACGGGGGTGCAATGGGGGTATGTAAAATAAATGGCAAAAGTCAACAGGCTTTTCAAAATGCACCACACAAATCAACAGAGAACAAAAACACAAATGGACCGGGCGAAGATCAAGTGCACAAAACCCCTTACCGAGAGAAACTCAAAAAGGCAGCAATGGAGCTACTTCAACAAAATAAAGGACATGAACGGGCCGTACCAACACAACGAGGGGTCGGGGGATCTAAATGAGCTGCCGCAATTGTTTGGGGTGTGAAAAAAGACGGTTATAGTCTACCTGGTGACACGGTGGTTTATTATGACGATCGATCGCAATTAACATTACGCGACCGGCACACCCCTAGCTGATATTGGAATTGTTAGAGTGTGCAGTAAAATTGCAGGCTCAAATCTAAATGACCGCTCCCAACAGCACAAAGTCAGAGTCACAAAGAAGGCAGAGTCAATCCTTTCTGACCCTAGTCAACCCTTTTTCAGTGAGTTCAGGTTGCTTCCATCTGGTCGCAGATATTATCTTCCAAGATGCAGGACCAACAGATTTAAAAACTAATTTGTCCCTGCTTCTATTGGCCTTTTAAATAACATGTAATTTTATATTTTCTGTGTAAATTGTTTGTGTGTTGATGATGATTGTATTACTGCTGGCTGTGCAACAAATTGCCTCTCAGGGATAATAAAGATTACCTTACCTTATGATACGCAGAAAATAACTAAATGGGTTTTATTTAAAAAAAAATTTTTAAAACAATGGTGTGGGCGGTGGTCAAGTGATGTAATCAGTGTATGCCTGAACACCGTATAACACCAGTAACACCGACTGGCGCAGCAAGACTACTGTGTGTTTTATCATTGCCACGCTGATGATACACAGCTCTATATATCCCAGGCCCGGTGACCTCTCAAATTGAAGTACTCTGATTAGTAACTAGATGGCCCAAAATGTTCTTCAATTAAATAACAGCAAAACTGAAGTTATGGTTTTGGCCGCAGAGCAGGCCTCTTACTAACATTCTTTAACACCTCGGTCCAATTTAGGATTCAATTCAAGATCCTTCTCCTCATGTATCTTCCTCAGTGGTCTTGCTTCAGAGTATATTGGTGAACTACTAATGCCCCATACCTCTGCTAGGACCCTCAGGTTCTCTGAGCAAGTCCTGCTTGTTGTACCTTGGTCACGACTGAAAACACGAGGGGACAGTTTTTGCTGTCCTAGGTCCCAGTCTCCCCCTGGCTTGGGTGTTTTAAGTCACAGTCACAAGTGTTTTTATGCTTGAGTCATCATGTACTTTATCTTGATTTGTGACGCCTTTAATTGTTTTTGTTGTAATGTTGTTAAATGTCATCTCATGTTCTTTGAACCTTTATCCTTTTGTAAAGCACTTTGTAACCTAGGTTTTGAAAGGTGCTATATAAATAAAATTGTACTTGCTTACTTCTACGCCTCTGTGTCCATATAATGGTCCGTCTCAGAAACCCTCTAGTCTGCTAGTTCTGCTCAGTGGGGTATAGGACTTGAGTAAGTGTACTTCGTACTGTACTTAAAGGTACAATGTGTAAAATTGAGTGGCATCTAGCGGTGAGGTTGCAGATTACAGCAAACTGAATACCCCCCGCCCCCTAACCTCTCCCTCCCCCAACGACGTAGGAGAAGCTACGGTGACCTGTACTGGCCTGTAAAATGTATTGACCGCAGGGGAAGTCTGCCCACCCAGGCCAGCTACTAAACGTTGGTGAACAAACCAAAACAAATTTTAGTCAACAACAAGAGAAGCAGACAGCTGTACCAGCACAGACGCTAAGCAATGTACCGTACTGCTGTGAACGGCACCAGCAGCAAAACGTATTTTAGCCGTCTAAAAAAAGGCCCACCTACAAAAAAAAAAATCAATATCAGTTTAAGTTTAAGTGTACCCTATATAATAGAATATAGCTTTTCTTTTGGTGGGTGACATTCACTAGAAGACTTATTTTATGGTTGTTCTTTGCTTAAACTCGAGTATGTTTCAATACCTTTACTAGCACCGTATTTGCGACTCATTTTTTGTTCGTATTTTTCAGCTTCCGTACAGCCAAGAGAAATTAATGCAAGTGAATGAGGAAGTGGCACTAATTCTTCAGGCCTTAAATTAGAAATGTAAAGTAAACTTGCAGGGTGACATTTTATTGTGAAAAAATACTCTGTGGACATTAGGGCTGACACCTTCTGGTCGGTTGGTCGATTGGTTGGATGATATGCTCTTCCGACCAATGAGAATTTGGTCGGACAATCACCGGTGTTACTGTCATAAGGAGAAAACACTTCTTAATCCATTATTTTCAGGGGCGGGACAGACATATGCAGACCAGATCCTGCCCAATCGTGCGGAAAACGTCTCACGGGACAAAAGAGCTCCCAACTGTGGACTAGCAATGCTTTTATGGTACACCCACTCAAGGGACAAGGACACCGAGACGCAGATAGAAGCGCACTGCTGTTGAAAAAAGACATTTCATCCAGATTAGTCTTGTTCTCAAGACTGGACATTGGACAATGTTTCCCACTATTAGATTGCTGATAATGATAAGCTATTTAACATATTTTCCTAATGTCAAGGACATCGTGTGATACTCGGGGGAAATGTCTGAAACATTGTAGGCCTAAAGAAAGTTAAGACATAAGTAGTAAATATAGTCTGGCGGATCATGGTTTCTTTACTGTGAAACAAACTGAATTGATTGACATTTCTATGATGCGCCTCCGGAGCAACTAGAACAGCTGAGGGCCGTCGTGTGTGTGCAGCAGAGCTCAATCCTTCAGCTGGAGGCCGAACACGAGCTCATTCATATATCCATGGTTATTATTCTATATCTAATTAAAACAGGTATTTAAATTAAGTCACTAAAAGACAACTGCCCACGAACGGCAGCGCACCTGACATGATTATTAGAATAATGATTAGATGTTTTGGGAAACTACACGTTGTTTAATGTTGGTAAATTAGGCCTATTTAAAGCATGGTTTAATTCTTATATGCATACTTCTATCAATAGGCTAGTGTTCTCTCATGTATGTGAACAGGCAGGGTGTACACACACAAATGCTACTTTTTTTTAGAAGAGCTCAAACAGAAGAAGACCAAAAACGTTAAAAATAGATGAACATTTCATCACATCAGTGCACACGTGGACAAAAAACCCCCCCAAAAAAACACCGTAGCTATATTCTGCGGTAGTTGGGGGACAAAAAATGCTGACGCCTTGCAAGCTTTCAACCTTTGCTGCCCGTAAAAACTCCCTCCAGCTAACAGCGATGTCATCTGTGACATACATCTGGCAGTAGGGACAGGGAAGTAAAGTGTATGTGAGAGAGTGAGCGGTAGACCACAGCAATGTGGTCTCTTTCTGTCTGACTGTCTGGCAGCACACTGCCTCTTCATCTGTCTGCCGTACCACAGCGCGGCGAACTGAACAGACTCATCCTCACCTAGGATAGCTAAAGACGGTCGTACCGAGCACTGCAGTGGGTAACTACGGCTGCTTTATCAATGTGCTAACTGCTAACAGAAGTTGACTATAAATGGAGATTAGTTAACTACAAACATACATTGGTTAGCCATGGTAATACCAGCAAAGGAACAGCGTCAGATGACTATGTAACAATACCAGTTATCAAGGTAACAACGTTGGATTGGCTGTGTAACGATAACAGTTAGCAAGATTACAGCATCAGATGGCTACTTAACAATACCGGTTAGCTTGGTAATACCAACAGATGGTTAAGTTATGATAACTATTAGCTAGGTAACAGCATAAGATAGCTATGTACGGTGGCCCTGAAGTGCAAATCACAACAGCAAATCAGAAAACAACAAAACAGAAAACACAACGGCAAATCAGAAAACAACAAAACAGAAAACAACGGCAAATCAGAAACTATAACGACATTAACCAAACCGGAAAAGGTAGGTACCCTCGGGCGACATGAGTCGTCGCTGATTGGACTGGTGGTCCATCCTTTGAGCCGGATGGACATGGTTTAAATGTTTTCAAAATATGAGCGCCGCTAGTGACAACGTACGTACGCGCTGCTATTAAAGAATATTTTGATGCAGGACATGGATATGACGTTATACTGGATATGCTGTCATCGCGGTGTGTTCGTTTGTTTCTGTTTGTCTGGTGGCAGGGCTCTCAAGTTTTGAAGACAGGCAAGAGTGACATTCCCCCCCGCCCCCCGGGTCCCGGCCCGTCGCCCGTCGATAGGAGAGAGATTATGACTGGTGTTTTTGATTGTATGTGTGGGTTGCCTTTTTGGACTCCTTTATCATTTTTGGTGTAGGCTCCCATTTAAAACAGTTTGGCTCTAGCCCAGCCATTTTAAAGGGACACTGTGTAATTTTTTCCCCCATCTAGTGGTCAAATTGTATTTTGCATTCAAACGAATTTATGCTCTAGTCTTCAAATGTTCGTTGCAACCTGTTGGAACTACGGCAAGCGGTATTAGTCAAGATTCAAGAAGCTATGACAACATGTCTTCAAACACTACTTCATCAAGTTTTGTTTCGGATGATGAGGTACGTTCAGTGCTCGAAGTGGAAAAAAATAAGTGCCGGTACGGTACTCCCTTATTAAGCAACGGGGGGGGGTGCGCGTTATTAACCCACCCCGGACCTACGACCGACGGGGGGGGGGGGGGGTTACTCTGCTGAAGTGATGCTCGGAGCTCCTGGTTTCCTCTCTGGGTTTCTTCGAAACTTTCGTAAGCTGGTTGTAGGCCATAAGGTGAACCCCGTTATCGTTTCATCCCGCTCCACAGGCGTGGAACTACACACTCTTTAGTTCATAAAAAATAACGAGTCTTGCTAATCAACCAAGAAAAAGTTCTCAGCTAAAATTCCAGTCAATTCTTCTAACCACTTTGTTTTTTGTTGAACTAGTCCCTTCATGGCGTAATAATATCTTGGTCAAAAGTGGTGCCACGGTTCGTCACGTGATCGTTCTACACCAATTGGGTGGCTGCATTTTGTCAACAAACAAACTTGTAGCAGAATCACGCGAACAAGCTTTTCTCATTGGTTGTTGCATTACATCTTACCCAGATACACTACAATGCTATTTTCTGATTGGCTATTGTGTAGCCCCTTCTCTCGGCTGGTAAGTGGCGGGCTGCGATTTAGAAAGCCAGGGGAGACGCGCCTGTTCCATGGTGAGAGCTAGAGAAATCATGCTGGGTGCTGCGGCAGCGGCATACAAGTTATTTTTCAGCATGAGAAATGCCATGTGTGGCGGGAGGGCGTGACAAAAGACCGAAATGAGTGACTGTCACGCTCAATGCATGACACTTGAGAGCCCTGTGGTGGTGTTGTCCTTTCGATTCAAAAGGACGGACCACCAGTCCAATCAGCGACAATTCATGTCGGGTACCTACCTTTTCCGGTTTGGTTAATGTCGTTGTCGTTTCTGTTTTGTTGTTGTGTTTTCTGATTTGCCATTGTGTTTTTAGATTTGCCGTTGTGTTTTTAGATTTGCCGTTGTGTTTTTAGATTTGCCGTTGTGTTTTTAGATTTGCCGTTGTGTTTTTAGATTTGTTGTGTTTTCTGATTTGCCGTTGTGTTTTCTGATTTGACTTTGTGATTTGCACTGCAGGGCCACCGTAGCTATGTAATATTGGTTAGCTAACCAACATCAATCATCTATGTAAAGAAATTGGTTAGCATCATCAGTTACCTATGTTATGACATCAATTTGCAACATATGCAAAGACAATATTCTACAAAACATTAATTATCTAGGTAATGGCATATATTAGTGCCATTACAACGTCAATTTGCATTAATCAATTACACAAACTAATCATTGAATCAAAATATGCTTACAACGTAAACCAGCCCCATTTAGTCCTGACTCTGAACAGTCACCGAAGGCCACAATTAAGTAATCAGTACACACACACACACACACACACACACACACACACACACACACACACACACACACACACACACACACACACACACACACACACACACACACACACACACACACACACACACACACACACACACACACACGGTGCTGGGTGAGAATATGTCTTGGCTTTGATAACAGACAGATGTCCTGACTAAAAGCCAGTAGAGAGGCTGATAACTTTAACAGCTTTGAATCGGGAGTGGAAAGCATTTTTCTTTTCTTTCTTTCAATGTACTTGTACTGCTTAAGTTATTATAAAGTCGCTGTTTCGCTTCAGTTTAAAAAAGACCTTTTATCTTCAACCTGGGATTAGTACTCCTCTTCTGTGCACACCTACTTGTATGCTATAAATGCTGTTGGTACCCTAGTTTAGTCTAGCCATCCTGCTAGCTCTGGCGGCTAACAGAGGCTAGTCAGACACATACATACGCTATCTGACTAAATGACCAGATGGTGATTTTCTTCTTTTTTTTTTACATGACCATCTTTCCAGCCGCCGTCATAAAAAAAGGCTATTGCAAATATTCTAAATCTCCCTCACGGCAATCCATCGCCAGCCCGTTTGTCTTACTCCTTAGACTTGGGCCATTCTCTCAATGTGACAGGCGAGGTGACTAAAGGGTCCAAACTCTAGCCACCAGTCTGTTAGCATACATTCTTTCCAAAATGACTCCAGACACATGATGCACAAAGCTACGTCATACAACACCCGGTACGAAACACACATCCTCTCACAAAGCCACCAGAACGACACTAAGTTCTCAGTGGTCTTCAAACTGTGGGTCACGACCCGTAAGCGGGTTACAGCAGGGGGAACCAAGTGGGTCGCAAGATGGCCACAAGAAACAGTTTATTTAAAAAATATACATGTATGTCTACATGCCTTGTCTGTTTCATTTGATCATTTGTCTGTTTTTAGACTGAAAAGAGGAATAGTGAGTCTTTAAAAACAATAGGCATGGAGAAATGTTATTTATCTTGCTTATTTGGTGGATCCTAGGGAAAAAAGTTTGGAACCCTAAGCTAACAATGTGTGTATATTTTTGTGTTGTATTTGTATGCTTTGTGTCCATGTGTATGTGTGCAGCTGGTTTTGAGTGAGTGTGTGTCAGAGTTAGTTAACCTCAAAAGTATGCTGATCACATACGTACACACTGGTGTATGTGAGTTAGTGTGCGAATGGCTGTGTGCCTGCAAGAGTGTGCATGCATCTGCTTATCCATGATTTGCCTGAGTGCATGTTAGAGTGTGTATGCGTGTGCGTGTGTGTGTGTGTGCATGCATGTGTGTGTGTGTAGTAACCTGAGGTTTGTGTTCTGGCTTTCCGTTGCCACACGGGAACCATTTGGAGTGGGGCTGCTGGAGAAAGAGACAGAGAGAGCGCGAAAGAGAGAGAGAAAGAGATTGAAGGAGAAGGATTTTCAAAACAAAGAGAGAAACAATAATAGGTCAACAAAGACAGAATCTGAAACCCCAGTGATCACTGAGCACACTCGCTGGCTGCTCCTATAGACAAGTTAAAGGACCTAGGTGCAATGCTAACAACTACAATGCACACACAGTGAACATAGCTACAGCATGGTTTAAGTGCAGTTAGCGGACAAGCTACAGCTACAGCTAAACAGGGCTTAATGATGAGGGAGGAGTGTGTCCACTCCCGGGATGCAGGGGTGTGGCCAGGAGCCAGGTGTGAAATAAAATGAAATCGAAGGGGAACAAGCGGCTTTAGCAGCGATACAACATGAACAGAATGAGGTTTGGATGTCAACGCTAGCCAGGGAGGATGGGAGTGAACCGGCTTGGGTTCCAACATGGATCAGGGCCACTGAAGTCCACAAGAGAGAAAAGAAATGTTGAGGCGCTTTTTCTTTTGACTGCGAGCAGCCCAAGATGCTAGTACTACAGCGCAATGGAAGACTATGAAATTAGAAGGTGGCCGTGACCCCATGGCTGTTAATGGAGACTTGGTAACTACTAAGGACATTCATGGACATGGCCACTTTGTCTCAATAAATATGCGTCTACAGTTACATTAGCATTTACAACACTTTTGTCCAAAGCGACTTACAATAAATTTGTCTCCATTTGTCAGTAAAAAATACAAAAAATACTATTTATAAGTATTTTCCTGCAAAGCATTATACAACAGTTTCACTTGACGTGCTTCAAGTATTATTTAACAAGACCACACGTTGCCTTATTCATAGCAGGACCAGCAAAAAGTCTTGTGGATGCCTTGCATTTTATAGTGGGGCAGCCAGCAGAGTTGGCAGCCATATCAATCCCCCCCCGCCCCCCCCCAGTCCTGTGGGCTTTCTTCCATCGCGGTTATCATCCTGAAGCATGCTCTTAATTCCACCCCTCCCTGCCCCATCTGGTGACTCACTTGAGGACTAGATGCAGGTTGGCGGAGAGGCGCGGGTCAGTGAACTGCGTGGTTCGGTTGTTGTGGTCCACAAAGTAGACCCGGCCTGTGGCGGTGTTCCGGATCTCCCAGCCAGGGGGCAGTGGACCCAGTTCCTCACAGTTGACATTACTCAGGTCCCTGAAACAAATTCAATGAGACTTTCTAAATATACTATACATTATAGCACACACATACAGATGGATATTAGAGCCCGACCGATATGGGATTTTTAAGGCCGATACCGATACAAATATTTGATGATTTAAAAAGCCGATATTCCGATATATCGGCCGATATATATATTTTAAAAAGAAATTCCAGACACACGTAACAAAACATAAACAGATTTCCCTAACATTAGTTATATGGAGTTATTTATGAGTCCTGGCTAAAATAATAGGATAATGCAGTGAACACACTTCACTGATGGGTCACACCGCGAGCGACATGAGCAGCAGGGGGCGCTGTGGCCGCTGGCTGCTGGCTGCCGTCGTCAGGGGGGCGGGGCTTCAAGCAGCACTGCAGACATCAAGTTCGGTTGCGCCCATTGCAATATCAAGTTTATAGTAGAGCTATTCGGCAGGCCGGCGCGACAAGCATGTTCAAATAACAATTTACACGTTTCTCCTGTTTATTATTTAGTAATCAAAATAACAGAAATGGAGATAAAGCATTATAAAGTGCAAAACACACTGCCGCCGCAGCGCAGCTATGACATAAGTGCCGCCCGTAGCACCCATAGGAATATAGTCGTCTCCAGAGCAGAAGGAAAACTAAAGAAAAGAAAAAAGCGCCTTTTCGGCGGCACTTGATGCGCAGCGACGCTGTGAAATAGGACAGTGGCGTGAAGTGTAGCGGGTTGCTGCTTCGCGCCGACGCCGCTCATTTGCATAAAGTTAAACTAATTTCAACTCTCCGCGACGCGCTGGACGCCGGCGTCGCGCTGCTCGCTGCCGCCGCGCCGCCGGCCGCTCCTCGCCGGCAGCGCTCATTGAAAATGAAGGACTGCCGGCCGCTTTTGCTGCTCATGTCGCTCGCGGTCGTGGGTAACTCGTTCGCTCTGCCCGACTCCGGCTGGATCAGCTGGTTGTAGGGTTTGTGGCGTTATAACTGGTTGAAGGGGGTTTCGTCCGTTTTTTTAAATATTCATTTATCGGCCATTATAAATGCCGATACCGATAGTTTGGAAAATGCCTAATATCGGCCGATAATATCGGCCCGCCGATATATCGGTCGGGCTCTAATGGATATAGATGCTGCAGTCATGCTGCAGACTAGGAACATTACATTTGACTGTTTGTATACTGCACAAACCTGTAGAAGGCGGAAAAAAGTGTGGACAAACAGCTCGCTGAATAAAATGTGTCAATCCTTGACAGATGACCATTACGATGAAATTTAAACTCCGAATTCAAGATGAAAAACTTTTATGAACTCATTGATAAACCACCAGCCACTGCATTTACTATTCATTACATGGATGAATGATTAATCGACACAAAACCTACCTCAGATATCGCTAGGATGATTATGATTTTAAAAAGACCCCTGAAACAAGAGTCTAGGGCTGCAATGATTAGTCGATTAATTGATTATTCGACAGAAAATTATTTAAATTTGTATAATCAATTCATCATTTAGCTAATTTATCAAATATTTGCTGCTTGATACTTCATAAATTCAAATTTAAGACATAATTTTGGACTCTAATTTGAGATGGCATTTGCTATTATATATGACATTTTCTAGACTAAATGATTCATAGAAAAAATGATCGTTAGATTAATTGACTATATAATTGTTAGTTGCAGCCCTACAAGAGTCACAAATGTTTAAAAGAGTGATGATGAATGCAAAACCATTTAAACGGGAGATACGGATGACTGTGAGTCATAGGAGATGCAGCCAAAGTGGATTAGCCTGTCACCACTTGAATTACACTGGATGAGAGCGAGACGATGACAGGTGCCATCCGTAAAGTGGAGGGCCATTAAATACCATGGCTTTAGTCATCAGAACCCACCAACACCCCCTGACTAACACAGCAAGCAGGGTATTAACAGGTGGGGGAGGGGGGGGGGGGGTTGACTCTCAACCGGAAGGTCCCTGGTTTGAGTCCCACGTGATAGGAACCTTCACAAGTAGAATTGTCACACACTCAACCCTTAGCAGTGGGGGGGGGGGGTTAAAGCTCTACGGTTCCCACAATTATGTAGCTTTATTACGGCCAGATTATTACAGTGGGGTTTCATTGTAGTGAATGCATAGAGGCTATGAACAGCTTTTCAAAAACCAGCTGGCCGGCAAGAAACTAAACAGTGTTCCCAGATAACCGGAAGGGCCAGTCAGAGTGAAGTTATAATTTACGAGCCAGCATCAAAAGCTGCTTTCTTATGATTGTACTACATGTATGCATGTATGTATGTATGTATGTAACAGCAACTCTGGTTTGGCACCTTCTCCCTCACTGATATGGGAGTACATGTTGAGGCCTGTGCTGTGGTCTTAATACATCTCTTGTCATTATGCATCATTGAGATGTGATTGCTTCTTTGTTGTATGTTCCCCTCTAGAGCCTCTGGCAGTCCTCTGACCCCCCTGCTCACTATCAGCAAAGACTAGTGGTGTGTCTCAACTCACATACTCATGTTAGTACACTTCCATGAAGTACACTGTGTACGCTATGTACTTACTTGCGTAGTGCGTGAACTTCAACAGGGTAGTGTTGTCTCAAATCGAACACGGCTGTTGTGCACTTACGGGAAATGATGATTGCGACAGCTTTTTCTTCTTTTTAATGGCAAATTGCAATCGGGCAGAACATTACCGCCAACATTTGACCACCAAAATATCTGCCAGCTTATCTGCCACTGCAAGTATCTGCATTTTGCCATACTTGTCAGCGTGAATGCACTTATGCACTCAAAGTAGCAAGTGTAAGTATGGAAGTACGTGAATTGAGAAACAGCATAGGAGGCGTAGAAAATAGTGTGGAGATGGAGATATCTAAGGACTCACACCTCAGACATCAAACCTGCCGGTGGGCTGAGGTTTGGCAGAATGGGAGAAAAGAAATGGGGCAAAGATGGATGCACCAAGCAGTCTGTTTGGGAGTCTCAAGCGGAAGAGTCTAACATGTAGTTCAACCATTATCTCATATCTTTCATGTCTAATCTCTTTTCAGAGGCATTTGTTCCCTCTACAACGTAATTCAGACACTGCTCAAATTGTGGGTCTCCACAAGTCAACTTTGGTGTACACACTCCAACTTTCCGCAAGACTAAACCAGAGTGCATCACTGCAGTCTGCTGAAAAAACCTCAGCTAGATAGCCACAAGCTATCTGCTCATTACTACTCACAATAATAAGACAAACAGATGCAGCTGGAAAAGGAAATAGTTTGACACTGTTGTTGTAGAGAATATATGGTTACAAAATCCAAATAATTGTGTTGCATTCTATTCTATACTGCCATGCATGTGTGCCCATGTAGGTGTGAGTGAGTTAACTTGGACCTCTGGAGTTGTGCAAGTGTACGTGTGTATGTACATCAGGGGTGGAACGGTTCGGTTCACGGTTTTGTGGTCACGGTTTTCGGTTCGGTATATGTTGATTGTTAGGAAAATCAATTATGTCTTGTATAGTCAGGTTAAAACTGAAAGAATGAAGCAGTCTGACATTTGATACATCATTGTGACAGTCTTAGGTTAAACGTAGGTAAGATTCTGGCACTGCAAGAGGGGAGACATTGCTAGTTCCAACATGTGCTTCATTTATTTGGCAAATTTATTTAACAAAGAAGCATAGGCTCTATCAACACTAGACTTAGGTCGTGGCTCCAGTGCTTTAATCACAGAACGAAATCCCGCACCCTCCACTATGGAATAAGGCTGCATATCTTTGGCGATGAAATATCCCACTCCTTTAGTTCCGCCCTATCTGACTCGTCACCGTATGGCTGTCTAAAAGCTGCGGGGAGTAGAAGTTGTCCTGTCGACTCTCCATCTCCTCCTTGTGCTGGGATGATGTCTCAGCAGGTGAGCCGACATGTTGATCGTGTTGTTGTTAGCGTAAACAACACGTGTTGCACAATGCTTTCTTACCGCCGTCATTGTATGTCACTCTAAATGCTAGGGCCGCCCCCTAATAGTCGACCAACCCTTAGTCCAGCGGTTCCCAAACTTTTTTTCCTGCGCACCCCCTTCTACATCCCAACCGGGTTGGCGCACCCCCAATCCCCACTTAAAAAAAAAAAAAAAAAAAAACGCAACAAAGCTTTGTTTTATTGCCATATAAAGACTCATGTTTAATCATGCGCAAATAACCACAACACGCATGACAATAACATCAACAAAGTTTCAATATAATGCAACAGAGCTACGCACAAGCTTCCACTTTTAAGAGGATGAGTGACAGACACGGCTCAGTGACAGAAAGTAGGCCTACGGTTATTTTCAGCCGCGTAAAAGAAAAATTGCATTAATAGGCCTATTAAATGACCGTGGACCTATAGCATCATTATAACACAACGGTTATGGAAAATAGAACGACAGTACATTGAATTAAATTGCAATGAAGTTACAAACGATCCGCAACATTAAGAGAATAGGCTCCGAAACAGATAAACAGGGGGCCGGGATCCCACCTCGGCCGGCGCGCGCCAGCCCTCACTTTCATTGCGCCTCGGGGTTTCGTAGGACCCTCTGACTCGCACGTGCGTTAGACTCCTTGGTCCGTGTTTCAAGACGGGTCGGGTGGGTAGCCGACATCGCCGCCGCCCCCTTGCGCCAGTTGTACGTGAGCCGGATCCCCGCCCTGAACAACGCGACGCGGTTGGGACGCACTGAGGACAGTCCGTCCCGGTCGACAGTCACGCCGGGGGCGAGAGGGCCCCGTCCCCGACCCCCGTGAGGGGGGAGAGGAAGGCGCAGTGAGAGCCCCGGGAAGCGGCGAGGTCGGAGCGGGGGGGCGCTGTAAAGCCAGAGGCCGAAGCCGCCGGCCACCTTCGCCCCCGAACCCTTCCAAGCCGACCCAGAGGCGGTCGCGGCGCCGCGGAGGAGAAGAAGAAGAAGAAGACAGCAGCTGTCTTCTTCTTCTTCTTCTCCCCTACGTTTCTATCAAAAACTAAGAAATTATAGTTTTTTTATTTAAAATAAAAGGGATTACAAAGGAAATGTTTACTGTTCATGTTTTTTTATTGTATGGAAAAATCCCACTTAAAAAACTGCACTGTAATTGTGTAATATTACATCAGACCGCCATTACATTTTTCCTCTCGCGCACCCCCTGGTGGCAGCTCGCGCACCCCTGGGGTTGCGCGCACCACACTTCGGGAATCCCTGCGCTAAACCCGGCTACACTGCTTCGCTTCTTCTTCTTGTTTACTACTGGTGGTTGGCTTTAGGCGCAGTACCGCCACCTTCTGTTCTGGAGTGGACATGCTTCGGCTATGAGAAAAAGGAGCAGCGCATGAACCGAACGCAACACACGCGAATCGAACCGGGACAGTCGAACTGAACGGTTCGGACGGTTTTCATACCGCTCCATCCCTAATGTACATGTACATATTTTTTGTATTTGGCAGGCAGCCTCCATCAATGGGACAATATATAATTATGAGTTGCACTGTGTGTGTGCGTGCGTGCGTGTTACCTGGGGACTCTGGGGTCGTGCCATGTGCTGACTCCAGTCTGGGTGTGCAGGAAGTAGACCTGTCCCTGCAAAGTTGTTCGTTGCTCTGCAGAGGAACAAGAAAAGACCATCAGAGAGACAGTAAACAGAGCGTAACGCACACCTTTAGGACCAAGGAAAGCCATTGGTAGCCTTTATAACTTCTATTCTACACATTATTTAGCTCACAATTGTTGACTTTGAAGCCACTAAATGGTCAGGGATGGAGGGAGTGTATTAAATGATAATGTTCAAGGTTGGAAATGTGTTATACCCGCTTCGAGTTGGTGGCAATCAGAAACCTCCTACTTGAGCATCGAGGCCTTAGACATCAACAGTGAAAATTGTCTCTTCAACATTGTTACTCATGTTATATAATTCCTCCACCAATACCACACACTTATTCAACAATGCATGCAAAATAAAAGGGAAAATAAATAGTCTGATAAGTGGCTCAAAGGCACGCAGTAAAAACACTGGTTCTTCTTTTCAGTTTTACCCAACAGGCTTGACACTGCGTGAGACGACACACACAATCCCTCTCTTTCCTTTATTGATCCGGTCTCTCCATTTCTGTCTTCTTGCTTTACTTTGGGCTTACTCTTTTCACTTCTCCCCCTCTTCCCCCCTCCCTCTCTCGTCACCACACCCAGGAGGTCAGAGAGTTCAGCTGGCAGGGGAGAGCGAGAGAGAGAACAAGACAAGAGAGCAGAAGCACATGACGCTGGGCCACCACCAGTGACTCATGCTCTGACCTCTGCCAGCCGCCCAGCGGACACGGCGGCTGGGAGGGCAGTGGTCCAGGCGGGGCAGCAGCACCGTCCTTCCCTCCCTCATTTACGGACACTGGGAGCATTGTGGACGGGGGAAACACTGGGGCCGACTGTGAGGCTCCACACAAAGAAGATCCCTTCTCTTCCTCCGGGGGTAAAACAACTACAACATGACTAATGGGCCTTTAAATAACACAGGGTGGCGACATTTGCCCCCGTCAATGTTTTTTAAGCCAATAACCGGTCTGTGTGCGTGTGTCTCACCATATCCCTCGGGCAGGTCCGGCGGGGTGTGCAGGTGGGTTCTGCTCATGTAGTTGCGGTGCCGCTGGGAGCGTACACGTCTCTCCGGGGCGCGCTGTTCCCCTGGAGGCCCACCGGCCACGGCCCCGTTGACGGGGGTCACCACGGGCGTGTTCTCGTCCACAACGCAGCTCAGGGGACGTCCCGATGGACTGGAGTACTCCGACGCTGGCCTGGGAAGGCAGAGAGCATGTTATGTTACTGACTACTGTGTGTAGATGTGTACACACAGCTGATCTTTTAAATACTGACTGTAGTGGTGTGTGTGTACGTGTCAATTGCGGCGGCAATAACAATAGATTTGTGATAAGAGAAGCACAGACAGGCTGGCTTTCTGACAAATTGTGTGTGTGTGTGTGTGTTTTTGTCTGATCACTGACGCCATGTTTATCTAAAACTGTTCCCCGACTTCTGCTTTATACATAGCTTAGCATTGAAGTGCTAAGCTATGAAATGCATATTAAAAAGACATATTGGAGGTAAATGGATGATGTTTGTATTAGCTTTAAACATTTTAGGTCCCTATGGATTTTCCCCCTTAAGTGTGGCATGGTGAGGAAACTGCCACCCAAACTTCAGTGGTCTATTGTCAGCAATAAGGAAAACATAGCAGAATGATGGCCCTCTGCCTGTAAAATGATCCTGGAATAAATAGTTAGACCACTGTTAAAATCTCTCACATCAACACATTTTGCAATTCCTACATAATGTTTTTATAGCTTATCTTGTGTAAAACAATACATCAGAAAAAGATCACAGCCGTTCATACTCAAAAATTTCCAAATAAAGTGTACAGCATATAGTGCACTTAAGATTTTGTCGTCTTGCTGCCATCCCACTGTTTCGAAAACATTCATTTAATTAATTTATTAACAATGAAATAATTCATATTTGCAGTCTTCAATTGGCTCCGTCGTCCTTCTAACCTTACTGCATTCATACCTAAAGTGGCCCCCCGCACCCATCCTTTTCCAGGCCCCTGTCTTACTAACGTGCTGGGACCCGCGGAGGCGGTGGCGCAGGGGGGAGGTGGGGGGGGCTGTTTGCATTCCCCCTTGTGGCTCCAGTGTTTTCAGCCAAGTAGGAAGGCGACAGTTGTTCAGTGATAAACGCCAAGCAAAACCTGGCTGCCCGGCTTACTTAAGTGGCTTGGGAAACGTGCGTGCAGGCAAGTGTATGTGTGTGTGTATGAGCGTGCACGTTGACTGTGTTGGGAAGCAGGGCTCAGGAAATTGATAGGAAGGGGCTCATTACTAAGAGACTGTTATTGTTTTGTTGTCCGTAAAAAATCAGCTTGGAGTGGACGTCCTTTTTTGGAAAAGGAAGCTGAGGGGGAAAATGCAACAACCTAAATTGGACCTCCATCTCTTGTTGTTTGTTATTTTTAAAATGTCAGAAAGCTATGGCTTCTCTTCATGTTATTGTTTCAGTAAAGCCTGGCGTTGGTATATCCCCCTACGCCTGTCTGGGTCTAAGCTGCTGATACCATACTGTGGGCCTGTGTGGCTTCCATACCTGGTGGGTCGGTCCCATTGGGTGGTGCGGGTGATGTGGTTCAGATACTGGATTCTCCCGGAGGCCGTCCTCCTCTCTTCCCATCTAGTTCCAAGGATACAGTGAAAAGTATAAATACATGTTTTATATTATTATAATGTAATATTGTAAACACTTGCATTACAATTAATTGATTATAATAGCATACTGTTTGTTTTCTAATCCTGCTCTCGGCAGGTTTATGCAAATGCCACGCAGGGGACATAAGCAAACTATAGCAGGGGACATTATGGAGACTACAAAGCAGGGGACATAAGGGGACTATATAGCAGAGGACATACAGGGACTATAGCAGGAGACATAAGGGGACTATAGCAGGAGACATAAGGGGACTATAGCAGGGGACATATGAGGACTGTAGCAGGGGACATATGAGCGTAGCAGGGGACATATGAGGACTATAGCAGGGGACATATGAGGACTATAGCAGGGGACATAAGGGGACTATAGCAGGGGACATACAGGGATTATAGCAGGAGACAAAAGGGGACTATAGCAGGGGACAAGGATATAGTGAAGTGAACAAAGGGAGAACATGGAAACTGCACAAAATATAAATGTTCACTTTCTAAACTAAATTTACAGCTAAAAGAACAAAATAAATACAGATTCATCTCAACGTGGTATAAACATTGGAGCCAATGCTTAAACATTAAGATTAAGTGGCTAGTTTCCTAGTGCACTGAGGGGCTTCGCTATTGGTGTACTTAAAATTATCATAAAACAAAAACGATGGTTGGTTTGTACATTGTGCAAAGTTTCTATGAAAGCTGCGGGAGCATGCAAGGAAAAGGTAGGTAGAGCTTGATATATTTTACATTTAAAATAAATAGGAAATAAATCAGGACTAAGCGGCTAGTTTTCCAGCACACTGAGGGGCTTGGCTATTGCATACATGTGATATAGTAGACACGAAAAACGGTCTAAAGAAAGAAATATCTCACACATGCACTAGCAAAGTAACCGAAACACTTAAGTGAGTAGGTCTTCATGCTCCCATACAGCTATATTTGTAGGGACAGCTCTACCTCTGGCCGAGCAGGCATGTCATTGCAATTGCGGTTTCTGGTTCGTTCAGTTGTGTGTTAGGAATTGACATCACTTTCACAAACAATGGATAGCACCTGGAACTAATTAGAAACGGCAGCTGAATGAGCCTCGTTTGTCCCACTGGCCCCTGGAGTTTGGTGATAGTGTTTATGTAAGGAATTAACCACAGTGTTTCCCCTACATGCAGCCACTGCTGGATTACTAGCGCCACTGCAATCAGCAATGCATTTTTTTTATTTTTATAAATAAATGGGTTTTTTGCATTATATTTTTGGCTGGACCAGCAGGCCAGCCCTATATCATCGACGCACTGTGAGTGACTGACTGACTGATTTTGTTGCACCATTGGTCGGAGTGAGTGACGCCATGATTGTTGTTGTTGTTTCCCCATTGGGCGACGATAGGTGACTGACAGGAGCTCTCTCATAGGCCAACAGCTAAATGTTACACAAAACTGTTTCTGAATCTGCATAAAGTGGAAGAGAACTCAACTTCATGCAAATGAGGAGCACGCCAACAACGCCCAATCTCTCGAAACTCAACGCCACACGGAAATGACGGATCCTGTGGACACGTACCTTTACGTCCTAGCATTTGCAAGCGCTCTGTTTATTGACTGCCATTCATTCTGAATTTATCGAGCACTACATACTAGGTTTTGACCTAGCCTTTTAGTTTTTAGTTTCATTAAAAATGATGTTGGGCGCCCCAAATGCTATTTGTTTTATTTAAAAACATATCATACATGGTTCTCCCCATTCAATGTAATAGTGGCGCTGCGCCACTGTGTTTCTTTCCAGCGCCACTGTATGCAACATTTCAGCATAGGGCTGTCACGACGCAGACATTTAGATGACGTCATCGTCTTTCCCCATTTAATTTGTAAAATGGTTAAATTGGTTAAAACTTGTTTTATTGGAATAACACTTCAAAAAGCATGTGGAGGAAGTCAGTGGCTTTTGGATCCACTCTTGGTCCGAGTCCGAATCTGTTACGGCAGAGCTTCAATGTCAAGCGAGTTGCACACCAGACGTGCCACGAAGTACCACGTTGCATGGTAGAAAGGGCAACACATGTCGAAAGATCAGATTTTAGGTCTTGTTCTGTTTAATATAATGGATGGCAATGGATGGCCCTGCGATGCGTGCCAATGTTTAGAGCAGTGTTAGAAGTTATAGCCCGGCTGTATGGTGGCAGTGCCCGCACTGGAAACACGACCCACTTAAGTTCCAATTAACACACATGGCTTTCAACGTATGCAGGAGGGTTCTTAAGATCTTAAGGGTTCTTATTAGGGATGGGGATCGAAACCCGGTTCCATCAAGGACCCGGTTCCACTTTTTTCAAAACCCGAAAATCAATAACGTTTGGGCTTATCGATACCACTATCGAGTCTCGTCGTTTTTTTTTTCTCCCGTAGGTCCTGTAACGTAATTGTGTGTCCCTCGAGTCGCGTCACGGGGGGGGGCGCGATCGTAAGCCACCCCGGACCTACGACCGACGGGGGGGCAGGTAGACACCGCTAGACATCGATACGGGACTCATACCGGTGATCGCGGCTTTAGTTCCCCGTGTCTGATCGCTGTAATTCGGAGCGTGAATATCGGTTGAATATCTAATATCTTTCTAACTTTAAAAAACACTTTAGTATTTTTTAAGACGATAGTCGCACATCCCTCGTAACTACGCCATGAAGGTGAACCCTCCCGGACTCCGCTATTAACATGAACCGCTCCGCCGGAGGAGCCGCACATCCACACGCACCGGACACCAGAATACCAACACACATGTTTTACATTTGATTGCTTTTAAATAAAGTTGTGTGCAGTTATACGGTTAAATACGATTATTAAAACCCTAATTACCGGCCCAAAAATGTGCATCGGCTCACCCGGTACGCCCGATGGCCAGTCCACCCCTGCTTGTCCCGTTAGTTAAAAATAGTAATCCAATTGTGAAATCCGTGTTGTAATCGGCAGCATACAAGCTAGTTATATTGAAAAGTAAATAAAGATTCGGACGTGCTGCGTGATGATGTGTTCAGGTTGGCTCAGTAAAACGACTATTAGGTTATCATGATGCGTTCAAGTGTAACGTAAAGAAAAGGGAAATTGAGATTTTGGCGAGAAACATGAGTAATACAGTTGTATAGTATATTAAAAATCTGAAGGATCATGACTGACAAGGCAGACATGTTAATTTTTCTGCAAAAAAACCCCTGTTAAATTATGAGATTATATTTTATTTCCTTTTGTGTGACCCATATACATTATGACTTATTTTTCATTTGGTGCTGCTGATATATTCTTTCTATTGTTAGTTGTATGTCATTTCGAAGTGGCCTATTACATTAGCCATGTTTATTGAAGGCTAGAAACGTTTGTGTTATGCTCACTTGTTAAGCAATACCAGTTCTGTTGAAAACAAATTGTCGCGTCGTCTTTCCACCAAATAATAGAAAAGTATCGATAGTGGTATCGATAAAGACTTGGATCGATAAGGAGTATCGATAAAGGTATCGATATCAATAAATATTAACGATCCCCATCCCTAGTTCTTATGATCATAAATCAAATAAGGTGATTGGTTTGTACATTGTGAAATGTACAAATGTGTATGTGGCATTAGCTCACAAATGGCTTTAGACTAAATGTTGGAAGCATAAAGAGAAAAAGTAAAACAAGTGACTTAATAGGAAGTAAATATTTGTGGGATGGCTACAAATGGCAGACTGAAAACTGTATGTGCACTGTGCAACATTAATGCCAAAATGCTATACTTATTATGTTATATTAGACCATTTCTGTTGGAATGAATGTGCCCGCACACATCAGCACCGTGCACACGCACATCGGCACCGTTCGCACACACATCAGCACCATGCACGCGCACCGTGGACATGCACATCAGCACTGTGCACCTGCACATGTGCACCTCACACACACCTCAGCCCCACTGCTGGAAAAAAATCTTAGGCAAAATACTGAACCACAATGTGCTGTCACATCCGCGGTGCTGTGCTTTTTGCATTGTTCTATCTGGTCGATAGCATTTGAGCACTGTTGTTGGATTTGTAGCGTATTGATTTGGAACTGTTAAAAAAAAAAGAAAAAAAAGAGGTGTCCCGTTTTTGAAAAATAATGCACACCCTTGGAACGTTTTTGACCAATCAGAATCAAGTATTCAACAATGCTGTGGTATAACGTGACAAACACTGACCCGTCGGGTAGATCATTGTCGAAAAGGCGACTGCAGTCCACCACGGGCCCTCCTGTCCCGATGCGATCTCTGGACTGCAGGCTCACTACAGGCGGGGAGGAAACACAGGACGCAAGTCAATTATTGGCGCTGTACCATGCTGTGACACTCCTTTCCCTCCAGGCTTGGGGGAACATCCAGATAGGCAAGATAGTGTGCAATGTGCTCCTTAGCCTTAAAACATGTGCATGCAGGTGAATGGAAGATATGTATGGGTGCCTGTGTGTTGGGGTGGGGGTGGGTAGGGGGTGTCCTGCTTACCGACTATCTGCCCTCTCACAGAGTCGTTGTCGTTTGGGCCGAGTCTGTTGAGGTCCAGTCTCTGATCTGTGTGGGAAGAACCATATGATCATAGTTAATGTTGTATTCAGCCCCTCTTCTCTCCAACCTTCTATTTAAAAAGGAGAGCCAGACCCCATCTTTAAAATATAATAATAAGCGGAGGCCAGGTGTGTGGCATCACCTCAGCAGATGACTGGGTAACCCCATCACCCAATAAGAAGTTATGCATGCAATAGCATGTGTTTAACAGAGAGGGAGTCATCTAATGCAAACCAATCTATAAAGGGTGTTGGGGTTTGGTTCTCCTTTAAAAGAGATGAGAGTGAGTCAAGGCAAAATGAGAGGCACGCTGAGACAGGCAGGGTAACTTAGACAGGGTGTCTTAGACAGACAAACGCAGCAACTGGTCAACAGATAAATGTTTGCTATTTTCGATGGACACACATTGGCGCAAGAATATGTCGGGTGAAATACCAGCATGCTTTCGGCATCGTCCCTGTGGTTTCATTTTTGGGTTTAGTCAAATTCTGAAGCATTATGAGTAACGCTAGATAGCAATCAGGAGAGCACAAGAAACCAAAACACTGCAGATGGGGAACACACACACATACACCCTAGACTGCATAATACAGCACAACACTGGGGAACTTTCACGCGCACAAGAGCGAGAGAGAGCAAGAGAGAGAGAAAGGGAGAGGGGGGGCCGAGACATCAGATGTTCATCTATGGGATGCAACAGGAAGTCTGACTGAGTGTACAGACAGACACATAGATTTCTAGGAAACTATGCAGCCACACCGGGGCTCTGTGGTCTGTGTGTGCGCAATGGCGATTGTACACATTTGTGTATTTATATGTGGGTGTTGTGTTAATGTGCAGCGCTTGTATATTCTGTAGTTCTGTGCGTGCGCGTGCGGTCTGACGGAAGAGCTATGAGGACCTGAACGCAACCAGATCTCCAGAGCTCACATGGCTGTGTTAAAGGATACAGTGGTATTTCTGCTGATCGGGGAGTAGTTTGAGCCCATGTAATCTGTGTGTGAACCACCTGACTGGTCTGAGAGCAGCTTCTCTAAGCTCAGTGGCTCCAGAACATGACGGAGCGCCTCATCTAGTAATGGACACCATGTTGTGACTTTCAGTGAACCAGAAAGTGGACTTCTCCATGATACAGAAACCCAAGATCGGTGGGGCCCCATTAACATCTTCTAATAATCTTCATGCAAGGGACAATGTAAAGATTTTTGGTTAGAATATTTGTAATGTAAATAAATAAACTATGAACAAGTTATATACAAATAAGATTAACCAAGAGATACAGTTCTATGTATCCCACTGGATAATGATCTAAGAAAATGACTAGAGATGGTAAGATACTCATCTTCTGCCAATAGCGGTGTGGAGTCCAACAGGTTTACCACAGCACAATAGCAAGGGCAAAATACCAACAGACCTAACTGGTCTCTGTCTGCCAGCCTGTCTGCCTATTTTAATCTTTTTGGTTCTTTATTTTTAGTTGCTTTCAACATTTCCTATTGATTCTATGAGAGCGGTCCAAAAGACAACGGATACATCTTTCTATTTCCTTTCTGTACAGTAAGCCTTGTGCTAAAAATAGAGATTCTGACAGGGGCCCAGAGCTCACCAAACTTTACAACATTCGTAATAGCAGCAGTAGACTGGAATAGATATTCATCCCGTCATTAACATAGAGACAGACCGAGAATAGGCCACACCCCCAAGATGGGGGAAAACAAACCGTTGCTCTCCATTGTATTAGTAGACACTGAATTATTACATTTTGTAAAAGCTGTTGAGTGGTGGGTTGTACAAAGCTAAGATCCCTGGTCTTGCTCCCAAGCAAAAAAAGAGACAATAATGAGAAGACAACAGACTCAGTCCATTAGATGAGAGGGGAAAGGAAACAAACTATTGGATCCTGAATCAAGGCACAGCTATGTTTGCTCTTACCGTTTTTTAACATTTTGCTAGCTTTTGACAGCTGAATAGTTTTCCCCGGGGCGACCAAGCTGAACTAGTGAACTGACCCGGTGACTGGCACTGCGTGAATTTGGGTTTATATTCGGACATTGCTAATAACTTGTGAATGCTACATGCAAAAAATAAGATTCTTACATATTCGGAATCGGGTGGACATGGAGAACAAACTAGACCCCAAGATTGTGACGATCAGTCACATTGAAAGTCGTTTTGTCAAAGTAGTTGCTATGCAACTGGCTCAATCAAGGGAGCAGACTAGTGAAATAATCGCAAAAACTATAATAATCCTAAAAACCAGTTAAATTCAGTTGACGTGGCAAGCTTGCGACAAAAATGTAAGTTAAAGTGGCCACTTTTTGTATTCTTTAATGTGTGGCTGAGATTGTTTTCCCCTCGATAGTAGGAGTGGCTTCCATTGTGTGACGTGCCTCTCTATAGGGCTTGTACATCAGAATGTATTATGGGAATTTGTAGTTTGCGATACTTTAGAGTTGTAGTACTGTAAACTCCTAAATCAACGTAATTATACTGTTACCTAGGCTAATGAAAACTTGTTTTGCCACGTCTCGCATTAGAAAGGCTGCGGCAGTTTCAAAAAACAATGTCTTCCCATAATTTCATGATTAATTACTAAACAATGACCCCAAAACCATGACTACTAACATAATACCAACCATTCCAACACTCCTATGCTTCCAAAATGGAGGCGGTCATTGCAATGTGATGTCGCAATGTACAAGCCCTATACCTGTATGTTTCTATACTCATCTAGCTCTGTGATTTCGTCATTTTTTTATTATTTTTTTTATTTGATGGGAGACATGGCGATGCAGGTTTGTGTCTTCTCCGTCACCTGCAATAATGGCCAGAATATTCGTTGAAAATTTAAAAAAAAAAAAGAAAATGACAATTATTAGTACAGCAGCCCTACATACCACCACTATCCCAAGACTGGTGGACACCAAGTTGTGGTAACAAAAGATGGCACAAAGAGCCACTCATGCAGGAAGTAAGCTAGCTAACTAGTGGCTACCAGCTGCAGCCAGATAAAACAGAAGCCGTGGAGGAAAGAGGCTGGTGCTGCCCCCTGGACATAAAGAGGATGTCTGTTATTCAAGACACTGTGTCTACTCCCTGGAGCATCTGTCTCAATGTCTGTCTGGACTAAATGCACAATGTGTGTGTCTGTGGGTGTGTGTGTGTGGGTGTGTGTGTTGCCACAACCCAAGCCTGGGCAGGCTCCCAGGTGCCTCCTCCTCCCCCCCTTCCTGACCTTCCCCTCCTCCAGGGGAGCAAGTCTCCAGGTTGCCCTGCCAGCCAGCCTGGCACCAGGCCCCGGCCAGGGAGTAGAGCAGGGGGGGCTGGGGAGTGGAGGGAGGGAGGGTGGTGAAGGATGGAGAATGCCAAATGTAGAGAGAGAAGGAGAATCAATCTAGTAATAAATCCTGTCCTTCGTGTCAACATACAAGTGTCATTCACCAAGTTGGCACCGGGAAGGAAGCAGAACATTAAAATCAAAAAGCACAGAGATGGCAGCAAACGGGTTATGCCAGTTGCCTGTTTTTTGATCGGCTAAAATTAGAACCGGGTGATGTCACTTGATGTGGTTTGTTTTGTTTGGCTAGTGACATCACGTTGCACCAATTTGACATTCTCCCGCACAGAGTCCCACACACAAACAGGTAGTACTCACAGCCAGTGTCTTTGAGTCTGTTGATGGCGTTGGAGAGCAGACGGACACAGCCCAGGAAGCCGGCTCCCTGCTTCTTATGAATCTTCTTGTGGTTCCAAACACTGATGGTGATTGAGTCGGCTTTTCCGATGTACCTGAATGCAACACAAGAGGTTGTGTGTGTTTGAGTGGTGTATAAACCAAAGGACACCTAGCATATGTCAGACTGCTTAATGTGGCAGACTGTGTGTGTGTGTGTGTGTGTGTGTGAGAACAGTCTAGTCGTGGTTGAAAGTGTTACAAAAAAGGTAAAACAAAAGCATACAACTAAATAATATCTGTTGTTGTGATGGCTGAGCCTGGCCACCAACGTTAAGTGTCAAGTGTTCTGGAAGGCAGCTGGATCGAGAGCCAAGAGACAGGTAGAGGTAGATCGACCTGTAAAAGCTCTTGTTGTGATATGGAAATGTCATAGACGAAGTCCAAAGTTGCCTCCTTCTACCTTTCCATGCTTCGGTTGGTATTCCTTCGAGTGTGTCCATGATACAAGACAGATGTCGGCACGCTGTCCTTTAACATGCGCTCCTCAGTCGTTTCATAATGGCTTGCAATGTGGCCCAGGATGAACCAGACCAAGACGAATCCTAACCACAAGCCGTCTGAGACTGAGTGATGGTAAAACCAAGCAAGGTTTCTACAACCCAAAATAATTGCGCAAAGGCATAAAAATGCAGATAGACACATTCTCTTAAGCATGCAGACTTGTGACACACACACTTTCTTTATTATTCCCCCACCATCAAAGAACCATAAGATAGGACATGTGTGTACATTAAGGTAGGAATATATAAATAACCTTCTTGGAAGAAATTAACAAATTAGTTGGCTTAAATATGAACCCTGATGAACTCTCAATTTCAAAAGCTAATAGGCTCAGGGATGAAACAAAAAATACCACCTATTCAAATTTGGATGGAAGTGGATTTACGCTTGAAGTTAACAAAATAATATCATTTCAGCAATCTCATTCCAGTGAGGATGGATAGCATATTGTGTGAACAACAGTATCATGTGAGAATGGGACCCGAGCTTTTGTGTGATCTGTACTGTAGTCCCACTGTGAGCCACTGTGAGCATGTTAAACCGGCTCCAGTGGTTTACAGCTGGGAGTGGCTGCACTCAGAATCACAGAATGAATCACACACACACACACACACACACACACACACACACACACACACACACACACACACACACACACACACACACACACACACACACACACACACACACACACACACACACACACACACACACACACGCTGAAAGTCGAATCTGCAGTCGATGCTGCAGATTCGAAGCACGGCGAGGAAGCTCCAGAAAGGAGGGGGGAAGAAAACCCAGTACGAGTGAAATCAGCTCGCTTGGTGCCTGGATGATGCTTAAAATATGACAATATGGCCAGACTTTTACTTGAATGGATGACTTTCACTATGAACCTGAAACCCTCCCATCTCTGCTTACAATCTCCAGCCACCAGGGGATTCAGGGCATGATTCTGCTCCTACTCTTTATCACACATATCAGGATGGGTTGGGGGGGTGCTTATGGACAATCTAGGGTCTCCTTGTTGAGGAGTATGGGATATTGGATAAAAGAAATACCACAGACAGGACAGATGGACCAGTCTAAATGGATGCATTTACCGTTTAAACAAGCATGTGGTTAATTTACCACAGATGTACACAGGAGTATGCAATGTGTATAAAGAAAAGCAGGCAGAAGGCCAGCTACTCACATCTCTGAAAACGGCATCATCTAGATAAACTGACCACACATTGGAAGGGTCTAGAGGGTTACTTTATCGACTCACTAAAGTGACATTAACAGTCTGCCGCTGCCAGTTGGTGCGAAATGCATTCTGGGATACTTGGCTGTATACTTCAGTGTGAACGGTCTGCTGGCAATGGCATACTTAATCGTTCATTTAGTAGGCAGTATGCAGTACATACTAACGACACGTACGTGTCTAAGTTACTGATTACAATGCTGGTTTGACTTGAGATCCAACATGGCTGACTTACAGATCATAATGCTGGTTCAATTTCAGATCCAACATGGCTGACTTATAGATCATAATGCTAGTTTGATTTGAGATCCAACATGGCTGACTTACAGATCATAATGCTGGTTCCATTTGGGGTCCAATGTGTTCCTCACTGTATCCGTGGAGTGGCACTGCCCGGAACCGTCAACCACCACTTTGGCAAAGGGATCCGGCAGCCCTATGAAACCAAAACACACAACACGTCAAATTTGTTGGGTTTTTTTCAGACCGTCTTCTTATTTGTACAGCATGTAGCGTATGACATGATGTCACTGTGACCAACAACCGTTTGTTTGTTGGTTTTCTTAAACAGAAATGAAAAAAATTAGAATGGGGTAATCAGTGGGAAAAATGGCCTCACACTGTCAGTTCAATTGACTGAAAAAAATGTGTGTGTGTGTGTGTATATATATATATATATATATATATATATATATATTAGTGGTGGGCAGCATAGATTAATTTCTTTAATCTAGATTAATCTAACTGTAATCTTGGAATTAATCTAGATTAATCTAGATGCGTGATTGCTGACCGGAGGGGGAGAGGTGCGCGATTTGGGGGGGGGGGGGTGGGGGTGGGGGGGGGCCGTTATCGGCGTTAACGTGCTGCGATAACGCGAGACTCTTATCGCGCGATAAAAAAATGATCGCCGTTAATCTATTCTCAAAGTTGGGTTGGGAGCTGGGTCTCTGCCCGGCGACCCCCCCCCCCCCCCGTCAACAATCGCGCACCTCTCCCCCTCCGGTCAACATTCGCCCCCCCCCCCCCCCCCCCCGTCAACAATCGCGCCCCCCCCGTCAACAATCGCGCAGACTTATTTTTAGTCATTATTTAGGTAGCACACACATATTATGAATGCCTCCGATAGAATTCAAATGACCCATTTTAATCTATATTAACCTAGATTATTTCCAAGATTACAGTTATATATATATATACACTCACTGGCCACTTTATTAGGTACACCTGTCCAACTGCTCGTTAACGCAAATTTCTAATCAGCCAATCACATGGCAGCAACTCAATGCATTTAGGCATGTAGACATGGTCAGGACGATCTGCTGCAGTTCAAACCGAGCATCAGAATGGGGAAGAAAGGTGATTTAAGTGACTTTGAACGTGGCATGGTTGTTGGTGCCAGACGGGCTGGTCTGAGTATTTCAGAGACTGCTGATCTACTGGGATTTTCACGCACAACCATCTCTAGGGTTTACAGAGAATGGTCCGAAAAAGAGAAAATATCCAGTGAGCGGCAGTTCTGTGGGCGCAAATGCCTTGTTGATGCTAGAGGTCAGAGGAGAATGGCCAGACTGGTTCGAGCTGATAGAAAGGCAACTGTAACTCTAATAACCACTCGTTACAACAGAGGTATGCAGAAGAGCATCTCTGAACGCACAACACGTCGAACCTTGAGGCGGATGGGCTACAGCAGCAGAAGACCACACCGGGTGCCACTCCTGTCAGCTAAGAACAGGAAACTGAGGCTACAATTCGCACAGGCTCACCAAAATTGGACAATCGAAGATTGGAAAAACGTTGCCTGGTCTGATGAGTCTCGATTTCTGCTGCGACATTCGGATGGTAGGGTCAGAATTTGGCGTCAACAACATGAAAGCATGGATCCATCCTGCCTTGTATCAACGGTTCAGGCTGGTGGTGGTGGTGTACCTAATAAAGTGGCCGGTGAGTGTATATATATGCATACATATACACACATAATTTACATAATGACAGCAGGAAGTTGTGGGGCAGGAAGAAGTGATACCATAGCATGTCTTTCCACAGTTTGACAAACCATGAGCTGTGTGTTTAAAGACGCTAAATTGGCCTATTTCCACAGGCTCATTATTAGAAAAAAACAGTCCAAATCTAATCCAAAAAATGTCCTCCACAACTAAATATTTATTTGTCTGACAGCAACGTAACATTTTGACCGAAAACCATCTGAACACGTTTCCCCCTACCCATCATATAAAGCATACAAGGACTCGCTAGCGTGTTTTCACACTTTTACACAATCACGAAGGGTCAAACTTCCATTTGGGACCTTTCATTTTTGTACTGCTCTAATTATCCGTTGTACAGGGAAATACGTCATATTGAAGTAGTACATGATGGGAATGTAATCTTCTAAGAAAATTACCCTGGGCATCGATACCTTATGCAAGTCAAACCTGTTGAGTCACATTCAGGGACTTTGTGTGCGATGGGCTAATCCTTGTCACCGAGAGGATGCAGCACAGTGGAACCCACCCTCATCACGATGAAGCCCCTGCCTTGTGGGCCTTGCTAACCTGGCCTAGCTGCAATTTTTCTTTGCTTTTAGCCATATTACAAGAGGTCATGGGCCTCCTCGGTAGCTTCAGGCTATAATGACCAGACAGTCAAAACTGTCTGGTCATTATACCGGGTCATAGTTAAGTATTGCTAGAGGCAAGACTGGAGGCAAAAGAAAAGATCATTCAAAACGGTGCTTGGGGCCAACTAAAATACTGTACCACTAAGAAGTAACAAGAATGAACAAAAACTATGCCCTCCATAGATCAGACCTCAGTGTGTGTGTGTGTGTGTGTGTGTGTGTGTATAATCTCCCTACAGCCAGTGTTTTACTCACATTTGTGTTGACTTCTAGACTTACCTCACAGTTGACTACAAAGCAGACTGAACCCAGTTTTCAACCCTTTTGAAATTACTCATGACATGACTTGTGATTAATCATGACTTATGGTTGGAAGGACCCCACATCCACACATCTCGTCTGTCAATCATCTCATCTGTTCACTGAATGATTCCCTGGGAAGGGCTCTAGCACTAGCCAATTGTTCTGCCAGCCGCTATGAGGAGGCTGGGACTGTGTCTCTGTAGGTCAGTCCCTGTGTGTCTGACAGACTGCTACCTGCATGGGGGACTTAGTTTAGGTTTAAGTGTGGGGCTTCATAAGCCAGTATGAGCATGATGACACAAGCCCTGCTGCAAAGCCAATGCACATGATGCGGGAACAGTGGCGACAGCAGGTACAAAATAGGCTTTACTCACTGAAGAAGTCTTTCTTGGCCAGGTTCTTCGCACACAGCACTGAGAAAGAGAAGAAAAAAGAGATGTCAGAAAGTTCATCAATGAAAGCACAGTTAAGCATCATAGCGACAAATCTGTGGGGGTTTGCTTTTGTTCTAGTCAACATTTTTTCATTTTTCCAGACATACTACAGACTGTTGTGTTTCATAACAGAAACATCAGATGAGTATGATAACAACAATGGAGGTACTGAGAATAAGGGCTGGAACAAAATGCATAACCAACCAAAAAAGCAACATATGCTTTAACAGCAGAATTGACTGAGGGTATTGAGGAGGGTGCACATCGGACCAATATACACCATGACCTTCTATAGAAGAGCGAGTGAGCGAGAGAGAGAGGGGGGGAGCAGGTGACTGAGATTATGAGAAAAATAGATCAAGAGAAAGAAACAGAAAGATAGACCAACAGAAAGAGATCGAGAGAAAGAGAGGGGGGCGGGCGCAAGAGAGACAAACAGAGCTTCAGAGAGAAATGAGTGACATTTTTTGTTGGGACATTTTCTAATGTGTTCCAGACCCATTTTTTAACTCCTCTCCCTCCCACACTCATTGTCACCTTCATTCTCCTGTTGAATTAAATAGGCCAGAGCTAAAGATGTCGAGCTAGCAGTACATGGAGCTGAGAGATTAGCTAGCGCTAGCTTCAAAGCTAGCAAAGCCACTGGGAGCAATAGAGGGTGGTAGCACACTGGGTAGTCAGTCATATTTATAGTCATACAGCCTTTCCAGACAGGAAGTCTGGGACACAGTGTTGATTAACTGTGTCAAGAACCGCCTACTCGTCCAGAAGAGGTCTTGATTGAAATGCAAGAACGACCAATCATGGACCGCATGCTGGGAACAGTACTTCTAGAAAAACAGACCTGTGGTGAAACAAACGTGACTTAAATTGTGATTTACAACAATTGCTCGGGCGGTCTACGAAAAAAAAGGCATACCAGCGGACTGAACATGAGAATAAACCTGATTCACCCATGTGGCGCCGTAGCCTAGTCCTAACTAGACCTTGGTACTCATTTCATTCATACTAAAGGTCTAGCAATGCTGTAGAGACAAACGATGTCTCACTTGAAGGCGGGTGCTGTTGAAGTTTAAAACCTATTGGCTCTGCCCAGTGCCACTCTGGATCTGCCTTAACCAATCGCTAACGTTTGGTCGTGACGTATTTCATGCGCCAGAAACCACGTTGCGCGCAGTATACAAACGGCAGGCAGTGAGCATTAGCATTAGCCTGGTTCCGCCCGCCTCCGTACTTACGCTCAATAACTGAAATTCGCGCACGACCTCTACGTCACTGTTCTCAGGCCGCGCCTCCTGTTCGCTGATTGGACCGCAGATTTTGGGGAAAAGAAATCATTCTAACATAGTAGCATCGCCAGACCTAGTACTGAAGTGAAATGAAATTTGAGCGGAAGTACGTAGGTGGGCGGAGCCAGGCTAGTGGCGCCAGAGTTACGGTTACATTTCTGTGATTGACAATGCTGACAGCCAATGAGAATCATGTCTTAACTTTCCTCAAGAGGCTGCAGGGCTTAACTTGCTCTATGTATCTGACGTCCAGGACAAGTTGTGTGGTAACGTAGTGCTAATGAATGGAAGAGGCTGAGACTATACACAATATAGATACGCCAAACAAGAAGACAGACAACTGTGCCTTACTGATGAAGGATACACCAGGTAAAAAATTAGGGTTAAAAAATGAAACATATTTTGGCCTTGTGAAATAGGTATCACTGTGGTGACACCTTGAATGCTCAGCGTCAAACAAAAAACAAAATAACTTGATCGAAATAACTTATATAGCACCTTTGAAGAAACAACATACTTCGCCCAAAAACACCCCACATCTTAACCAGCTACTATAACACAGCCCTACCCGCCTGGGAAGCAAAGCTAATTATATTTCACAATCGTTCAACTTTGAAATCTATACTTCCATATTGCCCGGTCCTTACCCCAACCCAAAGTCTGGCTCCCTCCCTTTCCTCTTCTATTTTCTTTTTGGGTGGAGCTGTGTGCGTGTGTGTGTGCGTTTGCATGTGCGTGTGTGGTCTATCACATCATCTGTGGAGTCAAACATCACCGATCATCAACACATCCCCATTCACAAGTAATTTCTCTGCAATCTCTGTCACCATTTAAACATGTCTAGATACCATGGATGGCATTCAACAAAAAAAAGGAGCTTCTGCAGCGCCATACTGATGACAAGATACAACCCCCTAGCAGTAGTGGCTGGCTGAAGGCATGTAGTTCAACAACATTTGTCTTTTCAGATAGGCTGGGCTATTGTCTGCAGTTTAGTGTTTTTGTAAACCTCTATAGAGCGCCCACGGGTGAAGGGTTGATGGAGTAAGTATGCCTGAGGGAGTGTGGGAGATAGTTGTTTAAAGTGTTAATACTCAAGTTTAGCGCATTCAAAAAATGTCATACTTTGTTACTCCTGTTGTTTGGCATGTTAACTGCATGTTATACACTACAATTTTCCCTCCATAACATGGTAGTTTATATGTAGTTAAATCGAAATGGTCAAAAAAGTGAATAAAATAGACAAAAAAACACCGTCTCAGCTGATTAAAAACATTTTTCTGGCAAATACAATCAGAATACATACACGGCAATGGCCAAAAGTATTCAAATGAGGTGCATTTCCTTCACTCACACACTATGATAATTGCCACCCATCGCATTAGGCTTCAGAGACACACAGCACCTACACACCAACTCCATTCCACCTCAAACTGTATACTTATATATATCAATTATAAATGTAGACATATGTGGGAAACTAAGCCAATACCAACATGGGTAATATATCAATGTCAAAATATACATGACCACATACATGACCACATGAGAAAAGTCAATTTGTAGTGTGCATCTTTCCCTGCCTGAATTGGAGCCGGCGGTGACCACTGCTGCAGAATCGCAGTTATATCAACTGATGATGTTTTTCCTTTTCATTTCTAAAGTGTTATTTTAATAATGCAAAAGCAAAACTACAATATCACATAGTAATAATCATCTGACCAGCGGAAAAAAAAAATCAAATAACCGTCACAACCACCGTCAGCCGAAAGATTTCTGTGTCAAACTCCACCTCTCTCCTCTCCTCAAAATAAGCGCTGTGTCCACATGCTGCACTCACATGCTGCACTCACTGTTCCAAAGGGGGAGGAGAGGAGTGCTTGAGTAGTACAGTTGCCTTGTTTATTATCTACATAGCTAGGGAAAAGTCTACTTGATTTACCTTTATAGCGTATTTCAAATCTCCAATTTGAAAACGTTCTATAAATGTGAACACATCATTAAAAAAAAATATGATATTTTATTTGCTAATTAAAATATATTGCCAACTGAACTGGAAACGCCCACGTTTTTTCTGCCTTCGCAGCTGTAGCAGTGTGAGGGTTAGGTTACTAAAGTTCACCTGAACAGCGGGGTGACATCCCCACACCTTTGTGACCTTACAATCAGATTAGTCCCGGCTCTCAGACGACATGGATCTTGTGAGCAAACCAAATCACATCGCCCGTTTGGGCCCATTTTGAAGCTCTCTGCTTGGAAAAGTCAATTCATAGTGCGTATGAATGAATCGTACCTGCCTGAATTGGAGCCTGCGGAGGCCACTGCTGCAGAATCGTGTTTTTATCAACTGATCGTTTCTCCTTTTCATTTCTACAGTGTAATTTTAATAACGCTAAAAGCGAAACTACAATATCATATCGGATTGCTGAGTAATCGGACGCCAGTGTCTAAAAGGAAAAAAAATTGCTACCTGTTCTATTCGTAATTATTAGGGCTGCCCACGACTAAAGATTTTCTTAGTTGACTCTTAGTCGCTATTTCAAGCCGATAGTCGACTAATCGTCGCACTTTTAATGTATTTTTTGGAAAAATGGTTTGAGTTCCAGGGTGAGGGAGAGTGTTATAAAAGAAACACTTATCATTGTGCTACTTTACAGATAATAGAAAACCGTAATAATGAGCCTTAAAAATATATAATTTTTAAAGCACACGCACGAAGCGGGCCTATTAACGGCATGGACAAGCGGTTCTGAAGGTTGTCGGAACAACCTAGAGACATTGAACATGTTAATTTTATTTATACACCTTATAACTGCACACGTTTATTTAAAAGCAAGCAATTGCAATAGAGCTTGATGTTTGTCAAAAACAAATGGAAACAATGTTGTTCATATTTTCGTGTCCGGTGCGTGTGGACGTATGGTGCTCCTTCGGGTTAGGGTAGTGTTAGGTTAGGGTTAACCCAGGTGTAACCCTCTAGGGTTAACCCAGGTGTAACCCTATAATTACTAGGGCTGCCACAAGTGGCAGCCCTAGTAATTATAACATTTTTATTTCTTATTTGTAGGTAGAGCTTCTTGGTATCTTTTGGCCTTGTTTAAACATGGAACTAGCAGCTAAATACATTTATTATTAAAACCCTTCTAAAACAGCCCCCACCCCTGCTATTTCTATGGCTGAAAACTGAATAGTGGGAGCGCCACCATGGAAAACAAAATCCTGGGGAGAATCCTAGAACATTTAATAAAAATGATTATAATTACAACCAGTTAAGTTTAAAGTCTGTCTCTGTCTGTCTTGCCAATTTTCACACTGGACGGCAGGTGTTAAGTAGAGCTGTCAATCTTCCTCTATAATCCCATTCGAATTTGATTCCTTATTATTTTCAATGCTAAAATTTTGCCTATTAATATTAACTATGTATCTATACACTGTATACACATGCACTGCCAATGCCACTATCAGCATGTGGTTGTTATACATTCTGTCCACTAGAGGGCTTTACCACCAAAACATTTCTTATTCATATTCTAATTCTTGCCTGCTTTAGCTGCGGTTCATCGCTATTTTGATGTTCGAGGTTAAAGTGCATGAAAACTTTATTGTTCATCAGATGTGACGTGACAAAAGCATTTTGTTTTCACATGCGGGTACACCAAGGCGAGAAGGGCGAGATTTGCTTATGCTGGCCAACACATTTATAAAAAAAAAAAGAAATACACATTCGAATAGTCATTTTATTTTTTTACTATTCAATTTATATTCCACTTCCGAAATTCGTTCCAACAGCCCTGGTGTCAAGTGGTACCGAAGTATTCCAATAGTGGTCTACTTCTAATATCCGGCTACCATTACTTCAACTGAAGCACTGACGTGTCTTGTCTCATGCCTTTACATTTTAGTTTTTATATCACTGGGATATTCGGACGAAATGTAACCTAACCTACCTGCGGGCTGGCCAAGCATTTCTGGAGGCAAAGACAGTAACCAAAAGGACACAGGGAGACACAGGACACGAGACAGAAATAACAGCATGGGAAGAGACAATCATAACAGTAACCAAATTACACAGGCTGGGGCGGCCCAGACAGGGGCCGACTAGCAGCCTGTCAGGGGGAAATTATACAGCCAAAACAGACAGTCTGGGCATGGGCCAAGGACCAAGGAAGCCAAGAGGGCCTTCTGGAGGGGCAAAATGAGCACCGCGTGGTCGGCAGACAGGAGAGAAAACACAGGGGAGAAATGCTGTCGCAGGGGTCGGACATCTTGGCGGGGATTGCTGGTGGACAGTGTCCAACGCAGAGGCAAAATTAAATATTTTAATAAATAAAAAGCAGCCGCCGAAGGAAAAGTGGGTCATCATCACGTTATCTCTGCAGAGAAGGCTTGTGATGTGTGCCTCTGGGAGCTGCATGTTAAACCCAGTTATGCATGTTCACTTTGTGTCCAGGAAAACACAAAGTCAAATGGCTTTCAAGGCAATTCTATTTGGATCTAATCTACAACATCGATCAATAGTAGGGCGAATCAAGTTTCATAAATATCATCAGGTTACTACGCGTCGGTCGTAGGTCTGGGCAGTGGCGCCTTAATGCACGGGCTTACCTGGGCTTCAGCCCGAGGGCCTCGGCCAATCATGGGCCTCTTTAAAAATATATATTTAAAAAAAGATGATAAACGTCCGTATTCGCGGTGTCATTACTGCCCCCCCCCCCCCCCCCCGCCAACAATCGCGCACCTCTCCCCCTCCGGTCAACAATCGCGCACCCCCCCCCCCCCCCCCCCCCGTCAACAATCGCGCGGACTTATTTTTAGTCATTATTTAGGTAGCACACACATATTATGAATGCCTTCGACAGAATTCAAATGAGCCATTTTAATCTAGATTAATCTAGATTAATTCCAAGATTACAGTTAGATTAAACAATTTAATCTATGCCCACCACTAATATATATATATATATATATATATATATATATATATATATATATATATATATATATACACACACACACACACACACACACATATATATCCTTTGATTAACTGAAAATGCTCGCCTATATTGCGAAATGTATGGCCCATCACGCCCCAATAATAATAATCATAACAATAATGAAAATAACAGGATAGCATTTAAACCTTCCTACTTTTCAGTTAATCTGGCTGTCGATGTCATTTGATCATATAAGTTGTTTAAAGTTGTTGGCTTTTCATAAAAAATATCACTGATTCATTATCACTTCGTCCCCTCAGCACTTCAGAAATATACCAAACCAGCCATCCGAACCATGATTGGTCATTTTGGCCAAACTACCAGCTACCGGCCAAAATTACCAGCGAGGATGAATCAGCACCAGATACAGCCCCTCTCATCGATGCCACAAGCGCGCAACAAGATGCCATCACCAACTGCTCTGCGGTTATGGAGGCTTGAACTTCTCGATGGCCTGCAAAGTCCTCATCAGGGATTTCAGCGAAATATATCCCGAGTGGGCCAAACTGGCCAAGGTAGCCTGCTTGATCCCCGTCTCCAGTGTGCCAGTAGAAAGAGGGTTCTCTCTGCAGAACCGAATCAAAACAGCGCAGCGAAGTTGCTTGGGGAGGACAAGGTCACAAGGCTTATGCGCATTGCACGTTGTGGAGAGACACTTGGCACCTTAGCAGCTGCCCGCTTCACTGCTACGAAAAAGAGTAAAAAAGTAAGATATGAGCCAGCAATAGGTTATGGTTATTTTTTTATTTTTATGGTTTGTTTTCAAATACTTTTTTTCTACTTTATTTTATCTGAGAAAAGGCCTATACAGCAAACGGAAATTATTTGATTTCAAGTCAGCAGCAGCACACCATAATTAAAATCTTATGAGTCAGATAGGGTATTATTTCGTTTGCAAATAGTTTTTCTGTTTTTTGTTAGAAGTGTTCACCCATTCTTGAGAATTGGGACAAATCATGTCATACCAAAAAAATTATTACTTAACACACTAATTCCATTTTATTTTGGTGAAAATGTATTTTTAAAGGATTTATATATATGAAATAAACCACATTTATAAAATGATTTGATTTTACTTCTAAACTTGCCCTTTGCCAGAAAACAGTTGTCCCAGACAAGAATTCACAACTTCAAACAATTAAAAACTGTTAAGTCTTCAAAATCTAAAAACATCAATAACTACTGATAACATAGGTGTAAAATGTACTATTATTATAATCTTTGTTTAAAAATATATTTATGAAAGAATTTGGCCCTTAAAATTTGTGTCCCAGGTTTTAGTCAACTCAGATTTCTACAAAAATATAATTTAATCATGCATAAAAGGGTTAGCTATATCCTAAGGACCCCTGTCTCTCTCCCTGGTTTCAAAAAAGGCGTGAATGCTGCTTAAGCAGTGGTAAGCCTTCCATTTTTTGAAAAATTCATGAAATAATATTGCCAGGTGTGTCTCAACCATAACAGGTCAACTTCGTTGCCCTTCTAAATCAAAACTAAATATGAATTATGGTTTAAAAAGGTGTATTTTGATTAGCATTAAGAGAACTCTTAGCAACTTTGAAAGATAAAATGGCTACTCACAACAACTATGCTGTGAAATGAACAAATTTAGTAACATTTTGTCAACTCCATAAGATTTCAACTCCATCTGATATTCCATCTTATGGAGTTGACATCTATGTTTTGATTATACAGCTAATTCAATAATCTTGTATTTAAAGGAGCTATATGTAAGAAATGTACTCAAAGTAATCATAAAATGACCCTAATATGTCAATAGACATTGAGGAATCATGTTAATTTCAAGTATTTATGTCAGACATAATAGTAGTCCAGCCAGAATATTTAATTTCAAACGCAATATTTCTGTACCAGGAAAACTGTTTTGTTTTCATTTTGTGTTTTGGTCTGTTGCGCCACCTTCTGCCTAGCATCCAATCGCGAAGTCAGTACTGTATCGTGATCCGGGTTGCCAGATAGGCTGAGCTGCAGCCATTTACTGTATAAGGAAGGCTGCAGCTACAAATGTTTCGGGTCAGAAATGTCTGACGTTACTAAATGCATTCGTGAGCATGTTTACGAATGCATTTAGGCATTTAGCCTACCAAATATATTTTAGTTGGGTAATGAAAATGGTCCATGTTTCCACTGGAGTTAACTATTGCAGTATATCTTTAGAATTATATTCGGCTTATCGCCATTATTCAGTTTTTGCTAGAAAAACATGTTTGAAGCGAATCATTGCGTCGTTGCCTCATGGGCGTTTTCACGAAGTCAGTATCGTTTGCTCAATGACTGTATGTAAGGATTTCACACCATTGAGGGTGCCATTTACTGCACACCGACTGCAGTGTGGATGATAATAAAACAGCGGTCAGAGCTGGCGTGCGTGTCCGTTGGGGGCTGCTCTATTCGGACACATTACTATGAAGCCCCGGTGACGGTGTGGGAGTGTGGATGCTAATAAAACAGCGGTAACAGCATGTGTGTGTGTCCGAGAGGGCTGCTCTCCTCGGACACATTACTATGAAGCCCCGGTGACGGTGTGGGAGTGTGGATGCTAATAAAACAGCGGTAACAGCATGTGTGTGTGTCCGAGAGGGCTGCTCTCCTCGGACACATTACTATGAAGTAGGGCTGCACGATATATCGCAAATCTATCGTCATCGCGAAATCAACGCTCGCGATGTACATACCGCAAAGATTTCTTAATTTGCGATTAAATTAAGCCTACATTTTTCGCGCATTCACACACAATGACATTATATTTGACCAATCCGATGCTGTCATGCTGCCCGATAAGCCCGCCCCCCACCAGTTTAAGCACATGGTGTTTAAGTTGTTGAGGGAGCGTTGTCGTGTTTGTTTGACCAGGTGTATTTTAGTTTAACTAAATTGTTGCACGTTTCCTTGTGCTAGCCTTTTTGGCCAATAATAAGTGTTATTACTCAGGCCAACACAGTTAAAGTCTATATTGTTTCATACTATGACACATTTACGTTTGTGTTTATGAAAGTCCGCCTTTATTACGCAACTGCAGCGCATTTGGAAATGTCAACAAACAGATGAGCGCAACGCTTATGGCATATTTATAAAATGTATTTTAATCACACAGCCGAACCTTTGCAACATGTGAAACAGCCCATTGGCTACCATGCAGAATAAGCTGTTTTAAATTGCACATTTCAAATCGCGCAGACGTCACCGAGTCCGAACCCGACCCGGCCCGTCGGGTACCGTCGGCCGCTGGATACCCGACCCAAGCCCGACGGGACCCGAGGGGTCGGGTCCCGTCGGGCTTGGGTCGGGTATCCAGCGGCCGTGACGTATGAAACGTTCCGATCGGTGATTCTGTGAGCGATCGCGAGGTCTATTCAAGCATGCCGCTTATCCCAACTAGCTTCACCTGACGTGACTTAGCCGGGCCTATTTATCCTGGCTTGGCAATCGTGCAACCGAATAAGCCAGGATACCGCCGAGCAGAATAGTCCAAGCCGCGCTTACTCAATTATCCTGGATTTATGTATCCTAGTTTTGTGCAATACCCCCCAGGTGTATTTTAGTTTAACTACATTGTTGCACATGTTTCCTTGTGCTAGCCTTTTTGGCCAATAACTCACCATAATGGTGTATTTTTGTTTTTATTATTGTTATTTGATGTTGTTTTTCATGGCATCATGTATGCCTCAGAACTAGTGTTGCACCGATACCATTTTTTGGCCCCCGATACCGATACCGATACCCGGCTGTGCAGTATCGGCCGATACCGATACCATACCGATACCACGCCGGAAAAAAAAAAAAATATATATATATATATATATATATATATACACTCACCGGCCACTTTATTAGGTACACCTTGCTAGTACCGGGTTGGACCCCCTTTTGCCTTCAGAACTGCCTTAATCCTTCGTGGCACAGATTCAACAAGGTACTGGAAACATTCCTCAGAGAGTTTGGTCCATATTGACATGATAGCATCACGCAGTTGCTGCAGATTTGTCGGCTGCACATCCATGATGCGAATCTCCCGTTCCACCACATCCCAAAGGTGCTCTATTGGATTGAGATCTGGTGACTGTGGAGGCCATTTGAGTACAGTGAACTCATTGTCATGTTCAAGAAACCAGTCTGAGATGATTCGCGCTTTATGACATGGCGCGTTATCCTGCTGGAAGTAGCCATCAGAAGATGGGTACACTGTGGTCATAAAGGGATGGACATGGTCAGCAACAATACTCTCTGTGGCTTTGACACAATGCTCAATTGGTACTAATAAGCCCAAAGTGTGCCAGGAAAATATCCCCCACACCATTACACCACCACCACCAGCCTGAACCGTTGATACAAGGCAGGATGGATCCATGCTTTCATGTTGTTGACGCCAAATTCTGACCCTACCATCCGAATGTCGCAGCAGAAATCGAGACTCATCAGACCAGGCAACGTTTTTCCAATCTTCGATTGTCCAATTTTGGTGAGCCTGTGCGAATTGTAGCCTCAGTTTCCTGTTCTTAGCTGACAGGAGTGGCACCCGGTGTGGTCTTCTGCTGCTGTAGCCCATCCGCCTCAAGGTTCGACGTGTTGTGCGTTCAGAGATGCTCTTCTGCATACTTCTGTTGTAACGAGTGGTTATTTGAGTTACAGTTTCCTTTCTATCAGCTCGAACCAGTCTGGCCATTCTCCTCTGACCTCTAGCATCAACAAGGCATTTGCGCCCACAGAACTGCCGCTCACTGGATATTTTCTCTTTTTCGGACCATTCTCTCTAAACCCTAGAGATGGTTGTGCGTGAAAATCCCAGTAGATCAGCAGTCTCTGAAATACTCAGACCAGCCCGTCTGGCACCAACAACCATGCCACGTTCAAAGTCACTTAAATCACCTTTCTTCCCCATTCTGATGCTCGGTTTGAACTGCAGCAGATCGTCCTGACCATGTCTACATGCCTAAATGCATTGAGTTCCTGCCATGTGATTGGCTGATTAGAAATTTGCGTTAACGAGCAGTTGGACAGGTGTACCTAATAAAGTGGCCGGTGAGTGTATATGTTCCGTTTTATATATATATATATATATATATATATATATATATATATATATATATATATATATATATATACACACACAAGCTTTTTTTCTTCTAATACTAAAGAACTGCATACTCACTTGGATGTAAAATCATTGCTATCATGGCTTAATTACTAGTATAATTAGATAATATAGTATAACTAGAGATAATTAGCGGGGGGGGGGGATCGGGGAGAAGCCGATTACAGCTTAAGTCGTCGTCTGTGATGCGGTCACTGTCTGTCCATTTGAGCGATCTCCCGCCTGTGAGCAAGACGCGTCTCCCTCTCTCTCCTGCTTTTTCCCCTCTTCTCCTTGTTTGTGTCCGCATGGCACCCCGGGGAGCGGGGGGCGGGGGGGGGGGGGGGGGGGGGGGGGGGGCATGGTTGGTGATCGGGTGCGTCGCACCGGCAGGCGGACCCGCTCACTGAGTTTCCCCGCACCGGCGCGTCCGCAGGCGGAGCAACTTTTCTGTGCGCCGCGCGGCTGAACCGCGCGCCCTCCGCGTCTCCGGTGCTTTTTTTTCTTTCTTTTTTTTGGTACTTTGTCGTCGTCGCTTGTCGGTCGGTCAACATGCGCGGCCGGGCGGCCGGAGTGGGCCAATAGGATAGCTGCTTGGCACGGCATGCACTGAACACGTGTGATCACACGCAGCAGTGAGTGAAGGGAGAGAAAGACGCAAAGCGCTGCGTTCCAAGTTTCATATTATGTAAATGGCATCGGCGCATTATTTGTTCGTACTCGCCGATACCGATGCCAGCATTTTAGCGCGGTATCGGGGCCCCTCCCGATACTAGTATCGGTATCGGTGCAACACTACTCAGAACCCATTCTGCAACACCTTCTTAGCTCAACAAATTAGTGGTAAAAAAAAAAGTTTATTATTTAAATTTATTATGAATGCTTTAAGCAGTTTTATTGTTTTTATTTATTTCATCTTAATTTTGTTGACCATATAAGAAAATGTTTCAAGTGGGCAATTTTCCCAATAAAAGTTATGTTGCATTGCATGCATACGATGCATTTCTTTTTTTAATAGTCTAGCAGCAAGTAGAATGAAGAAAAACATTAAATATTGAAATATCGCAAGTTATATCGTCATCGCAGTACTCAACAATGTTATCGCATATCGCATATTTTCCCAATATCGTGCAGCCCTACTATGAAGCCCCGGTGACGGTGATGCAGTTGGTCAATATTATCAGGGATCTATGCAAGGCAAGTGTATTTGTATAGCACACTTCATACACAGAGGCAATTCTATGTTCTTTACCTAAATAAAAGCAAAGAACAGTATGTAAAACACTTGTCATGGTTGCTCCTTCTAGTAGACGCAGTGTTGTGTTGAGTAATCCGGGAACGGGGAATCTGGCAACCGCTACTCTGGGGGGGGGGAGGGGGAGGGAGTACCACGCTGTACAGTATTTACAACGTGGTTGCAATAACAGTTTTGGCCAGAGAGGTCGCAATCCTACATATAGTTCCTTTAATTCAAAATAAATCATTAAACATTTCCTACATATTTTATATTATATATATATAACTGCCTGACGGAGTTGACAAAATTCCAGTCCTCAGCTGCAAAAAATGCTATTTAAAAAAAAAAGGGTTAAAGATTTTTTATCACTGGGTGGTTGGCCCGTTACAAGGTTTAATAGCCAATACTTTTATCTTTGAAAATATATTTCCCAAGCGTAATTGAAGATTAACAATTTAAAAAAAAAAAAAAATAAGGGTTTTGTCCCAATTCTCAAGAATGGGTGATTTATATGTAAACTAACTATGATCGTGTTATGCACGTCAGTCAGAATATAATGTATAAGCAAAGTAGCCTAGTTTTCAATAGAAGTTATTATAAATCTACATACCTTGATGATCATTCTTGATATAGCCTACCTATCAAACGTTTGTACGCTCAATAAAAACACAATATTTGACCAGAATTTCTCCCATTTGTCCGGAACATTGAAATCTTCCAGGACACGTGGACCGGCACCAATTTTTTCTCAAGGAAACCTTGCTTGAGATTCTTTTAATACACCACCACAGTAGCGCTATGCTGCTATAAATGTCACTTTCAGTTTTGATGTCGGGATGTTCCTGGCAGGCGCTCATTCTTTTAAAACCTGTTGAACGTGGGGGAACTCCACCTAATAATAATAATAATAATGACATTCATGATTCATGACACCTTATAAAATTCTGAAGCAGCGCCGGCAATAATTTTGCAGTGGCAGGCCGCGAGCATGCACAGTGCCATGTAAACACAGAATCGAAACCTGTGGATTTGCTGCTCAACACTTGTTTGGAATACAATTGATGTCAATGGTTCACCAACTGCCGAATCTTGGAAGTGCACGTACACCTCGACAGGGGGTGATTTAAACAAAAATGCTGATTTACATCTCGACATAAACAATGTCAACAATTAACCTAGGGTTAGCAAACCGGCCAAATCGTTAAAGCAGCCAAATCTGTAAAGTTTCCCCAGTGTTGCACCATTGGTAGGCGGTGCGAGGCAAGTAATACTTGGCTCTATGTATAAGACTTAAAGATTCAAAGATTCAAATTCAAAGGCTTTAAATGGCTTTTCCATGCAGTCTGGCATCAGAAAAGGCTGCATTGGCTAATTGAGCAGCACTTAATTATTCATTATTGTTAATATACATGTGTTTTTTTACTTAATAAGTAATTTAATGTGCAGTGTATAAGTGTGTAAATGCAAATGTTACGTGTTAGGATGTGTTAGGTGAATGGCTTTATTTTTAGTTTTTACAGTGCTAGTGATGCTGGTCATGCTGCTCATCATGATGCCAGAAGAATACAATGTAAAACACCACAAGAGTTGATCTCAGGGAAATTAAATTACATTTTGGAAACCTGTTCAATATGACTCCTTTTAATTATTGTAATTACTTTTCCTAATTTGTCTTACTTATTAGCCATTATTCAGTTACAATGTGTACCATGTACCCCACACCACACCTCCCCTCGAGACAGTTGAACTAGGGGAAACATTGCAGAACATTTGTAGGCTACTTTCTATTACTAAGTCACTTGTGTTACATTTTCTCTTTATGGTTCTCCTTACAGGGCTCCAGACTAACTTTTTACATTGGTTGCACTGGTGCGCCTAACTTTGTCATTTAGGTGCACCAGCACATAATTTAGGTGCACCCAAAAATGTTCACCACACCTTTTGCCTCCGCAATAATACATTTTAAGCGTTTTGTCAGTTCCATACACATTGGTAATTTCTTAACACATTATGTAAATTATTGTAAACAGGAATAAAGGTGCAGATAAATGTTTTTTTAATTTAAATCACTGTACAAACAAGAAATCACAATAACCTCAATTGTGATGTTTAAAGTACTTGACAAACTCAAATAAATAAATCAAACTCAAATAACTTAACAAAAGTGTGCACTGCCTTGAACAGACATCTTTTTTTTCAAAGCGGATTTACATTAACCCGTTCTTTTTCATAAGGATGATCTGGGACTTAAATTTTAAATTTAGTAAAAGGTAGCTCTTGTTAATATATATATATATTAGTGACGGGCCGTTATCGGCGTTACCGCGCTGCGATAACGCGAGACTCTTATCGGCGCTAAAAAATTTATCGCCGTTAATCTATTGTCTCTCCCCCCCCCCCCCCCCCCGGTCAACAATCGCGCAACTCTACCCCTCCGATAGCACCCCCCTCCCCCCCCCGCTCAACAATCGCGCAACTGTACCCCTCCGATAGCACCCCCCCCCCCCCCCCCCCCCCCCCTCAACAATCGTGCAGACCTATTCGCAGTCATTATTTAGGTATTGTAAGTCATTATTTAGGTAGCACACACATATTATGCACGCCTTCGACAGCATTCAAATGAGCCACTTTAATCTAGATTAACCTAGATTAATTCCAAGATTACAATTAGATTAATCTAGATTAAAGAAATTAATCTATGCCCATCTCTAATATATATATATATATATATATATATATATATATATATATATATAAGCAGTGTTACATTTTATTATCCTTTCTGATTCCTCACTGCTTCTGTTTGCCGCTGCTCTGCTGGCTGTTGCGTACGTAGAAGACTACATTATTACCCACAGTCCACATGGTGTGACGTCAACTGCCGGTGTTCGCTAGTTTTCTATTCAAAGTGTATTTTTAATATATTGAACGTGCCGTGTGTCCAAATTCAACACTGCACTTTTCTGGGTCCCGATACATCCACAGAGTGCGACGAACGGCCGCCTAGATAATGGACGAGATTATCGCAGACGGCAGACACACAGAGATTCCTGTCTTATAGTTAGTTACATTGCAGACATCGCGTCCTGCCGCGAAGTGTGCTCTCTGTTTACGACACGTGTGACAGATGACAAAACGAAGGATCGGGCTTAGGTTCATGCTCAATATAGCCGTTACCGATCAGTAAAAAAATGCCTTGAACGGCCCGAGTCCGAGTCTTTGAGATCGGATCGGGACCGCATTCACCGGAAAAAAAAATCAGGGTCAGAGCCAATCAGAGGCAGAGTAGGGGCACGTCAGAGCCAATCAGAAGCAGAGTAGGGGCACGTCAGAGCCAATCAGAAGCAGAGTAGGGGCACGTCTTCACAGAACGCGGGTGGGGAAACAAAATAACGCTCCACACAGGCGGACCTGCTTAATGTCAGGCGCACCGGTGCGACCAATGAAAATGTTTTGTCGCACTCGACAGATTTTTGGTCGCACTCTGGAGCCCTGCCTTACATTTAGTCTAAAGGTAGTCTCACAAATCAGATTTTAGATTAATATCTAAAGTCTGATAGCAGCTCAAATCTGGGTCAACGGGGCATTTCATTTTACTTTGCTTCAAATTTATTTCGACCAATCATGTTGCTGGGGGCTGGATCTGTGGAGTAGGGGGGCTGGATCTGTCCAGTAGAGACCCATGGAATGGGTCTGTACTGGAAACAACCTCACCGGCGGAAAATCAAACATGAGATGGGGGACCATTAATTTTGGATCCAGAAGAATAACTAAAACGATAGCATCATCTTCCCATTGTCTGTATCCCTCCTTGGCCAACAGCGAACACAACCTCGGCCAGCACTGGTATACTACACTTTTCCCATAGCCGATGGGAAGACAAGCTAAAACGTCCTGTCTGGACACCAACATCCTTAGACAAATTGTCTGTAAAGGTTTATAATCAAACCTGTGTAGTTGACTGGCCAATATAGAAATACATTTGTTAATATCGTCTTCTGAAACTTTCATCTTGCACTCATCTTGCAAATGAGTTTATCTTCAGAAGAATATATCCATGACAAAACAGGAAACACTGCATAATTCCACCCCTTGAACTTGCTGGTTTCCAGCCCAGGCGCTGGGCAGTCTCCCCGCAAAGTTCGGCTATAGGCTAACGCCTACAAACTTCTGGATCTGAGATTAGTCTAAAGCCATTCATTAGTTAATGCCACCTACAAAATCGTCATGCATTTTTTATTCTACTATAGCAGAACACTATTTTGCTGTCAGTAGTTTTCCACAGTATTCCTCCAATGACAATAGCAATGTAACAATTGAGGGGGGTGCAGTAGGGGGGCACCTATGATGGATGTTTTAAAAAAAGAAATGGCATGGCTGATTGCAGTGGCGCTAGTTATCCAACGGCGGTGCTGCGCCACTGCTGGATGCATGTAGGGGAAACACTGTATATACATGTACACACACACATTGATATATACACAGTTTTTGGATTACAGTATAATATACTTGACTCAAACTGATTAGAAGATGACGATGTGATGTTACAGAAAGTAAATCAACATCATCCATAATGATTAACATCGTCCAGCGCTGAATGGAACCAACACTGGTTGAGGAGCTGGTGGACCAAGCACTTCAAACTATATGGGGCAGCGCTCACCAACAGTTACCAAGTGATGCTGATTGCAAACTGATTAAGGGATTAGGCTGCACACTAGCCCACTGTCTAAACCACAAAGTTAGCATGGTAGTAAAGGCCTCTTTCATCGTTATCAATGAGTCCTCACAGCCTCTGTTGCTGGGTAGAACATGCCACCAACACTTCAGAGGGGGATGAATGGACAGATGAAACGGAGGCATGTGTTCGTGAAAGAACTAAAAATATTTTTTTGCAGGTGCAAGCAGAGATGCATAACCCACATAAACCCATGAAAGTTAATGTTTACAAAAGGCCTAGAAGTTACAAGCATTCACTGGAGGTGTACAACGGATGTGTTGTCGTGGATACACAGAGGTACAATTCTGCAGTGTCTAGTGCTGTCTGAGTCACTACCTTGAAACTGCTGCTAACCGATCAGCATGCAGACCATGTAATGATCTGCATGAAAGCACGCGCACACACTCTCATTAGAGATGGTGTGCACCATGTAACTACACAACTTCACAGCAATGTATGATTGGTACATTTAACAGTGTATCAACAAAGGGAATGAAACAAATACATCTTCCCTTTATAAGAGTATAAGATGAATAAACATATATCCACATCTAAACGTTAATCAATCCGATACATTACTTTTAGTGTACTGTACAAATTAGTTTGTAAGTCCTAAAATATAGTCTTCGTTTTTTAATTGTAGATGGATGCAACATGCTCCTCCTTTGTGTCAGAAAAGCAGGAAACCAAGATGCCTCCCTTTGATAAGCAACGTTTGATAAGGCTCTAGGGATAACATCTCTTGCCGCAGGGATGATCCATGTTACAGATCAAACCCCAGCCCACATCTCCTGACTTAACCAGAGACCAACTTCACACTGTGTGCAAGTCTTCGTGAGCCTTCATGAAAATCTGCAAAACCCCACAATCTGAGCCATTAATACCACATTTTATGGGGAAATAAAGAAATACAAAAACCTATCCTCAAGTAGAAAGATATAGACAAGCTGTAATGAAGCGTGCTTTATATAAAGTTACAATTTAATTTATTACCAGCAGTTGTAAACAAGGAGTGAACAGGGGGTTAAACCCTGCTCCATTGTCTGCTAAAGTGGTTGGAAACAGCTGCTGCCCAGGACCATTTGTAAGCAAGCCACCCTGTTCCACCGTCTTAAAACCATCTATAAATCAAAAGGAACAGGAACAGAGGACCAAACCTATCTTATCTGTCTAGCCGGTAAGCGTAGCTGACTAGCACCTTTACCGTTGCCTTGGTAGCTGTGGGACATGGAGACAGAAAGCGTCCCGCCGGTGACCCAGACAGGGTTCCATCATCAAAAGGTCAACCGTAGCTTCCCTTCACCCTCCTGAGGGGACTGACCTGCTGCGCCAGCACACAACTGAAGCACTCATTATAGATTCAAACTTCCATTTGAAAGCTGTCGAAAGAGGCATCTTTATACTACTTCCATCTTCCTTCAACTTTAAACAAGCCAGAAAATGTATTTGGTTTGATAATCAGTAAAACTGTAGGCAAGAAATGGATTATGTGAACACATTAGGGGCAGAGAGGATTGGCTTTGAGTTTGAAACAAAGCGGTCTCTGGGTGATGTGTCATGTATGATGTGTCCACAATTACATAGTGAACAAATCTTTTATCATTCATATGCAATAGCATTTTACATTTTTGTCCCTCTAATTTATAGCATCATTAGAAAAATATGAAGAGCAATTCTTTGCTCTATAGAACATCCTTTTAGACCGTAGCCAAATGAAATTCACAAAAGACAAGACATTTACATGCCATGGATTAACATATGATCTTCAAAGTTAGTTTTACAGGAATAATAAGTTTCTGACTATTCATTACACCACCTTAACCTGGTGTCCGACCCCAGGCGCAAAGACGGCCTAAAGGAGTGAAGAGTTGTACACCAGCATGGTCTGTCTAAACACAAAGGTCACACTGAAGGTCGGAGTTAGTTCTGGTCTAAAAGGTGAAAGGTCGTTAACAGCCGGGGGGGGGGGCCTTCAGGGGATTCCCGCTTGTTTTCTCAGGGGAGTCTCGGAGTCGAGTCTTTTGCAACGGTTGTTTAACACATTGCTCCGCTGGTTGTAAAACCCACATCCAAAGGGTCACAGGTTCAAATCCCACAGACCCACGAGGACGCTGCCTTTTGAAAAGGACTTTGGCAGAGACAACGCGCAGTGATTGATCAGAGGGTGTGTTGCTTTTTTTTGTGGGGGTGGGGGGGTATCCAAAAAAAATGGTTTAAAATGCAGCATACAGTGACTATGTAGTCCCTAAATAGTGAGGGGGTGAAATGGGGCAATGCTAGTTGTAGCAGTGTTTAGAGTCTCATACCCTCTGGTTGCACAGTAAAAGCCAACAAGCTACACAGCCAGCACATCAGAAGCTGGTTACTACACCCATGGATGGTTGCGTGATCGTGTGCCACGTTCACCCTCAGTCATTTTCTGGTCCATTTCTTTCAGAATACAACACAATTTTCCTCAAACTCCGAGCAGTCATTCTCCTTTCAGCAAAAAAAAAAAAAATTACCCTCCACTGGCTTTGGCTTCCAGGTTTGCAGTTGCTTCATGGTTGGAAAAACAACGCTTTGAAAATCTTCAGTGATGTTGAACCTGGAATTCTTTCCTCAGCAAGTGTGGCAATGACTGGGGGTAATTTCAGTTGTAATTTCAGCTATTCATCAGAATTGTGGTGCTAATTAACAACGTTAATATGACATTATGTCTAGTTCCAAATGTTATACGCATACCAGCTCTGTATGTTTTAAAGTCAGGGCTAAACCTCATTAGCCTGACCTGTGTAATCAATCAGTGTGCTTCGGTTGTCCCAAGTAATAAGGCTATGTATTTAGAGCCAAGATACACAACCTTAAGTGTCATATCTGAACATATATTAGCATAATACACTTCAGGGTTTAAGGGCTGTCCAACACGGCAGTGAGAATTTGGTTGTCTGGAAGTTGTGAGTCCCACCTAGGGCTGGGTCACTTGAGGAATGTATCACCAGTATGATGGAAACTTGTACATGCATGTAGCAGAGGTTATGCGGATTCTGATTCAAAGCTGTGACACCATCCACATTTGGAAAATTACTGTGATGTTATTTTTGTGAATATCGCCATGCCCTAGGAGTTAGCATAACTGATCTAACATCACCAAATTATGTTTTAAAATAAGTCATAAATTATTCCCAATGGAAAAGGAATTGATGCTCAAACATTTCTAAAACTAAGTCACAATATATTGTGATGAGGGAATGGCCTGGTGCCAGCAACAATGTAAACTCCTCTTCCTCTCACACACTGCTTTGTTGCTGGTGCCAGCCAGCTTGGGCTCAGTGCCATGGAACACACTGCTGATGAGCTCTGTTGTGTCTGACCACCACTGCCTAGCCACTATCAAACACAATGTCATGTGTGGAAATATAATAGGTACATCAATACTTCTCCGTTTCAAATACACCCATTGTCCCACACGACCATGTGCTGACATTTTTTATTAATGTTGTATAAGAATTGTGCCAGCTGTAGTTATTGTAGTAGCCTAAATGTTGGGAGCCTGTCACACTTCAAAGTGTGATAGTTCACAGTCGCTACAAGTGTTGCAAATCCTGCAATACAAGTCCCCGTTGCCAGGCGCAATGTTAAAAAGCCATTTTAAAAGCGGGAACTTTGGGTCATCACCTGTGGAAGTGTCTACAACCCACTCACTGGCTGGAAGGCAGTGACTATGACCATCGTGCATCTGGAGGGACACTTCTGTTCCCAAATTCAAAAAAGGGAAAACTGTGTGTGCCCTAGCCTAGACAGTGTCTGCGTAGTAAGTACAGTTAAGGGTTATAGACGACTAGGGCTCGGTAGTGTGGTTTTTGTAAGGAACCGACCGAAACACGTCTGTTCCGAGAATTGAAAACAGACAAATAATTTGGTACCTATTTTCGGTACTTGACGTTTCCTTTGATAAATGTAATTGCTCAAATATACAACGGGAACTTTAAGCTTCTCTGACACTTATAGTATAAGTGTCTGAATAAAGCTAAAGCTACTAAAACTAGAATCTGCTATTAAAACATGCGCTTCTAAATAGATAGAAGCGCACCACAGTGATTTTAGTTAGATTTTTTCTTGTCATCTTTTCTAATATCAAGGACATCGTGTGACACTCATGGAAATGTGTGAAACGTTGTCCATTGTGTACTCTTTAAAACAAGACTAATCTGAAAGAAATCGGCTTCGAGATTAGGAAGCAAACAAGAGATAATATTGAACGCCAAATTGAATTAATCATCACAGATATAATTGTGTGTTCCGTCTGTCTGACACAAACCAAATATATTAAAGGAAATATTTTTTTTATGATGGGCTATAATATAAACTCAATACAATAGGCCTAATTGTGTGTGTTGTGTCGGAATACAGTACTCAACTGCTTGATTCATTATTATTTGTTTGTATCATCATAATACCAGTGTTGACATAACCCTCAAACGAATATCTCTCAAATTTTACAATATAGCTTATAAAACAAACTAATTGTGTGTGTTCTTGTGTTGGACACACATCGCCATACGTGCAGAGTGGAGTTCTCAGCTGCATGATTTGTTATTATTCATTCTTTCATATAATTATATAATACTAATAATGCCATTGTTGGCATTAGCCTATTAATATATCCAACATGTATCATATATATACATACATAATATATATATATATATATATATTTTTTTTTTCCTTGTTTAAAATACATGTATTAAATTAGAATCAAATAATAATCTAATATCTAATAAAGTGAGCAGGAAACAGTGGAAACAGTATAAAAAAAGACAGAAATAGGACTCTTGGATACAGCAGTTAGGCTATACTTCGATTTATTTGCACAGTTCTGTTTTTTGAGATGCATCGTTTCTTGGGCTCGAGTTTGCCATGAGTTGTGATTTGAGCATATTGGTAAATGCTTGACCTGTGTGGGTCCCTGGATTGATTCAGTCTGTTTTGTTTTGTGTTTTGTGTTAATGCTGGAAAAAAGGTTGGACACACTACATTGTGTTTTTGTTCTGAATTGATTTCCAATAAAAAATATACATACATTTGCATAAAGCAAGCATATTTTGTCCACTCCCACGTTGATGACACACACACACACACGTAATCGAGTACTCGATGGCAGTGTCAAAATCGTTTAGAAATAAATTCTAATCGGAAATCGTTTTTATTTCGCCATGGGCTAAAAATCACATATGAACTCTTTATTTTGATATTTCCATTAGCAAATTATAAATTAAATATTAAATAAAGTATTCTACTGTAACTAAATCATTGTTGCATTAATCACCATGGTAACATTCAAAATACTCACATGCAATCCCTGTCAATCCCTTTTGACACTCAAATGAAGACAATGGCAGAACGGAGCAAAAGGAAAAAGCCTTGTATGGCGCTATTCTGATTTCAGAGGGAGATAAGGTAAAGTGCAGACTATGCCAGCTTCAGCTGAAATACTTCAAAAATACGGCCTCGATGCTGAACCATATTAAAATGGAAGCATCCTGAAAAGGCCGTTGAAGACCCCACAGATGAAAGCGTACGACAGGAGAAGATGGACACATTCGTTTAGAAGAGATGCGACAGCGGTAGGAGTGAAAAAAATCACAGAGCTTATAGTTGGAATGATAGCACTTGACCTACAGCCACTATATGTCGTTGAAGATGCTGGATTTAATGCATTGATGACTTACGTTGAGCCTGGCTATAAAGTTTCTTGCCGAAAGCCAGAGTGGAGAAAGCGTACCATGAATGTGCAGCTGCCATAAAAGCAAAGCCGTCATCCATCCCATAAGTGTCCCTGACCACAGACACCTGGACCTCCTTAAACACACTATCCTACGTCACTGTAACATGCCACTATATATATACACAACTGGCAGATGCGCTCCTGTGTTCTGTCAACAGAAAACATGGAGGCACACACAGCGCAAAACTTTTTTTTTTTTTACGGATTTTCCGTATAGGCTACTCACCTAAAAATAGCAGCGCTGCGTAGAGCTCTAACTGTGATATAAGATGCAGCAAATGGGTTATTGGTGGAGATAATGCCCTCCATGTGAAACAACAGCCAATAACGACATAAACAAACTGTGAGCGAGAGTCAAAAGTAGTGAAACGCATTTGGAATTTGGAAATTAAATCATTCCACACTGGATTTTTAAATTTTTTTTATTTCAAGCTAGGACATGGAAATTAATATTGCTGTGAAGTGCAGCTGGAGAATTCCATCTCTGCTCTATTATCACATTTTAGACACAGGTCTGCACATGCCTGCATGGGCAGATTAACTGGTAATCATTTAGAGAAAATCATAAATGTTCCCACCCCTAGTGTACATGTGTACAATATGTACATATTTACATTTATTTGTTTCTCTGCTGTACGATTGGCAGTTTAAGTGTTTTTGTAGGTAGAGGAAAACGGACTCAAAAAAAAACATATCGAAAACAAATCAAATCAACATTGTTTTATCGCACAGCCAATGTCTTCTGTAAGATACTTGGCATGAGTGGGAAACTGGGAGCAGGAGCAGGACCATTCTGTAACATAGCTTTCTGTGGCACCTCTGGCAGCTATCACCAGACACTTTGGCAGGAGGCTGCAGGGTAGCAGATTTAACCAAGGAGCCTGCGCACTGACACCCAGGCTAGCGCAGATGTAGCCTACATTTCAATCCCTAGTCAAAAGTAATCACAGCCATAATTCAATGAATCATTAAGGATATGCCACAGTAGTGCCATATGGTCCTACGACTAGTCTGATCGCCATGTTGCCCGCCAACATATGTTTGCCACCTACTGGCAATATGGCACAGCCATGGGGCAAACGCTAGATCACTCAACTGTATGCAAGTCTTAAAGGCCCATTGTGAAAATGCTGATTCAAATGCATATGTGGCAATTAGAGAAAGTGACAGAAGAAGAGACGATGTGGATGGGGTGTTGGTGGCTAGGGTGCACATCAAGGACCTCTAATGGACTCTGTACAGTTTGCAACTCTAGAACTATGACATAATCTAGGTGCACCCAAAAATGTTCACCATGCCTTTTGCCTCCGCAATAACACATTTTAAGCGTTACCTTTTTTGTCAGTTCCATACACATTGGTAATTTCTTAACATATTATGTAAATTATTGCAAAAAAACCCAAAAAAACCTTAAAGTGCTGATGTTTAAAGTGCTTGACAAACTCAAATAAATAAATCAAACTCAAATAACTCATAACAAAAGTGTGCGCTGCCTTGAACAGACACCTTTTTCTTCACAGCGGACTTACATTTAACCCATTCTTTTTCATAAGGATGATCTGGGACTTACGCTGTGGGGAGGGGGGCTGCTCTGCTGGCTGTTGAGTACAAAGAAGACTACATTACCCACAGTCCACACGGTGTGACGTCAACTGCCGGTGTTCGCTAGTTTTCTATTCAAAGTGTATTTTTAAGATATTGAATGTGTCGTGTCCAAATCCAACACTGCACTTTCTTGGGTCCCGATACATCCGCAGAGTGCGACGAATGGACGAGATTATCGCAGACGGCAGACACACAGAGATTCCTGCCTTATAGTTAGTTACACTGCAGACATCGCGTCCTGCCGCAAAGTGTGCTCTCTGTTTACGACACGTGTGACAGCTGACAAAACGAAGGATCGGGCTTAGGTTCATGCTCAATATAGCCGTTACCGATCAGTAAAAAAATGCCTTGAACGGCCCGAGTCCGAGTCTTTGAGATCGGATCGGGACATCCCTACACACGCCTTATTTTTTCCCCCACCCCCATTCACCGAAAAAGAATATCAGGGTCAGAGCCAATCAGAGGCAGAGTAGGAACACGTCAGAGCCAATCATAAGCAGAGTAGGGGCACATCTTCGCAGAATGCGGGTGGGGAAACAAAATAACGCTACACACAGAGACGGCTTAATGACAGGCGCGACCAATGAAAATGTTTCGTCGCACTCGACAGATTTTTGGTCGCATGTGCAACCAAAATGGTCGCACTCTGGAGCCCTGCAGTGTCAAAATCAATTAGATTTTTTTTATCGGAAATCATTTATATTTCTCCATGGAGGGACGCTAATTCTGACTTTTTTTTCTGACCGAAAACCGACACTCTTAACTGGTCATTAATTGTTAACCGATAAGAATAAATTTGCTATGAAAAATGGACGAATGTCTTTGACCTATAAAAATACAAATGTTTTGGGGGTTTTTTATTGGAAAGGAGGGCTGGCCCAAATTCATACTTTCAAACTTCAAGCTTCCAATAATCGTTACGTTTCCGAAGGTATATTTGGAATAGTTGAACACCTAAACTTGTTAGTGTCCGAGTTTTGCCATGTGTCGACTGGCTATGTGAAGCCTGTGTGAGCATGTGCCCCCAGTATTATTAAATAAAACAGATGATTACTAAGGCTTTTATTACAACTAACTAATGAGATACACACATATATATATATATATATATATATATATATATATATATATATATATATATACACACACACTCACCGGCCACTTTATTAGGTACACCTGTCCAACTGCTCGTTAACGCAAATTTCTAATCAGCCAATCACATGGCAGCAACTCAATGCATTTAGGCATGTAGACATGGTCAGGACGATCTGCTGCAGTTCAAACCGAGCATCAGAATGGGGAAGAAAGGTGATTTAAGTGACTTTGAACGTGGCATGGTTGTTGGTGCCAGACGGGC